>JBBYHO010000002.1:18067743-18079208 GCA_038382025.1 Adansonia gregorii
TTGAACTTTTTATTCTATGAATTTTTTAGGTGAAAGTGTAAGTATTAATGAATCGGATTGGATTGAGGTTGGATAAATTTTTTCTTTATCTAGTTCGATTGAAAAAATATTTTATTATTTAAAATATATTAAAATATTTTTATATTAATATTTATATATCTTTATAATAAATTTAAACAAAAGTTGTTTTGTTAGATCTAAAATTGATTAAATTAATATAAATTATTAAAAAATCAATCCTATTGATCTAAGAAGTCAGACTAAACCTGTTCAAGGTCTGACAACCTACTTAATCTGAAAGACTTATTCCAATCAAGTTCGAACCTAAACTCGAACCTATATTTTATTATTTTGAGCTAACCTAAAATAATAATTATAAATTAAATTAATATTATTTTGATTTAAATTTAATTATAAAATATATAAATATAAATATAAAAATAATTTTTTATATTTTTATATAAAGTGAATAAATCCAAATTTTTAAACTTAAAATTCAAAATTGTTTAGACTATAATTCGACAGTCTGCGAGTTTAGGTAAGAGGAAGGAACCGGGAAAGGCGGCGTCGCGCCGGCAACGCGAGCATCGAATGTAATTCCAAAACAAAGAAAAATAAAAAGAAAGGGAAAAGAAAAAAGAGACAGAATCTGACGAAGAAGCGATTTACATTAACAAGCACGCATTTTACAAAAATCGTTACCGAAGACTGATTTTATCATTCATCCAAAGAAAATATGGCAGAGCCTCAGTTACAACAAGAAGAGTATCTCGATATTCTCAGTAAAACCGGTCAGAAAACGGGCGTTTCCAAGCCGAGGCTCGTCCTTTATTCTCTTCTACAATCTTTAAGGAATTTCCATATTCATTTCTGGATTGTCATTTTTCTTACTTGCTTCTTTTTTTGATCGTTCAATAAAAAGGATTAGAACACAGCGGGATTTTTTTTCTATACCGTCTGTCGCTCACGCTTAACAATAATGATGTTTTTGCAGCTACCGTATTAGAAAATAATCGGAGAACTAATTTAGTGTGTTCCTGTTATTTGCAGCTTTTGCTAATTGGGTTCGTTAAAACATTTGTGCATAGTTAAGTTAGTACCTTGAAAATGGTAGTAGTAGTAGTCTAGTAGATCAGTAGCAGTCGATATTTTTATGGGGTTCTTTTTATTTTTTAATTCTTTCAATTAACTCATAATTTTATGATGACTTGGTAGTCAACGTGGAATTCTGCAGTTGAAAGTTTTCGTGTGTAGATGTTGCTTATGGTCCTTGAAATTGGAACTGGGATTGAAAACTCGCAAGCTAGAGCTAGGGATCCACACTTTTGATGTAAAAGATTTCAGTATAGTTTAGCCAAGATATGGTCATATAAGTATACTTGTAACGCAAATCCTGATGGGAAAGGAGTTATGCTTCGAAGTAAAGCCAGAGATCTGAGTATGTGTGTGATCTTGATTTCTGATTCTCTTGGGAAATGCCTAAAGAGACTGGTCTTTATATTCTTAACTAAAATATAAGTTGAAAATTGTTTATAATGACATGTCTATATAGCTCTAATAATGAAAGATGGTGATTTGTTTCCTTTTATTAGATGGAAGGTCACATCTATTGTTCTTTTTTCTTTTTTGTTTAATTTATCTGGTCATATAATTAATTTAATCCGTTTGTTTATCTTGTTTTGGGATATATGTTGCTTATGATTTCTTTCCAAGGATTATTTAGATTGTCAGTTTTTCAACACGTAAATATTTGTGGTCTCTCTGCAGGGGACATGTTCACCGAGATGGAGATTACCATCGAGCAGTCCATGTTTGGATTTTTGCTGAGAGTACGCAAGAATTGCTTCTCCAAAAACGTGCAGACTGCAAGGACTCATGGCCAGGGTTGTGGGATATCTCCAGTGCTGGCCATATATCTGCTGGTGATTCATCACTAGTAACAGCGCAGTAAGTTGATCCAACTCCAAAAGTTTCTGATGCTGCGTCATTTGCGGGGGTTTCTTATGCTTTTGGAGAAATGTTTGTAATCTTTCTCTCTGTGCTATGCGAATATATTCTCCCCAAATTCTTGTTTATAACTGCTAACTTCTTTTGTTTTATATTCTTGTTATATATTGTTAATATATTTCATTAAAATATCTTATTGATAGTTTCCTTACTTATGGTAAACCTAGTGGTTTCTAGAGTGACCAATAACCCTTTTTGTCGGGAAGCAGTGAAGGCATCTGATCCTTATGGTTTAACCCAATTTGATAGACAATTAAATATTAGCATTATTGAGAATATTTCAGCTTTTCGTTCATCAATCCAAGGTAAGTAGAAATTCATGAAATACATCATGTTCATTTTCTTTATAAGCGACCTGCTTCAACTATGCAATCAGAAGTAAAGGTCTAATTTATAAATTTTAAATTGTATTAACAATGTTTAATTTATTTATAGCTAATTTTGGCTTATCTTCTATATACCTCAGTGATGGATTCTTTGAGAACTGTGTCTTAATGCTAGTGTATAGTTTAGCCCCCTATTTTTAGCACAGGGCTTTCTTCCTTGTATTCCTATGTGTTATAATCTTGTAAAATGGATTTAGGAATAGTGTGCCTCTTCTATTACTGTCAGGTTGCTCAAGATCATAACTTTTTCTGATTGTTGACGAGGAGAGTTTGGCAAAATTATATGGTAAATGTTTGATCATGTCTAAAATATGGGGCAAGTAAACATGTTAAATATGCTACTTTTTCTTTGCAGAAAATATGTAAATATATTTTGAAGGATGCCTTTTTTTTGGTGAAATTATTTTTCTTCAAAATTTCTTCTCGTTGGAATGCAATGGAAAATTAACATATTGTTACAATTTTAAAGATGGTAGGATTACAAGTGATGATTTTTTAATTTATAGTAAATAATTGAAAACCTATGTTTCATGGACTCGACACTTTAGGGTGGCTTGCTTCTGTCAACCAGGATTTCAAATAGTGGTGGCATGATGGTGTTGCGGCTGCTATTTCACGGTAGTGGCATCATCTGCCACTGCTAAAGGTTGAAATAGCGGCGTGAATAGCATTCACAGCAATAAGGCCGATCGTGGCTGCGAAAAGCGATATAGCGGAAAATAGTGGCCATAACGGCCTGCTATTTCTGCTATAACGTTACAAATTGAAAGAAAAAGAAAGAAATCCTTTTCTAAACCACATTTTGAAGGTAGAAGGAGCACAGATTGGGAGAGATTGGAGCAGAAGGGAGGGAGGGTCGGACTGGCGGGGCTGGTTGTTCGGCCTTGGAGTGTGCCTGTGAGAGTCTGAGGGAGAGTGAGAGAGATGACCTAAGAGTGACTGATTATGAGGTTGTCGGGTTGGAGGCCTTGGATCTGGGTTGTCTCGGTGTGTGGGGCAGTAAGGTGAGGCCTGACGGCTGGCTGAGGAATTGAGGCCTAAGGCTGCGTGAGGGGGTGTTGACGATGGAAAGCAGAGCAGAGCAGAGAGGAAGAGAAGCCATAGAAGCTGGCGCAAGTTGCAGAGAAGAAGAATGGGTCTGCGCATTAGTGGGCTTCAGTTTTGGGATTTTGGGGATTTGGGTTGGGATATGGTATTTGAACATTTTAAGAGAGAAGAATAGTCGTCTAAAAAAATAATAAAACACAATTCTGATTAAGCTTAGTTGTCATGGTAAACTTGACGCAACCAAAAATGCAGTCGCGACCGCAGTTTAATCTCTGGTGTCAACATAATATGACATGGTTACAGACTTGGAATATGTGTCAAACTTGGTGCTGTGCATTTGATGCTTCTTTTTGGTCTGTAAGAGGTGGTGGCTAATGGCATTGGCAGTGGTGTTTAACGTTGGCAAGGGTTGTTTTGGAGCTTTAAAAGTTTTGAGGAAGAGCTAGTGGCGGGGAAGGCATACTTTAAAATCAGGTTGTTTGGAGTGGCAGAATGGGATGTTTTTGGGGGGAGTTCCTGTGGACTTTGATTCTAGATCTAGGCTTTCTTTTCAACCAAATTGGAGAAACAGAAAGAGGAGACAGAGCAATCCTTGGGTGAAATTTGGTAGAAATCTGAAGCGGCTCTAGTGCTGAATTCTTGGTTTTTGGGTGCTGCTGAATTTGTGTAGAGAGAGAGTTTAGAGAGAAGAGAGAAATGAGGAAGAAAGAAATTTTAGATGTTATACGCACACTGTACAGTGTATTTAGGGAGGGAGAAGAAAAAATAAGAGGAAAAAAGAAATAAAAAGAAGGAAAAAGGAAGAAAAGAAAGAAGGAAAAAAAAAGAAAAAAAAAAAAAGGAAGAAGAAAGGAGAGAAAAATCTTGGTCTGGCCCAAAACGATAGAAATGGTCTTAGATCTTTTTATATTTTGAGCTTCTATTTGATCGTATAAAATCCAATATCAAAATTTGTAGAGTTTAAGATTACTAAAACAAAAATATTTAATATGTAAAATTAACATTAATTGTAAGAAAAATTGAATTTAATTATTTAAAAAAGTTTTTTTTAATATATTGTATAAATATATTGTTCTTATATACATATATATATGTGTGTATATATATATATCCTATTTTCGGACACTTTTTAGACAATTCTGTTTGTCCAAAACTTTAAGCGATGGTGAGTGTTACTGTTAGATACATAATTGTATCAGCCAAACCCCAAGTCCATAAAATATGACTGAAAACTAAGAGAGTTAGTTGGTGGTTGCTAGCTAAGATTGTAGTTGTTAGTTTTAGCACCAAATTGCAGTGAGTGATAACATTGTCAACAATGATTGCTGGTTGCTAAAGATGGTTGAGACTTGAGAATAATGGGATGATCGGTGAATGGTAACTAACAAACATTGTGATCAATTCCCAATAATAGAAATCTGAATTCACTAATAAATGACTTACAGTTTTTCAGAACAGAAAGTTACTCCTTTTTTCCCCTAAAATCCAACCTTGATTTTCTGTTTGAAGAAGCTAATATATCATCTTTGACAAAGTCTCTTGCCTTGCTAAAAAAAAAAAAAAAAGAAGAAAAACATGGAAAATATCTTCTACAAGCTATATTTTGTAAAAACAAAGCCTATTAATCTTTTCAATATCCTAGCAGCTTGAAGAAACCATAGCAGGAAAACTGGTGACTGCTTTGTAGTTATGCGTTAAGACTGACTGGGTTTAGTTCCTATTATAATGAAGATATTGAACAGTGAGTGGTTTCAGAAATATGGCTGCCCCCTTATTTTCAGCTTCAAATTCACTGTATCATAGTAATTTCCGTGATTCATTCAACAAATATGTATTTTTCACCTGTATCCAATGTTTGAATCCTTTTAATCCTGAGCTGCCGTGCTATCTGCTTTGGGATTTTCATGAGTTTCCATTGAATGATTATTACTGACTCCCTGCTACATTAAACCTTGAAAACTCATGGTCTTAATATGAGAAATGCGGTTTAACCTTGAAAACTTGAGGACTTGGCTCTTAGTGCTGGCAGTTTTTAAATTTGACCAGATTTCCTACAAAGCCTGATAGGTTATTGCTAATAAGAATACATACATATCTAAACATTGTTTAGATTATCTTTCTCACTATAGCTACATGGAAGATAATCTTATTCTCCATTCCTTGTTAGTAAATATCAACACAAGAAATTCTTTCCAGATCATTTCTTGTTGGAAAAAAAGAATTATCTTGCCTGGCCCAATTTTCTTTCCCCCCATTTCTTACTTGTTGAAAAAATTATTGTCCACGCATTTATCCCTTTTTAGTTGATCTGATGTTAAAGTACAATGCTTGCTAAATATCTTATGGATTCAGGAGGGAGCTTCGGGAAGAACTAGGAGTGATCCTCCCAAAGGATGCATTTGAGTTGATCTTCGTTTTTCTTGAAGAGTGGTTAGTTGATAAAATTGTCTTTCTCTTTTGGTGGAATTTACTTCTTTCCTTGTAATGTAATTGCTATAGCTGAATAGATGACTATGATTCTTTGGTGGTGATCTTGGCCACTTTTTCGTAGCTTTTGTTTTTTTTTTCTTTCGTCTTTTAAGAAGAAGAAGAAGAAGAAGAAGTAATCATGCTCGTATTCATTTATGCTTTGCTAGAACCTTGGGTGCATTAATTTCTGGTGCTAATGCCTGCTTCCCAAATTAAAGTCTACTTTTGGTTCCACCTGAGTTGAAGATTTTCAATGAACAAATATCGTTTGGAATAAATTTATTAGGAAAATACATGGTTCTAATTTTCATTGTAAGTTCATAGTCGTATTGAGTTTCTTTTTCTTAGTGAAGAGCATTTTGATTAATCGTTTTTTTTTTCCTAATCTATGCTGCACCAATTTGATGCAATGTTGAAGACCATCTGGACCTTAAGATTCTATCTAGGTCCTGAATCGCTTTCAGTCTATCATTATTACCATTTTGGCATTATCAATTTTACGTTGTGTTTATTTTTCTTGGAACTTTTGTTCGATTGATGAATCTTGATGTTGTTGGGATGCTTAAGTGGTTTTGTGGTGTTTTTAATTTAATTTTGACTGAACAACTGCTTTTTACATTTGGTTGCAGTGTCACAAACAATGGCAAATTCATCAATAATGAATACAGTGATGTATACCTTGTAACAACTCTAGATCCAATTCCTCTAGAGGGCTTTACACTTCAGGTAAGGAAATTATCATTATTCTCAGTTGAATATTTCAAATTATTCAATTTTATTTCATATGCATATACAAAATTCTGTATTTGTTTCCCGTATCAAATTATTTTCTGTGTGAAAAAAGAAAAAAAAAAGAGAGATGAATAATAACAATCAGAAGTATTATTCAACATTTCATCGATTTTTTTTTTGGGATAGAGTATGAATTTATTTTCTTGATATTCCAACACTTCCTACATGAATGACAAAGTTGATAAGAGTGAAATATCTAGGTTTAGGTATGCTTTATCATCTCAAGTTTAAACATTCTTGTAATGAATGTACATGTGGAATTCAACTCCAGATCTTAAGCCCTCCTACATGGAACTCTTGATGAGATTCCAATTTGTGCTTGTATTTCAATCTGTTTTTGTTTTATAACTTATGTTATTTCATAGTTGATCGGAAATTATCTTGTTCATCTTAATTGAGCACTGAAAGAAAGATGCCATTGTCAGTGATGAATTAGAGGAAACAAGTTAAACAAATCTCTCTCTCTCTCTTAATCTTCCAAAATAGTTAGGACTGCCAAAGCGTAACTGCAATTTAACTTTTGGTGCCACTTTTAAGTTGACAGTAAAGCAATAAGTACATAATCCACAAATAATGGTTTTATAGGAAAAAGATTGCAACAATGAAAAACATCTTGCACCGAGACAAATGAGAAGTCTAAAAGTCCATAATGTTTGATCACATGCATTTGTCAGAAAATCCATTCTTTTATGGTTAGTTTTGGAACCTAATAGGCTTGCAAAGATTTGCTTCAGAATCCCTACTTTAAAGTAAATCATTGTAGGTTACAGGTTTTTATTCTATAGGCTTCGATCTCTTTCTTCTGGACTTCCATCCGTATCACGATTGTCCTCCTTGAGTTGGTTTTAATCTCAGAAGTTTAAGACTGCTGATGGTACCTGGTTCTTAATCATTAGTTCGTTATACAATTTTTTTACAATCGTTTATGGAAGTCATGCTTTGACTTGCAAAATATGCTCCATTCGGTTCATCCACTTTTTTTTCCTCATTGGTGAATATAAGTTTCCTTCCAGCTATAAAACTATCTGAAAATGTGAATGTTTTCTTATTAGTGTTTGTTTGATGACAGGATACTGAAGTTTCTGATGTAAAATATATTTCTTTTGGGGAATATAGAAGTCGCCTAGCTGAAAAAGATCCTGAATATGTGCCTTATGATGTAAATAAACAGTATGGTCTGCTCTTTGATATAATTACAAAAAGGTAAGCTGAGCAACTACGGCCATAGAAACCAATAAAATAGTTGTCAAATTCATCTAAATATTATCTATTCATGTTGTTGTTAAGATTTCAAAATACTTGCATAGGTACAAAGAGAACCATGAGGCACGCAGTTTATTACTGCAGAAGCAACTTCGTCGATATGCTCCTGTTTCTCTGACTGCAGAGGTTGTCAACTTTCCACAATTTTAATATTAGTTACTCTGCTTCTTTGGTTGTTATGATGTCCAACCCATCTTCAATATTTTACCCCTCATGATTTTATGTAGTCAATTTGCATTTAGACTGTGGACATTTTTGGTTTTACCTTCATTACTCTGTTATGGCCTCAGAAAGAAGCCTTACTTTGCATGATTTCTTTTATTCTTTTCCCTCTAAAGAAATTGCCCCGGGGGGGGGGGGGGTTATTTCGTTTGTGGTCAGTTAGGATCATCCTAATGTTTGTAGAAGCCTAGAGTTAGACATGATGTAGGGAAGGATTGGTTTTATGATCAGTTGTCCTTCTTGCTTTGCACATTCCATGGTCACAATATATAAGATTCCCGCATGACTGTGTAAACTCTTCTCTCTCTTTTAAGTTTATAAAAGATCAATTGCTGAACCATAATGCATATTGGAGCTTATACTTATTAAGCAGGAATAAAAGATCCGCATGCCACAGCCTTCCTTTCGGTTAATTTCCATTAATTCATTCAAATGTTATCTTTTCAATTTGTCCCTTTCTTCAATATAACAGTCAGACATTTTCCAAATAAGTATTAAATTAGTTACTAAATCTATTCTCTTATTGCAGTTGACAGGGCTTACCGATGCTGACAAGGAGGCTTTGGTATTACTTATTAAGGCTGCAGTGATTATGGATGAAATCTTTTATCTGCAGGTTGTACTTATGTATACAAGTAGACAAAATATTACACACACAAGTGCACAGATTCACACAAACATGTGCTCTGATCTTGAAATTTATCTGTATGAGCCAGCAGCAAGCATATCACTGTTAGTTTCTTTTGGCTTGAACAAGAGGAAAAACGTGTGCCACCAAATAGATAGTCTTGTGCAACATATTCACAAGAACGCTCCAAAGATAATAGAACTTGTTAAGCTATATAGATGACTTGATTTTGACCAGTGCACTGGGTACAAAACTGGGAGACATGTTCATCATAATGCTTTGCTAGTGTAGTATTACAATATAGGTAGTTTTGCTTGGTACCCCTCATAATGCTTCTACATTAGTCTTTGAGGTACCTGTCCCGGGGAAAATTGGTTTCAATTCAATGTGTCAAGTGATACTACAGGAGCAATTCAATGTGTCAGGTGATATTACAGGAAAGTATTAGGGACATTGGTATAATATAAGGAACATGAAGGCATACGTCTATTGTACCCCAGAAAGTTATTGCTAAAGATAACAATTTATCTTTCCAGATTGGGAAAGTAGAAACTTTCTCTTTCACTAATGGCACGACCTTTAATTGGTTTTAGTTAAAAGGGCATCATCTAGTTAGTTGCTGAAATATTTTGACGCACGTATTTAGAATGAAATTCAAAGTAGAAGTATTCATTGTCACTATAGGATTTTGAGCTGGTTGAAAACTAACAGTTTGTTTGATAAACCATTGAAACATTTTTAAACCATTGAAATGAAAATTTTCAATGATTTAATGTTTCAATGCGGTTGATAACTCATTTTAGAAACCACTTAAATGGAAGATTTTTAGTGGAAAAGTGCTGAAAATTTTAAGCAGGTAAAGCTACTTAATGAATTCAATCATTCTTGTTTATGGAAAAATTTATTATTTATTTACATGAACCTTTCTTTCCTTTTTAACTATTTATTTTTTCCTTTT
Organism: Adansonia gregorii; assembly: GCA_038382025.1. Taxonomy (NCBI): domain Eukaryota; kingdom Viridiplantae; phylum Streptophyta; class Magnoliopsida; order Malvales; family Malvaceae; genus Adansonia; species Adansonia gregorii. The sequence continues at coordinate 18,077,516 of JBBYHO010000002.1, forward strand.
AGCTTTTATTAATGTAAAATACTTAATAAAATACTAACAGCATATCTATTCCGTATTTAATTTTCTGCTGAATACCAAGCATTTTTACAACAACTCAGTACTTAATTTTTCTGAACTAAAATTTCAGTACTAGTTTTTCAACGTTAAATTTTTTCAGTGTGTCAAATAGCACCTAGATCAACTTGTTGATATAATTTTATAATGAAATATTGTTTCCCAGTCTAGAATATTGCACAGAAATTCTGGGGTTCGTAATGTTTTTAGCTAGTGTTACATCATTTCTATTGCCCTAAAGCGGATAAATTGTTTGTTTACTTGGAATGAAAAGTATTAATTGCTATGATGCAAACTTTTTTGCAATCTTAATTGTAAAAACATTCTTAACTTCAGTTTTTTTTTAAAAAATATCAATCTTAGTTTTTTTTTTTTGGGTAGAATTTTACAAAATTTTGCAATCTTAATGTAAATGCTTAATTGTGATGGCATGGCAACACATGCTCATATTTACCTTTTTCTTTTTCACCTCAAATAATCAGGTTTGGTACAGCAATCCGGTTCTAAGAGAATGGTTAAAGGAGCATGCCGGCAAGTCACAATTGGACAGCCTGAAATGGATGTATTATTTAATTAATAAGAGTCCGTGGTAAGTCTTTCTAAATGATGCCTAGTTCTTTGGAGGGAATATCTCTTTATCAATGATAATTCACTCTCTATCAACAGGTCCTGCCTTGATGAAAACGAGGCATTTTTAACAACTGCAGATTCAGCGATAAAGCTGCTTCCTGAAGCCACAAAGCCAATTACTGGGTGGAAGGGTCTACAGTACAGAGCAGCATTTCCGATGCTAAAACCTCCTGGTGCAAACTTCTACCCTCCAGACATGGACAAAATGGTACTACAGGAAATTTATTATGTGCTGCAGAGAAGAATTGTTTATGACTATATATTTGACTGTGCAATGATTTTTCCAGTTTAACCATCTTTTAGTTTTCCTTTTAAATATGGATAGACTGACGAGTTTCATTGTGCCATAGGAATTTGAACTATGGACAAGAAGTCTAGACTTGGACCAGCAACAAGATGCAATGGGGTTTTTCACTGTTATTAAAAGGCACAGTCAAGTAAATTGGGACTCTGCTCTTCACAGTCATATATTTGACGACACACATCTTTCAACAGGGTCTACTCATGATCTTTATACCATTCCTTACTCCCAAGAGTATCATTCTTTCCTGACAGGAGCTTCTGAACTGTTGCATAAAGCTGGAGACATGGTCAGTTCTCCTAGGTATGATTCTGACAAATTTTTCTTCTGATGTCTTGTTTATTTTTCATAAGTTGAAAAATATCTTTTTAGATGTTCTTGACTTTATAGTTTAAAGAGGTTGCTGCATAGCAAGGCCGATGCTTTCCTTTCAAACGACTATTATGACTCTGATATAGCTTGGATGGAATTGGTTAGTTGCTGCTAAATTTTCTTTCTCATTACGTTATGTTACTTTCTCATATTTTACATTAAGAACACATTTACATGGTATAATTTAAAACGATACCCATAAAATCAAATGTATGACTGCCTCTGGAAGCTATTCGCTCAAGAAGTACTTATCATCATGAAGGGAAAGTTTTACTAGATAGATCTAGAGTGGGAAAAAACTGCTCTCTCATCAGATATCAGAGTTTATGTACAGGA
>JBBYHO010000002.1:18079308-18089320 GCA_038382025.1 Adansonia gregorii
ACAGGAGGATGACAACCTCCTCAAGTTGAGCCAATTTTGAATATTTGAATGGCTACCTAAACAAGGGGACTTCTTTCTTAGTTTCAATGTAGCCAGTGGCTACCAATTCTCTGATGTTGCTGCAACCTCTTTTTTTTTTTGTTTTTTTTTCTCTGCTTTAAAATGAAGTATTCTTTATTTTATTTTAAATATATTAGTAAAATCATGTTGTGATGTCAATATGCGCTTAATTTGACATTTGTTTCAATGCAAATTGTAATGAACTCACTGGCTCTCCTTTCTCTCCCTGTTTGACTTTCCTGCTCTAGGATTCTAAGCTTGATGTCACCATCGGTCCATATGAAACATATGAAGATTCATTGTTTGGGTACAAGGTAATTATTCATATTAAACACATGTTTATTTCCTCTACTTCCATCATTTTTATTCAGGATAAGATTGAGATGATAATGAATTTGAACCAGGTAAGAACAAATTGTGATTGTTTTCATGAATTTGAACCAGGTAAGAACAAATTGTGAGTGTTTTCATATATTTGCAACGCATCACTTTCTTTTGTAATAGTAGCATCAAAACAAACTTTTCTTAAACTTGAAATGTTTATTTTAGACTTTAGATAACAGATAGTGTAACTTTAGTAAACCAATGGTGCTTGAAAGGTTCAAATTTGTGTAAAAGCAATTCACTTGTGCTGGAAAACGTAAAATTATAGTAATAGCTTCCATTTTTGTGAATTAGTCAATTAATTTTTTACGGCATTAGTTTGGATTAGAAGAAACTTATTTTCTCAGTTGGTTTTCTTTCAAAATAATACAGATGATTGATACAATACTATAAAGCATTTGTGCCAAAGTAACATAATGTGTGAGATCTAATTCGGTGTTCATGTCTTTAGAATTTTGACATGGTAGTTTCACTCCTTATTGATTCATTACTCACGTACCCTCCTTTGAATGCCTCACTGAAGAATATGCTTTATATATTGTGCTTTGAAAAGGTTGCTCTTTCTTTTTCTCTTTATCCTTTTTTCTTTAAAAGAAAAAAAAAATAAAAAAAAGATCTGATCTGAATACTTGGATTCAATTGAGATTTCTGGAAGTCAATTTACTTAACCTTTTTTTTTTTGAGTTATCTGCTTTTACTTGCCAGCAAAAGTTACTTTTGCTTTAGCTAGATTTCAACTAATTAATAGATTCCACATGTCTATCTTTTCCTTGGGTCTTAGCCATTAAAACTTTGGAAGACAGCAGTTGTGTCTTTGCAATGAAAGGATGGTACCTGCAAAGTGCATTTTATGATCTTGAAGAGTGTGAAATGGAAAACAGGCTTGCAGGTGGTTTAGAGAACCAAAAACTAGAAAAAAGAAAGTGACATAAATCTGAATTGCAGACAATTTTGTCTCCATAGCATAGTGTAATCACTTCCTAAAGTAAAGAACATTATATTTATTTCAACTAATGAATAGATTCCACATGTATATCTTTTCCTTGGGTCTTAGCCATTAAAACCTTGGAAGACAGCAGTTGTGTCTTTACAACGAAAGTATGGTACCTGCAAAGTGCATTTTATCATCTTGAAGAGTGTGAAATAGAAAACAGGCTTGCAGGTGGTTTAGAGAACCAAAAAATAGAAACAAGAAAGTGACATAAATCTGAATTGTAGACAATTTTGTCTCCATAGCATAGTGTAATCACTTCCTAAAGTAAAGAACATTATATTTAGTGAGATACATACAAAATAAATACCATGTAGAATGATCTGCATTTGCATCAAGAATTATGGATTTCAATTCCTTAATAATACTACAGAAAAAATAATCTTTTTCACATTGAATGGGTTTTAAAATTGCTTAGTATGATGAATAAAGCATGATTCATTGTGTCAGTTTTTCCTTTTGTGGCCTGAATTCATGATGTTATTTATCTATTAGCTTTATGTGTTAGTAGTTTTGCTACCATACCTGTTTGCTTAAAAAGTTTTACGAAGAGTTGAGAGCTACCTAATATAGTTTGGCTGTTTAATGGAGAGATGGGAATCCGATGGCAAACCAATGAAAAATGTAAAAGCATAAAATATGGAGTTTCACTTTTTTTTTTAATTGTAAGGTCCTTGTGGATAATCTGTAGGTAGCATGAACCTTATAGGGTGCCTTATAGAGAACCAGAACCAAAGATGCCCGCGTCTACTCATTTCCCATTTCAACCCCTTTATGACTAAACCTGTGTGGCTTAGAGTGTTTAAACTTAAAATTAATCTATTTTATTTGAATATGTGTCTAGTGGGTAGGTTATTTTATCGAATTGCTAGTTTATAGATTCATACTAATAAATTGTACAAACTGTTGCGGAGGAAACTTTTGCTAGGTTCCAACTTGAAGAAACAAGAGAAAAACGGAATCGAACGACAATTACAACAACAATTACAAACACAATGAGCCAAAAAAAAAAAAGAACTTAGAAACATGAATGTATCATTTCTCAAAGAAAGTAGAATTTCTTGGGTTGTCCACTTTTAAGGCAAGATCCATTTTACCATTACATCCTGAGGTACTGCCTTGACTGCTGCCTGTCTAGGATTACTGTTATTTTGAAAGATTCTGCTAACTTGTTCAGCCCAAAGCCTGTTCATTGTGTCAGAAAAATAATTTAATCATGGAGCTCCCAGGATCCTCCTTTATAGATCTGGCTATTGTTGAATTTTCCTCTGAATTCCAACTAACAATACTGCCTGAATACTGCATTAATCAGCATAGCGTTCCAAACTGGTCTTGAATGATTATCAAAATAAAAATGAGACATTCCATCAATCATGCTGCATAATCCACAACCAAAGGGAACTTGAAACTCATTTCGCATTACGAAGTCTTTACTTCTTAATATACTTGCGCCCTACAAACTTATACTATTGCACTTTGTAATGGTATATCCAAATGTATTCTATGCACTTATTCTATTATATGCTTTGATTGCTTTTATTTTTAATTTTCTTCCGTTCAATATATATATATTTGACTCACTGTAACAAGTCATGATTCATTTAGAGTTTTGAGTGCTTCCTTGTGCGCTTACACTCATCCATGCTTATGTCCATATTCTTTTGTAAAGTTTGAAAATCGGTTTGTAACCTGGTGTAATTATTGCGTTGCAATATATGTATTTCCCTGAATGGGATGTATAGCTCATTATATGCACTAATTTGCTTAGGCTACTTTCGAAGCATTTATTGGAGTTCGGGATGAGAAAGCAACTGCTCAACTTAAATTGTTTGGTGATAACTTGCAGGTGGGTAATGTCATTCACATCCAAAGTTCTCGTACATTTCTTTTGGTCGCTTGCTTGTTTCTGATAAAATATTTAATGTTTTAGGTTTTGGAACAAAACCTTCCGATGGACAATGCATACAAATCAGAGGAAATCATTGCTGCTCCAATTCGTGTAGTCCAGCTTCTTTTTAATGCAGGGGTAATTTGTGGGGAGAGTTGAGTCTTTCATGATAATCATATGGTTTTGCTGGCATTAATACACATTCATATATACAAATGTTCGTGTGCATGCATTTTGTAACTAAGCTTTTAAGGACTGTATGTTGCATGAATACTCTGTTCAGAGGGTTATGATTTAGATCCTTCTCTTTCCCTAACCCCTTTAATCTTGAAATTTCCATTTGTAGGTTTTCTGAATATTTAAATATAACAAATGCTTAGACATAAGTACAATAAGGGAGTAAATGAAGTATCTAATGTGATTAGACATACCTTTTTCTGTGTATTCTATGTGGCTTATTAACTAGTTTAATGACTCAAAATGGGAAGGGAAAGAATGAAACTCAAAAAGCAACTCATCACTGAATTTACTTTTTTGGACAAATTTATTATGCATAACGATTAGAAAAAGTTACTGATGTTGCCTACATGTGCTGCTGCATGGTTCTGCCTGCAGTGTTTCTATGGTGTTTTTGTATAGATAATGGTTAAGTTAATTTTATTTTTCATTCCATAGCATGGAATTTATGGTTTGGAAAACCACTTGTTTGTATTTCTTGTTCTTAATTTATTTCATTTTTATCTAGAGCATCCATTCTTATATGTGCAATCATTTATCTCCTATAAATCTGACGTTAAACTATTTGGATTTACATCAGGATGTCAAGGGTCCTCAAACTATTGCTTTCAATCTACCAAACGATGAGCGTATAGTAAAAGATCGAGGATCAGCAATGGTTATCCTTAAGAATGTTTCTGAAGCGAAGTACAATTTTTTTTCCTTCAATTTTATTTGATCATTGTTTAATTTGTTACAATGTGCTAATATGCTGTGGCTTACAATTCCATAATTCTTAATCATCGTTAGATTTTTCCATCCTAACCAGGTTCAAACAGATTCTTCTTCCCATAGCCGATGTATGTATTGCAAAGGAACAACTTGAACTCGTAGATTTTGAATCTTTCTTCACTCACACAATCTGCCATGAGTGCTGCCATGGGATTGGGCCTCATACCATAACCCTTCCTGATGGCCGAAAGTCTACTGTTAGATTGGTTAGTTTTAACGTTTCCTTTTTATTTATCTTTTATGTTTATAGAATGTGACTGTCTAGCATCTTGATTAAAAACATAAATTCATGTGCCAAAAAGAAAAAATTCTAGTTATTTAACCATGTCAGTCCTGTTATAACTAAATATCAACCACCTAGCTCACTCCAGCTGTTTCATCCGTATATGTGACCGTGCTTTGCTTTCCACGTGCCATTGGGATGAAAATGGTTAGAAAAACTGAGGTTTGTTGATGACCGAGATTTCGAAACTTCGGAATCTAGAAGTACTCTGGGTTTCTCCCCCATCTCTCTTCTTGCCTTTTGTGCTGCATCAATCTGTCTATTGATATTGTTCTTTGAAGTTTTCTCTATGGAGTTTCCGCAAGTTACTATTTTCCTTAACAGTAGCGCTGTATTCTAATTATTTATGGTGTACAATGGTTACTCTTTTACTGTCTCTTACAGGAGCTGCAAGAGTTACACTCGGCTTTGGAAGAAGCAAAAGCTGACATAGTGGGTATTTGGGCACTGAAATTTTTAATCAGAAAGGTTGGTAACAAAGTCATATTTTAATATTTTCATTTTGATTATATCATTGCTTTTGACTATCAGTCATAGATGATCCTTACATTTTAGCTGCTGCTGTTTGCAATTATTTAATTTTTTTTTCCTCGAAGTGCTTTATCTTTGGAAATTGGGATTACAATTTTAGTTCTTTGCTGCAATTGACTAGTATATTCAACGTCAAAAAGTTCTGCTGTTACTTCTCAAGAATAAACAATTCACAACTTTCAAACGTGACCAAACATGACTTTTCAAATTAATAATCTATCCAGCGGCTATCCCCTTCTGAGAAGAGAGTTTTTCAAGTTGATTTAAGAATGCTAAGCCCAAGATTAGAAGCCATAGATTGTGTTCATTTATTTGCGTGGTCATATAAGGATTAATTAGAGGTTTGTTGGAAGTCAACCAAAGTGTTCTTTGGTATTAGCTATTGAAATAGCTACTTTGAGTAAGACTTGACACATTTATTTGAGTCTTAACATTTGATTGAAACATGCCAATTTGTATCCCTTGTACAGCCCGTGAATATTCTTTCAAAAATTGTTGTTTGGTTCAATATTGTTGTGCCCCCATAAGATTTTAATTGCTGCATTGTCTCAAATTTATGTACAGAACCCTCCACAAATTTTGACATATAAAGTTGAAAGAATTTTGTCTTCATCACTCTAATCAATTGTAGATTTTTCTTTTATTTTGGTCTTTTGGTAAGGTCTCTAAAACTGAACCCTGGTTCACTATGACTAAGAGTCCAACACTTTGCCAACAATCGACACGGTAGTTGGGTTTTTTCCTCTTTTTTGTTTTTTTCTTTTGGAAAAGAATTTTGAAAATTCATTTGTCGATGCCGAATAACTTTATAAAACCACTGTGACATTGATAGTTTCAACTTCCCATTAGCATGTGTGCAGTTTCCCTAAGAACAGAATGGAACACAAATGATTGCAAATCAATCAGATATGATATTTTCAATAAGTTTGTTCAGTCTGATGACCGAAATTGAAACCAAAAGTGGTCACTTGGCATTTGGCAACACACGAAGAACTGGATGTTGAAAAGCATGTGACTTGGCTTTTGAGTATCGTTTTCTTTCTCTGAGACTAACATTCTTTCCTAGAAATGCCTTGGTTTTGAACTAATTCCTGTAATGAGAAAATTTTAAAGGGTGCAAGAGTATGGATAAAAGAGGAGTTTCTTCAGTCCACTGGTGTCCGAATGTAACCTCTTTAACCGGCTAGTCCCACTACTGACTAATCCTTTGCATGCATATAATTTTTGTTTGTACTTGCACGGTATTAAGGCTTTAGGCTGGAAATGGACTTACCAATCCAATTTTAAGTAATATAATGCCTACTCATAATCAATTTGAGAAGGGTGATCTCAATCAGGCTTAAGTCTCAAACTCTCTATAAAGGACATATGGAATCAATTTCAAACTTGAACCTTATATTATCATGAAGGAATCTGGAAGGGATGACTGCGTACAATCCATATTGTATGATGAATAAGTTAAAGGAGTTGTGCATTAGCTGTATTTCTAGATTAACATTTTCTGCTTTTATTACGACTCTCTTTGTTTTGATATTTCGAAGCAGCATTTACTTCCAAAGAGTTTGGAAAAGTCTATGTATGTTTCATTCCTTGCGGGATGCTTTCGCTCAGTACGGTTTGGGTTAGAGGAAGCTCATGGGTAAGCAAACTATGAATTGTTCATTGGCAAAAAATTTTAATTATTACTGCTGACCATTCTTGATTTACCGAAAAAAATTTCAGAAAAGGACAAGCTTTACAATTTAACTGGTTATTGGAAAAGGAAGCCTTTATTTTTCACCATGATGAGACATTTTCTGTTAATTTTGACAAGGTACAGCGTGTTCAGATTCTCTCTTAAATAAATATTTTTAATTAAAACACTACACCAAAAATGTTGTTTTCTTTTTGTAAGGTTGAAGAAGCGGTTGAAAGCTTGAGTAGGACTATACTTACCATACAGGCTAAGGGTGACAAAGAGGGTGCTAGTTTGCTTCTGCAGAAATACTGCACGATGACACAGCCGTTGCAAGCTGCATTGCAAAAGTTGGAATCCATTCATGTATGTCTTGCAACATTCTAGTATTCATTTATTGATAAATACTTGCAATTGGCTGCCAACAAACTTATTGCAAAAATTAGGGCTATTTCTTAGCATATATTTGGGGAGAAAAACGGATAGATTTGTTCCTAATGTGCTGGACAAAAATTGTTACTAAGCCCACCTTGCTAGTGGCATAAACCTAATTGCTACAAGAGATGGAAAATGAAAAGAGAGAACATGAAGTGCCGGAGAAAACGTGAGATATATCAATGTGGCAGCATCCTAAGTTAAAAAGAAAGAATATTTATGTATAAAATCAGCTAGCCTAATTCCGTAATACTTAAAATAAGCATGACTAGAGAATCTACAAGCTAACATTAGACCCTCTAGGGCTTTGCTCTTAAATGTAGATGGTCACATTATAACCAAAATTTGTAATTGCTATAGAAATGGTGAAATATTGCAGTAAAATAGATCCGCAGTGTGTTCTAACCTCATCTTATCTAGAATTTTATGCTTATAATGCCTCATATGTCAAAATTTGCCCTAGGTGCTAATAATTTCTATAGGTATATGTGCAATTGGAAAGAACCCATATTTGTCATACAAGTAATAAACTTTTGAAGGTTGATAATTTCATTTTTTTAATTCTGCTTTTGTTGGTAGGAAAAGAAGCAACTTGCCAATCTTTTATCTTCTGATAAATTATTATGATAGAAATATTGAATCGAAAGTTTCAAGTATATTTATATTCTTTTGCTCCATCTATTTTCCAGGTGCCTGTTGATATAGCTCCCACATTTCCTGTGGCCAAAAGTTTGTTCGAATGAAGATTGCTGTTACGTAGTTTGCTACTACCACAAATAGCCGTGCTGCTTTATGATTAAAATTCAAACACAAAATAATGCTTTTTAGTATTTGAAATATATTTTATGTGTCAGATTTACTAGTGGGTGAATCATCCCTTTCATGAAGCATAATTTCTTACCATTTGTTTTTGTTGCTGCAAGTTTGATGAAGTTCCTCGTTTCCTAATGTGAATGATATGGCACCATTATTGTACATTGAATAAATTGGACCTTTCTTGAGCCGTGCAAATTCCTGTATTTCCTCATACAAATCAGGGTGGCAAACTGGAACACAATATGGATTTCGGGGAGGGAGCATTTAAGCTGAAATATGGATGCTTCCCTGCACTCATGTTGACTACCAATCTAATTCAGGTAGGCTTGACAATCCAATATTTATGTCTTATTTGTGTTACTTTTAGTATCATTATTGTATTTAAGGTATTTTATTTTTATATAAATTTTGATACGTTAATAATTCATGTTATCTAAATTTGAATATGTTTGTATTTTTGTGTCGTATTTTAGTTATGTTCAAAATTGTTAGGTGTAAATTCAGGCTACCCAGCCAACAGTTAACTCCGGTAAACCGCTGGTGAGCGCGTGCAATCCTTTTGTATATAAAAACTTACGTTGATGTTTCTAGTTTAGACAAGTACTTAGTGCTAGATAATTTGCTGAAATGGCCAAAAATAGCTAAATGTCACTGTAAGACCCATATACAAACTGGAAATAATTTGAATATAATATAAAAAGATTTGAATTCAAAATAATACGAACATAAAAAAATACAAAGTCAAGACACCCTAAGCCTGAAATGAAGCAAACTAAAAAATCCAAGGCCAAATCCATGAATTAGCTCATTTGGCATCTCTACGTTCCGATAGCTCGCTATCCGTTTAGTCATGGTTTATTTTCTTAGTTAAGAGGTTGACAGGACAAACGCCCCGGCATGGTTCTACCATGTTGTGAGTTTAATATCTGACCCTTTAGTCTTCATTTATTTTAACTGTGAGTATTAAGATAGACTGCGGGGGACGCCCCTTTCAGCTTGATATGCGAAATTAAGTACTGAGGTCAGGGGCAAAGAACACTTACTGATAGCTGTGAGCCAGTTGTGGTATACAATACGTGGTTGTTGAACACATAATAGCAGCTACGAGGCAAGGAGGATGGATGAGTTGGGTCTGTCTATGACTGCGGTAACAGCCTTCCTCCTTCCTGATGTATGTATTAATCTGTTGGGGTATTTCCGTGGATCTTTGTATCCACAACCGAATAGAAGATGCAGCGCTATTTCCTATGATGTTTTAATATTTCATAGAAGTTTTTAAAATTTTTTCGAGTCAATTGGGAACTAATGTTAATAACAAACTAATTACGAACTCGAGTCATTAGCTAAGCCAATTAGGGACTGAATTAATTAAGAATAATAAGTTACTATTTATTAAAAAAAATCGTTCGTAACTCAAATATGATTCTAAATTGATATTAATTTTAGTAACAAACTATTTTTAGATAACAAATGCGTTTCTATTTTAATATTTCTGTACTGCACTTGCATGAAAGAAATTATGTATTTATTTGAAAATTTGTATCTTATACAAAGTTTTAAGCTCAATTATACTCTGATTCTATAACGTAAATTTTTTATATATATTTGAATAGTTTTATATTAGAATTAAAATTTAAATGTGAAACTATTGGTGCATAATTCAAAGAAAATTATGAACACACATGAATTGATTTCAAAGTGTGTATCTATTTTTAAAGTTTTATTTGTGTCTACTGTTGGTCTTCAAAAGGGTCACAAGTATTTAAACCTCAACGATACAACGAAGCACGATGACTAATTGTGTATCGCACTAACAAGAACAACCTCAACAATACAACGAAACCCAATGAGTAATTGTGTATTGCACTAACAAAAACAATCTAATGAGTATTAAGCAACACACTAAAAAAAATTAAAAAACTTTAATAAAGAATTCTTGTA
>JBBYHO010000003.1:10387-37013 GCA_038382025.1 Adansonia gregorii
CATGGTACTCATATCATCGAGGTGGCACCCAAAGTTGTGATGTCTAAAAGAATAGGTAATGCATCGTTTTCAACTTTCATTATAAATGGGAAAATTATAGGGGGAAAAAAACAAAGCCGTTCCTTTTACTATTTTTGTCTTCAAATATCGTTAAGGGACAGATTGAAAATTATGAATATTTGCACTCATCAAAACTATTTAATATCGTTCAATTAACCTTCTGTCACATTAGTGTTGCCAAAAATCTGAAACTCCATTAAAAAAGGATCCTGCAAGTTAATTGATAAATCAATTATTGAGTCTCCTGTCAAGTCAAAGGTCTTTTTTTAAAAAAAAAATAGTCAGAGAGTCCTTCTAAAGCTGCACAAAATAGTTAAAAACATTAAAAGTTGCATCTGAAACTACCAAGAATCAAATTAAAAACAATCAAAGATAAATTAAATAGAGTTTTAAGCAAATGAGATTAAGTGAAAGAAGAGCTTACTGAATTGAAAGCTTCTAAGCACGAGGATGTTGCTCGAAAGATATCAATGCATTTGAATTGCTTGCTAAATGATCAAATGCTCAAGGAGCTTATAATAAACATCAAACAAAGTAAAACATGAAAACATGAAGAAAATGCTTGAACTGAAAATAGAGTTTACTACAAAGAACTGTTTCAGGTTAAAGCTTGAAAACATTAAGAAAACTCGAAAGAATTCTCGAGAAAATGCTAGGAAATCAAACTGTAGTAGCTGAATTGAGGTCTGTTTTGTGTTTCTCCGCTTGACTTCATAAGAAAATTCCCAAAGGTCAGCTCGAAGAACTTAGGCACCGTTAGCTTGGATTTTGCCTCAAGTACGTGTCCAAATACCATTGGTCCGATCAGACTTGCCATGCCATGTCTTTACCCCAATATCACAAGGACTCCCCAAGTGGCTGATAATTCAATCCTACCATGTCTCGTTTCTTGATTGATTAATGATTTCCACGTTGGACCTCTTTACCAACACCGACTACTTTCATGCTTCATTTACCACCTTTCAATGATCCACTGGATGGGTAAATTTTAGGAGAGAAAACAGCAAATAAAATTGGAATTTAAAAGAAATCAACAATGTGATTTTTCTTTTGTTTATTTTTTATGTATTTGTACAAAGTTTTTTTTGTTTTTGGCCAACCCAAGGGGGAAAAGAAACCACCCCAAGAAACAAAATAGTTGAGAAAAAAAGAGCCTATGCAAATCTTTTTTTCCCCTTTGCCTTTGCCTCCGCCACTGCCTATCTCCGATCTACAAATTTCCTGTTTCCATTTCGAACAAAAATTTTCCAATTTCATGCCCTGCCAATCTCAGATCTACGATTGGGTTTGGTTTCCCAAGCCTGGTGAGAAAATGAGTCAAGGTTATCTTGATTTTGAGGCTTTAATCGTGTAGAATTTATTCAGGACTGGCCATAATGCCAGGCTTTTGTAGACCTGTTTTAGGCTCATCTAAAGCTGAAGAGCCACCCAAAAAAGAACTACTCAAAGTGTCTTGTGGACTTAGCACACTGGCATTCAAGAAGGGAGGTTGTTTTGGGGAGGGAACCACACAACTTCTATCTGTTAGCATTTTAACTACTTCTAACATGGATGGTCTTAGTGCAACTAAAGATTGGGTGCACAGCAGCCCAACTAGAAGCACACTCGATGCCTCCCTCTCATCAAACCTGCCTTTTAAGCTTGAGTCAATAGCTTGTGTGATTTTTTCCGCTTTGTACTGCTTCCAGACCTGATGCAACAAGATTAAGTTATAACCAGAAAAATATGTTGCTGCTAAAATCAGTATTTTTTTTTAAAAAAAAAAAAAACGTACTAATTTATAATTAACTTTAAAAACATCTAAAGTACATTTTTTTCCCACAAATTATAGTTGGGATACTGTAAGAAATGTACAAAACAGCCTATAAAGCATATTACCACCCTTATGTCGTGAATGGAAAAGGATTATGGATCTAACCGAGTACAGAATTGAACTTGAACCCTCAGAGAAGACACTGTTTTTCCTACCAGTTGCAATCTCAAGAACTAGCACCCCGAAAGCATAAACATCTGCCTTCTCTGTTAGTTGTCCTCGAACGAGGTATTCAGGAGCCATGTATCCTCTGCAACATACATTTATTTATCACAACTCAGAGAATATTCATAATTGAAAAAATGAACCTTTTCTAAGTGTGATTAGCATACATGAACGAGGAAGAAGGGAAGAAACCACGAAAAAAAAAAAGTTTCATACACTAACTGTCAGGTTTTGTTACTAAAGGAGCTACTTCTTGCCTTTTCCGTCTGGGTGTCAATGATAACATTGACAAAGGATTAGCATAGATTGTTGAAAACAATAATGTCAGATTTGTAGCAAAAGTAAACACGTGATAGTAAAAGATCAATGTCTTACAATGTTCCTGCAACTGCAGTACTAACATGGGATTTATCTGGAGCAACACAACAAGCAAGTCCAAAATCAGCAATCTTTGGAGTGAGATTCTCATCAAGGAGAATGTTGCTGGTTTTTATGTCTCTGTGAATGATTTTTACTCCAGAACCTCCATGAAGATATGCTAGCCCGGCGGCTGTTCCACAAATGATGTTGAACCGCTGTGACCAGCTTAGAATATGTATTTTGTTCTTAACTGCATCAGACAAAGGCTTTATTACAGTCTCGGAGAAATGAGGAAGTCTCTATTCCTAGAAATTGCCATTAACATGATAATCCAATTAGCTTAGAAGCCACTTACCAAACAGGATTTGATCTAGGCTCCTATTGGGTACGTATTCATAAACTAGAAGACTCTCAGGACCTTCAATGCTGCAACCCAAAAGCCTTACAAGGTTCTTGTGTTGAATTCCACTGATCAAATTTACCTCATTAAAGAACTGGTCCACCCACTGCCGGGTATTAAAGAACAACCTTTTAACTGCAACAATTTTTCCATTAGGAAGAATTCCCTTGAACACAGTACCTGCTCCTCCTTGTCCTAATTTCCTTGATTCATCAAAATTGTTGGTCGCCTTTTCAAGCGTTCTGTACATGTAATATAAACTAGTCTTGTTTCTTGTAGCTGGAATGTCATCTATCCCTAAGAGAAGTCCACCAAAAAAAAAAATGGTGTAAAAATATGGCTCAATCAACTTTAAATTGTAAGCAAAGCTATGTATATGGATACCTTCTTTCTTCTTGGATAATCTCTTGTAGCTTATAACAGCACCAACAGCAACAAGCACAGTGAATGCAAATGCTGTTAAAGCCATTCCAATAATGACCCAATGACCAAACCCTTTAAAGAGAATAAAATAATTACAATCAAAGATGACGAAAGCCAAAGATAAAGAAGAAAATCTTGATAACTTAAAGCCACTTGTTTAATCTTTTACCCTGATTGTCCTTTGTTTCTGCTTCTGGATCAAAAAATCTATGGGTTGAATACCTCATATAACACCCTGAAAACATAGCCTTGCCCTCAGCACCGGGGGCACACTTCCTCAACCCCAACCCTGCATTCCTCAAACACTCGGTGCAAGCCTCTTCCGAAATTGCCCTCCAACACTGCGCCAATGCGTAAATGGGCACCACCCCTCCTTTCACCTGCGTTGCCGCATATCCATTGTTCTCTAACGCTATCTCTGTCACTTTCATGATCACTTGATCCAGCTTACTTTGAAATTCCTGATACATGTAGCTATCATTTGAAACACCCGTAGGCGAGCCACACGATAGGTGATCATATTTGGCATCAACCCCTTCATTGTAGAAGACATAATTATCGAAACGTTGAAAGCACCAATCAAGATAGATTCTTCCCGATGTGGCAGGGATGCACCTTTTGAGTTCTTCTCTGGCCGTATTGAAACAGAGTCTGCAACCCTTTACATTGACATGTTGATAGCATTGGCCTAATCCGAAGGCATTAAATGGTGGTTCGACCACAGAGACGGTTCCCCAGCCCTGAGAAGCAATTATTCCCGACAAACCCCCGATGACTTTATCAACATTCCTAACGAAGCCCTGAGAGGTTTGATTGGTAGTTCCACACACAAGGTGGTATCCGAAGGATTGAGGATCAGAGAAGGAAGGGAGAAAACATGAAGAAAATACGAAGAAAATCCATATTACTATATTCAAAGGATATGGGATTGAGAATCGCATCGAATTCTAACCCGAATCTTGCTTTTCTGTTCTCTTCTGTTTTTTTGCCGTGCTTTGTTTTAAAATTAGTAAGGAAAGCAAAATATTCACATTTGGTTCTCAGATTTTCTCCTCTTCCCTTCTTACCCCCCCTCTCTCTCTTTTCTTGTTAAGGTTGAAGGGTTTGGAGAAGGAAAGATGATTTTAATTCCTAGGAGTCGTTTTCTGCAAAATGTTTTGTGTTTGGAGAGCGAGAAAGAGAGAGGGGGGAAGACGGCAAAGCAAGCAAATGGGGGAGAAAGAAACTGAATTTCCGTTTCTCTCTGTTATTTAGGCCATTTATAGATATTTGATTCAATGCATTTTTGGGGGGGTCAGCCTCAGCTACCTTGATTCGAGACAGAGTTAGGCTACGCCCACATTTCCACTCTACACATGGCGGTCCTTTCCTAAATAATTTGATATCTGTATTTGATGCCATATTAGCTACCAACCCAATAGATTTATTATTATTATTCTTTTTTACTGTATTTTTCTCTGCTTTGGTCATCTGAATTGTCTTACACTTATTTAACTTGAGAAGTGTGATGAAATAACCAAAATTTTATCACAAAAAATGATGGTCTCATGACAAAAGCTGTCTTCATGTTATGTATAACGTAAAATAAAAGATTCAAATCTTACGGTAAAAGTTAAGAGGCTTTGGGATGAGATTCTTCCAAAAATCCATATCAACTTTCAATTGCCGTCTTGTTTTTCCTAGTGGCAGATAGTTATGAAGTAACATTGTGGCGAGAGACGTCTTTTTTAGACGGCCAGTGGAGTGAATATTCTATCATTTTAAAAATATTTGAATTTACTTAATTTATATGACATTTGAATTCATTATTATTCATTTAGCATTTGAATGTTTCTATTCAAGTTTTGATCTGGTTTATGTAAATAGCTGAATCCATTAGTATATAAATTCATTACATAAAAAACTTTTAATATTAAAAAATTATAAAATTAAATGAGAATTAAATATTTAAACGTATTTAAAATTCGAATATTTAAATCAATAAATGGTATAAGTAAAGCAAATTCAAATATCTAATATTATCCAAATTAAAACCAAAATAGATTTAGATGGCATTTACAAGAATTCCTATTTGAATCTACTACTATACTAAATTTAATATTTGCATCAAATTATCCAACTTTACGATAGTCGAATCCTCAAGAATCGATCAAACAATATAAAATATCCTCTTCTTATTATACATCGTCATTCCTAAAAAATAAAATGGTAAATTTATGAATTACCAAGATTTGCAAACTATGGTGGCTTATGATATGTTTTATGCAAGAAATGAAACAATGACATGTGCCTTGGCGAGTAGGGCTCTTATATGTCTGCAAATAAGTCCATAGGAACAAATCTCATATATTTGGATTAAAAGAAGAAGAAAAATGTGTTGTCAGCAATTCTCAGCAAAATGGATGTAATGTCCTCACTAGCACTCTTGATCTCTCATGCTTCAAATCAAAGCTGTTGTAAAGGCCATTATTACTTGGCGGCATGCATTGCGTGCTGATTAACTCACGAAGAATTGCTATACAGATAAGCAAATCGGATCATGTTTAAGCAACACCTAAATCTTCCGTAAAAAGAAAAAAAAGGAAATTACTTTAGACCCTTTTTACTTGATTTGGTGCTCTAAATAATCAAAATTCTTGCTAAGTATAGTGGAGAGAGGGTAAAGTCTTTTAGCTGCATCTTTTGGAAAAAGAATGTTTTTTTTTTGGGGGGCGGGGGGCCGATTTTTTGCTTTCTAATTAGGATACTTAAATGTTTTTGAGTTATAGTTGGTTTCTACCTAGGGATATTAATAATGCAGAGCTAATATCGCCCTAATGATATTGTAATTGTAGTGACGTTTCATTCTATGAAAACATTTTTCTTTTTGAGTTATATTAATAATGTCTTTTTTTTTTTTTGGTTGAAGAGAAATAGATCGAAATTTGAAGACTTATGCTGCCTAAAAGTGGGATCAATGATGAATATATCAATCATAAATCTTCATTCTGAATTCACAAGCTAGCTAAAATTAGGATATTGCAGTTAAAAGGTCAAATAACGTCTCCCAGCTCGAGCCGCAGGAAAAGAGTTCCTCCACTGAAGTAGGACTTCTATGATTAACCATTCTTTTGTCAACTATCTTAATTGGTTCTTTAGCAGGCATACCTTTTTCATCTAGCATTAGCAAAGTAGACTCAGTAGTCTTCATTTCTAATATGCTTTCCTTTTTTATTAAGTTGAAACATGCAACACAGGACAGATTCTAACTCCAACAAGAAGTTCTAATTCATATGCAACTTTCCCAATTTATTTCTATCTCTTGGTAAGGTCTGTAGAAGGAGAAAAATTTCGACCAATCACAAATTGTCATGTGTAAGTTGAAATTTTTTTTAATTAAAAAAGTATCAATTAAAATATGCATCATCATGTGCAATTGATGATATCATAAATAGATATTTATCTTTAATTAAATTAAAATTAATTTAAAGTTTTATCTTTGATTAATTTAAAGATAAATAAAAGAGTTTTATCTATAGTTAAATTTAAATTAATTTAAAGATAAATAAAACAAGTTTTATCTGTAATTAAATTAAATTAATTAAGAGATAATTCATTCAGATAAATTTATTAAAGAAGTTATATTCTTTAAGAACTCTTTTCTACTTAGCTCATTGACACTATAAAAAAGGGTCTCCACCAAAGCCATTGAACACAATTCACAAGCCTGAAAAGAAGAAGCAGATTTTGGAGATTTAAGTCCTCTCAAAGTCTCAAGAATTTCTCTCAAGAACGTGAAGAACGCGAAGAACACGACTTTCGTTCCTCAAGAAGCTACTTTTCAATCTTATTCTGGCAACAAAAAGGAGCTAAATTCCGTCTGTCAAGATCAAGTCTACAAGACCCTTGAAGCGGACCTCAACGATTCAAGATCAAGTCTAAAGACCCTTGGATCGAAGTTTTTGTTGAAGAAAAGAATCAAAGGATTTCTTTATTTTAAAGAACATCCAGAGATTACAACTCAAGTTTGATAAATCAATTTGATTTATTTGTTCAAATTTTCTTGGTCATTTTTTCGACATGAAATTTGTGTATATAAGGTCCAAAGAACTTTGCTGACAAGATAAGCAGAGTCAGGTAATAACATAATTTTACCTATAATGTTGTAGTTTAAGGTGCATCCAATCTCCAACAGGTAAACTCCATTTTTGACCTTTTCTTATCAGATTACTTTTCCATCCAATTTCTGGCTCACTTAAGGTGAAACTTCAACAGTTTGATGGCAACCTCTCTAGCTTGTAGACTTCTATCCACAGTAGCTACTCTTGAATCTCCAAGCAAATAGGGGATATGGAGTGGAGTAGGTGTTAATATATGCCTTAGATTTAATTGGAATAGATAAGGCATACAATGGTTAATAATACAAATCAATTGTTTTAGTTAGTGATTCAAAGTTTTCTTTCATGTTAGTGGTGTTGCAAGGAGCGCCCAGATAACCCTTACGGAGCGGGAAACATGTGCGGCTTAACTATATGAAGGGAAATGATAAAATTCGTGATGAGAAAGTATGGACTCTAGGCTCTTGAACATGGGAGGAGGCCATTGGACAAATCACTAATCTAACTAACTAGTCTTCGATGGCCACCACAAAGTGGCCAACACTTGGAGTTGTCATTGATCATTTAGGCCAGATGTAATCAGACACCTATGGAAACTAGCATTCTAAGTTATGAAGCTTGAAATGTCTATGCCAAGATCTACATGGTTCAAAGATTCATTGGGTGGGTTCGAGAGTTGGTACACGCTGGGAAGTATCAACGCTCCTATGATGCCTGAAATTGATACCTCTTAAATATGTCTTGCATGGATTTTTGTTTCCTCTGTCTCAGCTTGTCATTATTTTGATATAATCTCATTTTACGCATGAAATTGTGTAAAATAATAAATTTGGTTTTGGATGAAAATTTTAATCCCATACACACTCGGAGAAGTGGGAAAAATAAAGTTTTTTATTAAAAATAATTTTCAAATTTAATTTTGAAAACTGGATAATTTGTATCAAGTAGAGATACAAACATGAAACATCACCTTTATGATTTTTAGAAAACGATTTGAAAATACGAATGCAAAATGGACACCACAAAGGGAGACGTGTTAGTAAGGTGTAAGAAAGATAAAATAATATTGTATAAAATAACCAAGTCAACAATTTTTTAGATGTGTTTGGATTCTTTGATTAATTGAGGCATGAAAAAAGGGTTTAAATTTTGAAAAATCTAGTGGAATCTAGAGAGAGAAATTTTAAGTTTCGATGAATTTTTAAAAGACGGCATTAAAAGACTTAACTTGACAAAGGTTGGATAATTTCTTGACAAAATGACATTTTTTATAGTTTTGACAAAATTAGCAACTTTGAATTAAAAAAAAGTAATTGATAAAATAGGAATGAAAATAATTTGAGAAATGCTCATGCCCTGACCTGAGTTTAAATAGGGGTAAACAAATTTTTTGACTTGAGGGGGTTGATTGGACTTGTTTAGAGGCAATCGAATGCCTTGAAGTGAAAATTTCAGAAAATCACTGAATTTTGATAAATGCTAAAGTAGGGACAATATTGTGATATCCTAGTTTTCGATTTTATTTTGAATTGGTCTGGAAATTTTAAAGGTTAAGTGAGGTACCCTTGGAAAGGTAACTTGATGTGAGTTAATACAAAAATATTCCAACAATCTCGTAAAATCACTTTCCTAGAAAAAATAATTTTTGAATTTGGGTCTTGTTTGATGCTGATAGCACGTGCAAAGGAAAAAGGTGTAATGAAATTTGAAAAATCATACCTGACCCACTTAGAATCATTAAATCACAAAGGACACCTTTCCAAAAATGGAATTTCACAAACTTTTTAGAAAAATATTTTAAAAATCCAAAAAAAATCATTTGGTAGGACAAAGTGGCTCAAACAAATTGTAAATCACTAATTCTAGGGGTTCTAAATAGCAAAGATTCAAAAACTTATAACTCCCTCATCTGGAATGATTCGAGGGAAAATGAGATACCATTGGAAAGGTAATTTGATACCTTTTAAGGGAAAAATAGCAAAAAATTCCAAAAAAATTGTCTAGGGCTCAAAAATGATTTTCCAAATTAGGATGACAGTGTTGCCAGTGCTAAACAAGGGATTTTTTGGTCTTTGGGTTTCTTAAAGCAAAACTCGAGTCTTGAACATTTGAATGTCCGTGACAAAGAAGATTGGTTATAGTCACTTCATATTCTCATTTGTATAATCCTGGAGTAGTTGGGATTATGAAACAACCAGTTAACCATGTTACAAACAAAATACATTTGGTCACATAGTGAAAAAAACCATAAACAACTTGAGAAAACTTTAAAAAAAAAACATAGTTATTTTGAAAATTAAAACATTTGGTCACATTTGACCTTGAATCCAAACATGAAAAGCTTGATTTGTCCCTAAGTTTGGATGATCAATTGATAGAAAACATTAAGCAACTTAGTGGGTTTTTGAAAAACTAGATTTTGACACAAGAACAAGACATCAACCAAGCATTTTTAATGAAGTAGAACATGCAAACATGGCATCAAATGGTAAAAATGTGTTAGAACATCAGAAAGACATCATTTTTATTAGAGAAATATGTTAGAGAGGCAAAAAAAATGGATAATGCATGAAGATACTAGAATATGTCTACGGAAGCATAAAAAATAATAGAAGCATAGAAGAAAATGTTTCCATGACATGAACATGTGTTGCAAATTTCATAACAGCATAAATACATTATATTTAGGTAAGAAAAATGAATAAACATAACAAAATATATTTATGAAGGCATAAAACATGATATGAGCATGAAGAAGAATGTTTTCACAACAAGAACATAATGTGGAAATCTTATGACAACATAAAGACATGATTTTCTGGCATGAATTCATGACAAAGTCATAAGCTCATGGATAAGACATCAAAGAAAATGCATGGAGCTTACTAAGGGGTCATGGTTGCATGAAGGGGTCACTAATATGATGTTAAACATGGATAGAGCAACAAAAACAAGGAGACAGGTTAGAAGAATATACCAACAAGCTTTCCAATAACTTTTCATATAAAAGATAAGCTTTTTCCAAACAAAGATATTGCCTTTTTACCTTTTACATACTTGCTATGAGTTAGTAAAAAGAAAAGCAAGCAAAAATGGCTTAAATTAGAGTCTTGGAAGTGCTCTTTAGGGATGATTGTCATAATATATCAAGATACGAATCTCAATATATCAGAGCATATAACACTTTGAATCATCATATGGCCCCAGCCAGTGAGATGAATTGCTCTTCTGAACCTTTCATACTAAAATATGAGAGTAATTGGGTTAAGGAGTCATCACAAATCTATTTTGGCTATAGGTGCAATCGATCACCTATTAAAACCATTCATTAAAGTTACGAAACTCTAAAGGAATTGATTTTATGATTTGTGTATACTAAAGATCTATGAAGTTGGGCTCAGAAGTTGGTTACACCATAAATAAGGACTCGATCCCTTTTGTGATGTCCAATACTTGGTACAATCACACGTATCCAAATTTTGGTTTTCTCAGTTTCAATCATATGTGTTCAATCATAATTCCTCATTGTAGTCATCCAAAATCAAACAAATATCGCTAAAAAATGTATCCAAAACTCTTACCGGGACTAGCTTAAATTTATAACTGATTCGAAGAAAAAATCATTTATAAAGGAAAATTTTCACAAAAATACTTAACTCTAAAAATACTTACTTATTGGCTCCATTTTCAATTTTTAATCAATTCTGTCTTTATTTAAAAGAAATCACAAAATACTACACTAAGACTAAATTGAGGAAATCACAATTTTGAAAACAATATTAAAAACCAACTTTATTTAATTCAGCTGGAAGCTCTAATGTGAGTCACTAGTGACCTTCTATAGGAACCCTAGACCTATTGACACACTAAATGTAACTACCAAAATCAATTTTAAGGCATCCAAATGCCTCAGAATAGTATACGCCAAACTCAAAGAAAATTGAAGCCAAGAAAAATTTGACCTTTTAAGCTCTCCAAATTTATTCTGGATTATTCCTATCACCTAAAATCACCAAACTATATTATATGACTACAAACTAACTATACTTCAACCTAAAAATATTTTTAAAAATGCTAGAAAATCACTTTGGCAGTCATTTAAATTTTCTTTATTAGACATTACTATATCACATAGTATGTTTGACTAGCATGCATTCTAAAATTTCTTCCTAATTTGTCCAAAATACCCACAGGATGAGCCATACATGCTTGGAAAGCCTTAATTCTATGTGTATCTAAAAATATGAGAAAAAAATACACAAAAATGATTATTCTCATGAAAAATAATTCATAATACTAATTCAGCGTTGAAGTAGAGCCATGCGAACAACTTAAGTTATGGGATTTGTTTTGGTATTAGTTCGATTATAAAATTAAACTTTTCAATAGCTTATTTTGTAGTCCACTCAACGAGCATTATAGGAGAAATACTAACAAAAATTTTTAAGGTCTATAACCTAATCAAAATGTATCTTTTTTATAAGTATACAATGTTGGACTGTAACAGTAGCTCTGATGCAAATTATGGTTGCGAAGCCTTTTGTCAAAATTTTAAACACATTTTTGGGTGTTTGAACATCCAGAAACGAGACCTAATAGTCTCTACAAATGTCATAGATGAGGAAATAACAAAGATTTCTAAGTTCTAAGACCTAGAACTATGTTTTTTTTAACATTGGTGATATGCTTCGGAGTTATGCGACGAATATCTCCGCTTTTATCGCTTCTCTTCATTATTATTTATTCTCAATAAGTGAGAGGTACACCAATGCCATTTACTTATGTGCTGTAACCAGTAAACAATATGACTCCAAACAACACAATTTAGCCTACCTAAGCATCATCTAATGATTCAATTTAAAGTTCACCAAGTTTAGACATAATCAAACATGTTTCAATGCTTAGAAATATTTTTATTTGCTCCAAATCAGCTTTAATTCAAGCTATTTTGTTTAATATCCCCATGTTGCTCATTGAAGAACTTATTACATGAAACCAAACCTTGATCACTGATTGACTAAGTGAACCAAGGTTTGCCCTTGCGGGTCTTTTGAGAAAAACAAGGTTTTACACAACCTAAACACCTTAATATACATTTTATCCAACATATAGAATATCAACTAATGATTCAAGCAATTAATCATCCATAAATCCTATTCTAACCATAAAATTCACCTTAATAGATTCAACATGCTCATCCAAACATTAATTTCTCATCAAATTCTCACCAATTAACAATCAAGCACAAGAAAATAAGCTTGGATTCAAATAAATTAACATTATCAACAATTAAAACGTGCTTTCAATCATTTAAATTCATTAATTAAACAAGGAAGCTTCTAAATTCATTCAATTAAGCATAAATTTTAGCTTATCCAATTTTAACTTGACTTAATTCATCTAAGTTTCACCAATTAGGCATCAATTATGCAAAGCCCACTCGCATATACCTAAATTCCACCCAAGTTGAACCAAGCTAAAAAAATCTCTCCTTGTTCAAATGGTTTTTTAAGTTTAAGAACTTATGATATCATCATTTAACAGCAAATTCAAGTTCTATTTACTTAAATTTCAGCTTATACTAGCTCAGATTAAATCAATTAAGCTTAATATCTACATCGCCTAAGCTAACTGAACTTGAATCTCCTTTTTGTCTTTTATTCGAACACTATATTGAACTAGAGAATCATGATTTCATCATCCAAACTTTCAAATTTCAGCTTAATATCATCAAATCTTAACTCAGCTAAGCTTTAATCATCAAAATCCTAACAAATTAGGTTGGCTGAATCTTAAACCTTAGGAGATCTAATGTTAAAATGTTAGGTTTAGTTCATTAATCATGGTTTAAGATAATTTTCAACAATTAATCATAAAATTATGCTTCAAATAACAAGAAATCAAGTGAATCATAGCTCAAGTCAACATGCAAGCATAATATCATCATGAATCATTAAGGTTGAAACTCAAAGAACATAGAAGCATCATGGACGAACGTCAATTAAGCAGTAAGAAGCATGGATGATCATCAAAATAATGAAATTAAAATAAAATTAAAAAGAAAAGCAAGAAGTTATATGTATTCCAGGGTTGATCTTCCTCCTAAAGATAATGAAAGCTTGAAAGAAAAAAATATTGTAGATTTTTTAAAATTTGCTAAATGTTTAAATTGATGAAATTATGGCTAATCACCCTTATTTATAGGCATTGAAGTTGGTGACTTAAGCTTTAATCACCCTAAGGTGATCTTAGCTTTATCACTAGCCTCTTAACTAATTTAGGAGAAATTACATTAGTGCCATTAATGAATAGATTGTTAAAATTTGCCATATTATGCATATATTGAATTTGACTAAGACTAAATTTCTACACTAGTTTGTAAGAATTTTTATGCCATTCAATTAACCATGATTTGTCTATGTAATAGTGCAATTTAATGTTCCATTTTGTAGCAAAAATGTGTCATAATGACCTTTTCTAAAAAAAAATCTAAAATTTCAACCCTGAACGTCTCTGATTAAGCTCTTGGGAAATCTTAGCATTCTAAATTACTAAGGCTTTTTCATGATCTGGTCTTTATTACACCTTCTTAACCTAAAGTCCACATTCAAATTTATTTTGGTGTAATCAATTTTCAAATCTGAGTTATAGAGCTCTTCTAATTTTAAAATCTTACTCTAGGCTAAAAAATTAACACTTTTTTTTTGCCTACGATTAACTTTGCCTATAATTAACTTTTGTCACTATGTTGACTTTTGATTATGACTTTCGAAATAAGTTTTTTTTTACATCTAATTCTAGGCTACAAAATTAACATTTTATGATTAACTTTGCCTTTAACTAACTTTTGTCATTATGTTGACGTCTGATTATGACTTTTAAAATAAGTTATTTTTTTCACTCAAATGTCATCATTAACTACTCTAATCATCTCAAAAGACTTCTACCAATCAACTTTTGACATTCTCAATCTTTCAAAACTTGAGTTTTAATTTTCCAAATCCAGATCTTTCTCTTTAAATCGAACAATCCTGCTCAGATGCCTTATCTGCAAGAAGTCTCGAGGCAGTAAATAATCAGATTACAAAAATTTTATAAATGATATAAACATGATAGCGAAAACATGTTGAAAACATTAATCTAATGTAGACACTTCATTTTGTCCAGACTAGTTTTTGGTATCTTAGGAGTTAGGTAAAAGGTGACAAAATAAAAATATATATAAATAAAGCTGGGGGACGATTATCAATATTGGGACTTTCAATTCCTTAATGAAGACCTAATATGCATATCCGAGGCAGGAGATGCAACCGATGGTGATTCACCTTGGAAAATATTTTGTGATGGTGCTTCAAACGTATTGGGGCATGGAATTAGGGCAATTTTAATCTCACTTGAAGGAAGCCATTATCATTTCATTGCAAGATTGAGCTTCGATTACACTAACAATATAGCTAAATATGAGGCTCGTATTATGGGACTCAAAGCCACCATCGAAAGGGGCATTTGAACCTTACGAGTGTCTAGAGACTCAGCCCTTATTATTTATCGATTAAAAAGGAAATGGTAGACACGTGACACCAAACTAACTTATTATAAAAGCTTAATCTCAAAACTAAGAAAAGAATTTGATAATGTTAGCTTTTGATATTTACCTCAATAAGAGAATCAAATTATAAATGCCTAAGCCATCTTATCATCCATGTTTAAGGTCAATCAGGAGTCAGATGTTGCCCCTATTCAGATGAGCATTCATTCAACATTGGCATATTACCAAAATATCGAGGAAGAAAAAAATGGTTGGCCCTGGTATCATGACATCCTTCAGCATATAAAAAATTAGCAGTACTTGGATTTTGCCACCGAAATGATAAAAGAACCATACGAAGAATGGCTGCAAACTTCATTTTGGATGGGGGAACGCTATATAAGAAGAGTTGGGACCAGGTATTACTTTGGTGCTTGGACACCTCAGAAGCTAAAAGAATCCTCGAGGAGCTCCATGAAGGGGTCCGTAGTATGCATGCTAATAGACATAAAATAGCGAAACAAGTCATGCGATCGGGCTACTAATAGTTGACTTTAGAAAGGGATTCCATCAACTATGCCCGTAAATGCTGTATATGTCAAATCTATGCGAACAAGATTCATGTCCCTTTGATACCATTGCACGTTATGACAGCCCTATAGCCATTTTCTATGTGGGGCATGGACATGATTAGACCAATCACCCATAAGGCCTTTAATGAACATCGTTTCATCCTAGTTGTCGTTGACTAATCTTCCCCATATTCATAACTCTGACCAAGACACCAAATCATAACTTAACCCATCTATTATATGCTGACCAAACCTCATCCACACCTGTGCTTGGAAAATGAAAACTAACTAACTTTGAGGCTTCTATCCTACCATGGCAGAACCTGAGGAATCTTTGTATGAGTTGGTCAACACCATAAAGATCATTTGCTCGAGAAAAAGTCTCTAAAAGCACTTTATGAAAAATTCAAGTCATCAGCATCGAAGCCAATCATCTAAGAATACTTTTTTGAGTCTTTTGTATTTCAAAATTTTTTTAATTGAATGAGGATATAATTGTTTGATTTCTCACAAAATCTTTTCATAACCCTGCATTCCATGTTGTATTATGTTTATCATTTAATTAATAATGCTTGATAGATGAATAAAACTAATAAAAAGATTTCATAGCATTGCTTGGAAAGATTAAAATTTGCAAGAATTTTTTTTATGTCTAGAAACTAAAAGAAATTTAAAGCCATGGTTGGGCCCACATTCTTTGATCTTGTATCTTGAGAAGTGTTTAAACTCTACCCCTAGAAAAGCCTATCATTAAGAAGAAAGGCTAAAATCTTACTTCAATAAACAACCAGGATTTAACACATTTGAACAGTCAAAGAGGCTTTTTAGAGTTAGAATTAGCAAAAAAGCACCACTCATGCTTGCTAATGAACTCTTTATAGCTAGAGCCTTCCAACATGAATCATCCGATTTCACAATCCTCCTATTACCATCATTGGTCATCTAGACAAGAAGCCACCTTATCAGATGTGAGAAACATCTAAAATTGACGGATTATGCCTTTGGAAACACCACTTTTGCATCATTTAAACACGCATACACATTCTCATACATTCTACAAGATTTAACATCTTTTATGTACTAATCCTCGCACAAAAGGTAAATCAGTAATGAGTGCAAGGTGCAACTTTTTGTTTCCAAAACCTCAAAAAATCTAAGGTGAGTACCTTTGACGTCACAAGCTTATTGAAAATCTTCCAAGAAAAATATTAAATCTCAACACCAGGACATTTTTTTTTCTTATCCTCAAAGAGCAGAACATTTTTTTTCTTTATCCTTAAAGAGTAGGACATTTCCTTTTCTTTACCTCAAAGAGAAACTATCCATGGGCATTATGGAGATATCCATGGGCATTATGGAGATATCCTTTACAAGGAGATACGTTAGTTACATTTATATATGAAAAATTGAGATCTGGTGATATAACGCAAGGTCTTTCAAAGTGGAACAAATGTTAAAAGTGCGTTCGATTGATTCAATATCGATGAACTTAGGGAAGAGAGTTGGGGGTTGGAACGAAGAATTTCTCCATAATGCCCATGGATAGTTACTCATGAAGTTGCCAAATAAGGCTTAACCGATCTTATTACTACAAAA
Source organism: Adansonia gregorii (assembly GCA_038382025.1). Taxonomy (NCBI): domain Eukaryota; kingdom Viridiplantae; phylum Streptophyta; class Magnoliopsida; order Malvales; family Malvaceae; genus Adansonia; species Adansonia gregorii. The sequence continues at coordinate 27,402 of JBBYHO010000003.1, forward strand.
TCAACTTGAACAATAAAAACTTGATCAATTTTAGGCATGGTTCGCTCTTGGCTATACATACATTTTCACAAATAAACTGCCCAAGACTAATTATTGTAGACGTTTCTTCAAAATAATTATGATGGGTGCATTGCCATTTGAAATCAAGATATTGGGCTTGGGCTTGTTGATCGATTCAGAACCTTTTGAACATAACCAATATCTATTCAAACTTTCTTTACTTATTGGAGTATATCTTGGATTTATCGATTATGTTATGGTTGGAGCCCTACTTTTTCTTTGTCCTCAAAGAGTAAGACATTTTTTTTTTCTTTTTTTGTCCTCAAAAAGCAAGACGTTTTCTAAAAGAGCAAGACTTTTTCTTTCTTGTCCTCAAAGAGTAAGACCTTTTATTTTTTATCCTTAAAAAACAAAATATTGTTTTTTCTTGTCCTTAAATAGTAGGACCTTTTTTTTCTTTATCCTCAAAGAGCATGACCTTTTCTTTCTTGTCCTCAAAGTGCATGACCTTTTTCTTTGTCCTCAAAGAACAAGACGTTTTCTTTTCTTGTCCTCAAAGAGTAGGACTTTTTCTTTCTCGTCCTTAAAAGTAGAACCTTTTTTTTCTTTGTCCTCAATGAGTAGGACCTTTCATTTCATTCTAGTCCTCAAAGAGCTGGGCGTCTTTTCTTTTAAGCCCACATAAGCTGGTGGCACCCTTTTCAATTTAGTCCTCAAAGAGTAGGACACATTTTCCTTTTCTTTTAAGCCTTCACAAATTGGTGGCACCTCTTTCAGTCTACTTCTCAAAGAGCATGATGCCTTTTCTTTTGCTTTTAAGCCTACACGAGCTAGTGGCATTTCTTTTCTTTTAGTCCTCAAAGAGCAAGACACTTTTTTTTTGCACTTAAAAAACAACCTAATACACTGCCAAAACAAAATGGTGTCTATTTATCATTACCTTATTCCTAATACTTAGCAACGATCAAAGAAGGGCAGTTGTAGACACTTCATTTCATCTGAACCAGTATCTTAGGAGTTAGGTAAAAGATGACAAAATAAAAAAAATAAAAATAAAGCTAAGGCACGATCATCGGGTGACTTTTTTTTGGGGAAAGCCTAAAATGCCTATGGATCAGTTTAAAGAAAAATTCAAAAATAAAGTAAGTTTCCTCTTTTTGTGACCAAGATAAGACAATTCGAGGAACCTAATGTTATATGGGTGCTTAAACACTATCGCAAAGCTTTCATGCTACCAAAATTTTAAATTTCCATGTGTAAGATCTATACATGAGGGTTTGGTACCAATACCTAGGGTATGGTATCGATACCTAGCATGATTATATCGATACAAGTCTTAGCAGTGGCTAAAATTATGATTTTGGTGAAATGTATTGATATACCAACATAAGTATCGATACAGGTCTCAAAGTCTCGAGATTGAAAATAATATATGCTCTTAGTATCGATACAAGTATCCCTATATCGATACTCATGCATAAAATTACCTTAAGTATCGATACACGTAGGCCATTTTGGCTACTTAGAGACACCTTTCAGCTTTTGCATTACCCATTTAAAATCTGATTTAAAAATGTTTTTGCACTAAAGAACCGTTATATAACATTGCAAACCTTGACTTTGGGCCAATGACCAGATTTAAACAAGTTAGGGCCTAAGCAACTAATGCCAAATGTCATTTTCATCGAAGATATGATGGTACGAGGGTGGTAAGCATATCAGCAGTCGGGAGGTTGTTATAGCCTTTTTGATTTCTATCTCAGCATGGCAGAATCAATAGCAATAAGAGTGCAGATTGAGCATGTTACTTAGATGTCTCTGTGTGCAAAGAAGAAAACCCAACAATGCCCTTGGTTTGTCTTCTAAGGCTATTAGCTGAGCATGAAGATAAAGGGAAGTAACTATGTCAAGAAAAAAAGAAGGGCTTATAGTTATCAAAAAAACTCTTCAGCAATCTCAGAAAACTTTTCACCCACCCTTACAAATCCTTCAACCATTGTCAACCCCAAAAACATTATTTCATTAGCCTTTATGCTCCATTCTCGTAGCTACCCCAAACCACCATTGAAAAACCTCTAAGAACCTAGCTTTCCATATATTTTGATCTTTAAAAAGCCTTACCATCAATGATACCACCAAAAAGCTACCTCATTTCATCTTTTTCTTGTTAAATAATAGCAAGAATAATGAAGAAATTAAGCCTATAGCAACCATTTTAAGACAAAGGGAAGTTTAAGTTTTTTGTTATATCCCTTCTACCTTGATGTTTATAATTTTTGTTTTGTCATTAACATCATCTTAGTAAACCCTTTTGATGCTTTTATGGCCATCTTAAGACTCCCATGCATTTTTGTGGCTTTGGTTATGGTAGTTTAGGATCTTGATATTTTTCTTAGTGCCTTCACACTGTTTGGTTAACTTAGCATGCTCCCTTGCATTTTCATCACTATAACAACCTCTGTCCATGTAACCTTACCGCATTCTTTCCACATTCACATCCGCATCGTATGTAAAGCATGCATCTTAACATGTCATACGTATGCCTATACATGTCCTAGTAGCTTAATAGGTTCGGTGAAACAAAAATGACTTCTTGGCAAGTTCATCCTAAATGTGTTCATGCATCTATATATCATCTCCATGCATTCTTTTTATCTTTTCTATGAAAAATGTCATCTTTGCTTGTGCATATATGTTCTTCATGTACTATATTATGTTTGTGGTACTTTGTATGTGTTGAGAAGCTTGGTTGAATGCTAGAAAACCCGATTTCAAAAAAACATCCCCAAGTTAGGTGCATGCTATCTCCCACACATGGAGAATAACATGGGCTTAAGATTTTTATGAAGTTAGTTTTCCCACCTTGGGGGTATACCAAGTATTCAGTTTTGGAATCATGAAAGAATGAGTAGAAGAACACTAGTTTAAAAAAAATGAATGAAGTCTTTTAGTTGAAAAATGTGAATACTTGGTCCTTAGCCAAACACCCTTATGATGGCATGGTTAACGGGTTGTTCCATTATCCCAAACTACTCCGAGACTGTGGAATGAACTTGTGACACCCATGTCAACTCCCCATCTTGGCTACAGATGTTTGAACATCCATGGCTTGAGCTCAACCCAATGAAAAACCAAAAAATACCAAACACCTCCCCTATTTTGTTCTAGTAGCATAATGGTTTAGTTTTAAAAAATTATTTAAAAATAAAAAATGATTTATCTAAAATGTATTTGTAGTTTTCCCTTGAAGGGTTTGAAATTACCTTTCTAACGATATCTCATTTACTTTAGATCATCTCAAATGAAATAATTATGATTTTTTGAATCTTCGCTATTTGTAACCCTTGGATCTAGAGAGCTGTTTGTTATTCGGGCTGTTTCGGCCTAACAAACTACATTTTTGAATCCCTTGAATATTTTTCCAATAGTGTTCACGAAATTCCCTTTTTGGAAAGGTATTATTCGCATTTTAACAATTTCGAATGAATCCAAAATGATTTTTCAAAGTCTATCATATTATGCTATACATGCTGCCAGTGCTGAGTCAAGTTGAAATTAAAAAATTAATTCTGCCTAGATAGTGATTTTATCAGATTTTTGGAATATTTTTACATTAATCCTCATCGAGTTATCTTTCTAAGGGTACCTCGTTTACCCCCTAGGTCCTCTAGAAAAGCTTGAAATAAATTCAAAAAGAAAAATGACATAACGCTGTCCTTTGTCTCTAACCTAATTTTTGAAATGCTTTTATCAAGGCATTCGAATGCCTTAAGACCTACTCGGCTCATTCACATGACCTAAGCCCTTTAGACTTGGAGCAAGGCTAAATAAAATAGGAACATTTTAGCCAAACCTTTGGCCCTTGATTTTTAAAGTTTTTTTTTTTAAAAATGTGGCCCATTCCTTTTAACGTCAAAGATTTTTATTTTATGGGATACTCCAACCCTACTACTTCAAAGGGATACTCCAACCCTATTTTTACCTTAAAATGGCATCAAATTTCTATTTTTAGGGATACACCAACCTTATTGCTCTGAGAGGATACTCTAACCCTATTTTTATAATAAATCTAGTATCAAACTTTCATTTTTGGGGATACTTTAACTCCACTACTCTGAAGGGATACTCTAACCTCGCTTTTGCCTCAAATCCAATATCAAAATTCCATTTTTGGGGATACTCTAATCCTACTCTTTTGAGGGGATACTCTAACCTCGCTCTTTGTATTCCTTATAAAATCCAACCTTTTCTCCCTCTCGAGTCAGCAAAACCTTTTTCTCCTCAAATTTTCATCGGATTAGATTAAGTCTTAATGTTGTCGTCTCAGTTATTCATCAGTAATCGAAGACGACTATGAGATACATTTCAATCATTGCTCTTTTTGATGTATTTTTGTATTTATTTTTGTGGATCTATTTATTGTTTTCTTTCCTATCTTACTAATACGTTCCTCTTGTAAGGACCTTGAGCATTCATGCTTTAAAAATTATTTTCAAATTCACAAAATGGGATCTCATGTTAGTATCTCTCTAGTGCCAGACACGAAATATTTGTTTTTTTTTTTCAAAACCCATCCAGAGATCATTTTCACCAAAAAACCCCTATGTTTCTCACGTCTCTTAGGCGCATAGGTGATAAAATTTTTATTAAAGCTTGGACTTGTATCTTTACAAAATTTCATGCATTAGAGGGAATTATATTTAAATAATGATAAAAATGAAATCGAGGAAACTAAGATTTAAGTAAGATATAGTTGGATAGTATCGATTTTCAGGCGTTATGGGGGTGCTAGTCCTTCCCCGTAGGTAACCAACTCTCGAACCCGACACAACAAATCTTTGGTATTAATTTTAATAGGCATTTGATCATGCCTACCTTAAAATGATCGGTGGTGACTCCAAGTTTAATGGCCACTCCAAGGTGGCCATCCAAGACTAGTCGGAATAGCGATTCATTTGATGGTCTTTCACTTTTTCATGTCAAACATTAAAATATTTTTAAGTCGAGCATGCTTTAGCCCTTTGGATCGTCAAAAGTTCATAAATGCAAGGCATGTGGAACGTTGACAGCTTTGCGACTCCACTGAGGACAAGCTTAGAGAGTTAGGCCTATGACTAGCTATGTCTTGCTTGGTCCTTGGTTTTTTAGTTTCCATAATTATTTAGATATAATTTCTTCTCTTTTTTTCCTTATAATTTTTAATTCTTTATGCCTTTATTTTATGATTTTTTTAGGGATCGCCTTCTTTTCGAATAAATGTTGATTTGAATAAATATAGTGATATAGAATAAAAAGGTTTGATAATTTTCTCGACACACACCATGCACATTCATTTTGTACTCGATTCCTACTAAATACCATGGTGAGGCTAGGATCTTAATTATTAGGAGGAAGTGAGCCATCTGCCTTCATGAGTAACCCTCCGCATAGGCATGGAAAGACCTTTTGGGATATAAATTACCTATGTCTCTTATGAGTAACCCTCCGCATTTCCATGGGAAATACATCCATCGGGTCAAACCCGTTCCACCAAACCTGTAATGAGCCCAGGATCGAGGTGCCTCGACTATCCTTACTAAATGAAAGAGCAATTCGGATACCTATTTAAGTGTTTACTTAAACTATATAATGAACCCTATGAGCCAAACCACGTCAAACCATACTAGAATACTAATAGAATAACTTGGAGAATAGGGCCACTCAGAGAAACACTTTTTACCTTTACTCCTGTATACATATTAATCTAGTGACGATAGGTGAACATCATCACTCACATTTGTCGTGTTATTTTTATGATTTTTTTTAGGTTTGCTATAATGTTCTATGGCTCACCCTTCCTTAGCAAGTGGGTGATGACGAGTGACTGTTCACACATATGATGCCAAAAGTTCATAATCTGACCAAAATAAGTCACCATGCTGATGACTTAACATAAATATTGATGAATGAACGTCACTGTTGTTTGGTCAAGCCTGTCTTCATGTGGAATTGTATCACCACATGTAAAAGCAATCTTAGCATAGATACGCTATGATGCTATTCGATTGTTATGCTTGCCCTTATGCATCATATCGTTTATTCTTGGGGTAAACTTTTACATGGAATTTTCATTTTGTTGCTTTCATTTCTTTGCGTACAACTGCTAACTTATCATCTTTTTTTTTTGTTTTTTTTTTTTGCATGCATGCATCATTTCATTATTATTGTCGTGGGATAACTGGACAACAGTGTAATGTTTACAAAAGGGCATCTGTCATGGAGCAATAGTCCAGCTCAAAGTTGAAATCTTTTGAGGAAGTTCAAGCCTGGTCTGAGTGATGGCAGTCTAAAAATGGAGACATCCTAAAACCTGAGTATATCTTGACAATGCATGAAAAGATCAAAATAGGGTATCATCAGAATAATTGGAAATATCTAAAATATTTATGGACCAGTTAAGATAGTACCAAGAAAGAATCATTCACAAAGAGATATAGGGACAGTATCTTTTTACTGCAAGTCCATTTGGATGTTAATTTACTGCAGGTCGTTTCTTAATTTTGGAACCCCGTATATCGATGCTTTACCTTCAACCATAAGGATTTGAGCCCCACAATAGATGAATATACCTCACTGTTCAACATTGAGAGGGCCAAGACTGATAGAACATATTGCAAGGCATTAAACCCTTTAGCTTTTAAGAAAAAATTAGCCCAAACTTTTAGAGCACCCAAGACGTGGATTGAGGGTCAATCAAGAAAAAAGGAAGCGACAAGGGTATTTCATGGGCTAGTTTGAAAGAAGCAATGGCAAATACCGTCGACCTTTAGAAAATGCAAGATATATTCACTTTGGCGATATATGGCCTAGCATTTTCTTGAAGATGCTAGGTTATGTAGAAGCGATGATCACGTTTCTTGATTGTGTTGCAATATTAACCTAACACCTACTATCACCAGTGAAACCATTCGAGCCTTTAATTTTAATAAACCTTTCTTTGCACTTAGAAAACCTTGATTTAATAATCAAAACAGAAAAGAAAACTCATTTTCCTCTTGTTGCAAAGGCGTTGGAGTGATCACCATGTACCCCACCTTTAAAACTTTAGATGATCTAAGGGCATAACGCGCTCGACTTAAAAATAAATGATGGTTGGTCATGCTCCAGCCTTTGAGTTATACCTTGATCAAGATTTTAATTAGGCATAACAATACGAAGTGGAAAGAGGCCATCGGGCGAGTCCCATACTTAACTAGTCTTGGATAACCACCGCAAGATGGCCGTAAAGTTAGAGTCGCCATCGATCATTTTGGGCTAGGTAGGATTGGATGCCTACTAAAAATAATATTCCAAGTTATAAAACTTGAAACATTGATTTCAAGGTCTATAAAGTGTAGAGATTCGTTGGTTGGGTTAGGAGTTAATTATGCATGGGGAAAGATTAACATCCTTATGATGCCTAAAATCGATACCTACTAACTATATTTCAATTTGGTCTCGGTTAAATCGGTTCCATTTAGCTTTTATTTAGATATAATTCCTATTAATGTATGAAATTTTGTAAAATTAGATCCGATTTTTCATTTTTTTTAAATTAGTTCATCTATGCGCCTCAAAGACGTGAAGAACATTGGGAGTTTTTTTAAATATAAAGTCTAGATTAAGTTTGAAAATTTTGATATTCTATATTAGGCACGAGGGAGATAGCAACACAAAACATTGCATTGTAAATTTTATTAGAAAAATGATTTTAAATATGAATGCATCAAAATTACTACAAAAGGAAACAAGTTAGTGAGGCAAAAAAAGTGAGATATAATAATATCATAAACAAGCAATCACAAACAAAAAAAAATAAAAGGAGGGGCAATCAAAATATATCTCATGATTGCTTTTGATTATTGAAGAATAACTTAGATGATAATTTTAGAGATCGGTCTGGATTCGATGGTAATTGAAGAACGAAGACGAGTTTTATCAAAGCAGTCTAAGGCATCCAAAGAGAAAATTTTAGGTGTTTTCAAGGTAAAGCGAGGTTAGAGTATCCCTTCGAAGAGAGGGGTTGGAGTATCCCCAAAGATAGAGTTAAAAAGATATTTAGCAATAAAAAAATTGTATCCTTTAAAGAAATGAGGTTGGGGTATCCCCTTAAAGTAATAGGGTTGGAGTATCTCCAAACTTAGGAAAACATTTAAGAACAAGGAGAAAATTTCAAATTTTCAATTAAAAATAGGGTTAGAATATCCCTTTTGAGTAATAAAGTTTGAGTATCTCCATTAGCGAAAATTTTAATATAAAATCCTACTTTTTGTATTTTAATCTTGATCCCAGTCAAAAGAGGCTAATGTTGTCAGGGAAGCAATCGAACGCATTTTGAGACATTCCAACATCTCGATAAAAAGAGATTCAAAAATAGAAGACAACATTGTTTCATCTCCCTTCCCGAATTTATTTCAGGTTCGTTTGAAGGCTTTAAGTGGTGAATAAGGTATCTTAGAAAGATAACTTAATACGGTTTAATGTAAAAATATTCTAAAAATTCTAGATTCTCATTTTCTAAGTAGAATTAATTTTTGAAGTTAAGTTTATGTTGACACTAGTAGCACATGAAGGGGAAAAGACATGTTGAACTTTCAAAAATTATTTCAAGCTCATTTGAGATTGTTAAATTATGAACAATGCCTTTTTAGAAAAGGAATTTCATAAATTGTTTAGGAAAAATACTTAAAAATTTCATCAAAATCATTTGAAAGGCAAAAATGGCCCAAATAGAATGTTGCACATTGGTTCTAAGGGTTCTTGCCATCAAAGGTTTGAAAAATCATAACTCCCTCATTCGAGATGATTCAAGGGCAAATGAGTTGTTAGAAAGGTACTTCGATGTCTTTTAAGGGAAAAATATTATAAAAATCAAAAAAAAATTTATGGTTTGAAAATGATTTTCCAAATTCAAATTAAGTTCTGGTAGAGCAAAAATAGAGGGATTATTTAATATTCTAGTTTTCTCAAAGATAGACTTAGGTTTAGGATGACTAAACATCCATGACAGAAAGTAACATGGGCTTCACAAGTTCATTACAATCTCGGAGTAGTTTGGGGTGATGGAACAACCTATTGACCATGTTACCATGTTACTAAAGGGAACATGAGATCGAGATCAAGGTTTAATATTAAAAGGATTTCCTTTTTTGAAAAATAAACTTATTCTATCATGAATCTAGAGTTGAAATGTTGATTTACCCCTAAGATTAGGAGACCAGTTTAATGAAAGCATTAAATCGATGCTATTTTTCATCTACTAGAAGCATTATGAATCTAACTTGGAGATGTTTCTAAAAATCAAGTTTTAAGAAACAAGCAACCATTTTGATGCAGATATCATGAACAAAATATAGCATATACGAAGATAAACATAGGTTGAACATGTAAACATACAAAGATGACATTTCAATATGAAAATGAGTGACACAAATGCAAGATAATTACAAATAGGGTGCATAAAGATGATATGAACATGTTTAAATAAGGGAATGGATGCTGGAGTTGTCAAGACAACATTTTTATTTCATGAGACCCCTTAAAACACAAAAGAATGTTTGAACATACCTAAGACATGTTAAGGTGACCATTTAA
>JBBYHO010000003.1:37113-50826 GCA_038382025.1 Adansonia gregorii
ACCCAAAAATTTCAAGGTGGATAAGATACATGCTTTGTTTATCTAGGCATAAATGGATCAAATCATATAAAGCATGAATTTCTTTGAAAATCAGACCAATTTGGTGTTCCTTTAATTCTCTTAACCATTAGCTCTTCAACAGGTACCAAAATTAGTCGCAAAGGGTTTAAGATCAAAAAATGAAGTTGAAAAGGGGATGAATTTAATTTTTGAAGTCAGCCTTTCCAATTGAGGGTTGACAATCTAAAGTACCTAAGGATTTTTGGGTGTCCCTAATTTTTTTTCTAAATTTCAAGAATTCTCATAGGTGATACCAGTGATTCTCCTATTTTGTTCTTTACCTAAAAGATCACTGTTTGGGAACTTTAAAGTTATTAGTGTTGAGTCTTTGAAATGATCATGATTTTATTCATAGGGAAATGAATGCAAAGGTACAAGCTCATTTTCAAGACCCATCATGAGTATTTTCGAGACTTTTCATTATTATGTTTTTGAAAATATTTGCTTTTTGGGAAACATTCTTATTTTATCAAAACACTTAATATATCTGCTTCACAAAATGATGCCAATTTAGAGATAAGGGCTTTTCAAAATAAAGTTTGCCTTTCTACCTTAAATTACCATTGCAAATATTTTTTATTATTATTAAGATCTATTTAATTGTAAGTGACAAATTCAATTTCGTTAAAACACTTTGGTTAAATTGATTAATTTGATAATAAATAAGAAAAATTATAAAAAGTCTGTCTTGATCTTAAAATTCTAACTTTTCACTATGCTTAAAAATTAATTAATTTATTTAATAGAAGTAAAAAAAACAATTAAAATTTATGTTAGTTTTTTATTTTCATAATTAATTTTGCATTAATATTAAAAACTTTTATAATAATTTGATATAATTTATAAATGAAACAAACTTTACATAATGTAAATTTTAGTTCATATATATAGTTTATTAATTTTATTTATTTTTAAAAATATACAAATATCTATTTAAAAATATTTAAGACAACAAGTATTCATATGCAAACGCATATAATAATAAATACTAGTTTCTAAAATACGATAAGATTATAATGGAAAATATTTAAAATAAAATTATGATAATGGTTATTATCCTAAACATATATTCCATTAATTATCGTAAAAAGTCCTCTGCCCATACTAACAATCACCCTATGGTATTGTGAAATGAAGTAAGCAGAATACCTCTCGAGCGCCATTGATATTTAAAAGCAGAATTATAAATGGAGGTTTAATTTTTTTAGCTTGATGATGAACCACGACTGCTTTTTCCAAGTGTAGGTGGTCCAGGATTGGGATTGGGAGTTTGCCTTAATTCAATGTCCTTTCCACTCAACATGGCGGGGCTTCCTAATCCTTCTTTCCTCTTAACTTCACGAAGCTGGGGACTATACGCCTTTCCGGAGACTCGTGGGCTGTATGAAGGTTTTATATCCCCCATTGAAGATGGAGTTGAACTTGATATATTAGGACTTTGGGTGCGGCGGATTTCTCCACGGCTTCTTGTGATAATTTCGTCCAGAATTTCTGCACTATCAATATGAGTGGTAGTCCTTGCCTGACGTTCCTGGTCCTGTTCAGTATATATACAAAGCATCATTTGTAGTAGAACTTGATGATGAACTAAAAGTAGAGGTTCAGAGAGCACATACTTCAAATGCCATGTTGTAGGCAATTGCTGGGGCTTCCTCAAATTCAGCAGCATCAAGGTCTTGAAGATGGGCGCCTTTGAAAAACTTGGGCAGCAAATATTGGCGCACTGGCACAAGAAGCATGATCAAAAGTGGGAAAAGGACCCCAGCTATAGGGATCCATGTTATGCCAAAGCATACTAGCAAATAAACTGTCTGGAACAAGGTGAAAGTGGCAATTGTTTTGAAAGGAACGGTCTCGACAAAGGTTGCATGATACTCCTCCAACAGCCTGACGCATCAGATACTGGAATTTAGATGTTTAATTTTCAAAGAATGGTAATGATAAGTTGAAGAAGGGCTGGCTTAATGAATGCAACTCTAATACTAAAATAACTGAAATGAAAAGTGAAAGAAGGGGGGGAAACAGAAACATACTTGTATCTTCGACTTGGGGCAGTGAAAAGCAATAATATTCTCTCCCAAAATTGATTCCCAGGCAAGCTTTCAATGGCCATGAAAGCAAAATAGCCCCAAAGAACAGAAGTGGGGATCTTCCTAAGAAAAGGCATAGCAGCAACACACCCACCAACCATCAATGCCTGAATCAGGTTACTGAGACGTTGTTCTTTGACTTCAACAGGTAAAAGCTCATCGATTTCCTTCTCCACATCAAAAATCGTATCATCAACAGGTGCATCGATGTAGCCAGTACTTGAGGCCAGTTGGATAGTTGATTCTTTCAGCTCTTTCAGTCCCTATTTCACGTAAGTGTAAGGGCAAACAGGGGATAATGTAATTCAAAATGATGAATGCAAATTTATGTACCAGAGTAGATGGAAATTTATAAACGAGTGGAGTCTGCATTTCATTGTATGCTTCTTGCATGCTGCGGTATAGTTGACTCAGGTTTGAATTTTTACTTGTACTTTTTCTGGCTGTTGAGACAAGCTTATTACGCAAAAGCTGTCATCAATAAAACAAAAGAATCTATCACAATGATTTACATAACAAAGCAGAATTTACAAATGAATGAAAAGATTATGTTTGCATTAATGGTTGAGGCTGGAACACTGCCAATTCATATATGATCAACTAGAGAACTATCTATTACCTGATGTTTGAGAGTTGCTAAGCTTTTTGTATGCATTGGAGATTGTGGAATAACACCATTGGATGGTGGAATGCCAATAAGACCACATAATATAACCTATTAAAAACCATTTCATGTGTTAAGACAAAAACAAAAAGAAAGAACTTTCAGCAGGAAAAAAAATGATCAGTACTATTATTTCAAACTTTCTTAATAGGTTCATCATTCAAAGAGTATCCCATGACTATAGCGCACCAGAAAACCCAAAAGAAGAAGGTCATAATGGTATGAAGGCGGTTTTTTCAGATTGAACTCTTTCTGTTGAGCAAGTTGAGATGCTACACTGTGGTCAAAATAGTAAAGCACAGCAATCATGGTTGCAGGAATAAATGCTCCAACTATATAAAGAGGGGGCACATTCACCATTTCCTACACAATCGAAAAAAATGAGTCCCTTGGAAGGTTTCGAAGGAAATTATGAAAACTTAGCTGCCATAAGGGAAAGGGAATGTACAGATGCTAAACTTGGAAACCATGGAGGATGCACCTTGATAACAGTCCAATTAGAATATGCACCAGGAGACCATGGGTTCGGACTGAAAAGACGCCTTGGAATCCCTCTTGGAACTTCATTAACAGGTATGTAAGAAATAGCAGTCCACACAAGCACCATAAGCGGCACCCCATAATCTGCTATAAAACCTCGAAGCGAGCCTGTCAAATTGAGGTGCAAAGTCAGTAAAATTAAAATAGGAATACAAAGTAAGGGCTTTCTGCAACCACTGACCTGAATAAAGCTATAATTAATGAAAGAATGAGATAGGCCATAATTGTATGGATACTGAATTATTTTTCCATTGACAAAAACAGAGATAACATCAACCTCTAATCCCTTGTGAAAAGAATTAGAATGCACTAATCTAATACCTGTTCCATAGCGCCAGGATCTAGCTTTGCGGCTCCTTATTGCTGTGAGGAGGAGGCCAAAGGACAGAACGAGTGCAAACATTCCATTGCCAAATCGCCAAGGAGGCTGCAATGATGTTTGCTCAGGATTTTCTCTCTGGGGAATGCCAAACTCCTCCACAACTCCCTGAAGGATAAAATTCGTTATGTACTAAAAGAGTTTAATGATCGTTCTTGGAAGAGAACAATAGGAAAAAGTATATGTACTTATTAATTTGAAATAACAAAAAAAATACTCAAAATTCTCAAATTAACTTCAATTGGCACATAAATGCAAGCTCACAAACATTTGAATTTTCCTGATTATAGGAATAGATCATTTCATTTAATAATGTTACTAAGTTACATGAGGATACTCACCCGAATAGCTTGCTGCATGAAAAGCATTGCTATTAGTAGACCAAATAATTCACCAGCAACACGAGTGAATCGATTTATTATAGAACATGCTCCTAGAATTGCCAATAAGAGAAGCAAAAGTGCTGTCCACACACAAACCCTGAGAACCCATCAAAGTATAGAAACTAGCTCAGTGCCACCCCAAAAAAAAAAAAAAACAAATCTATCTGTTTCACTACTTTTCCTCTTTGAGCTTTCTGATTCAGTAGTCAAGTATGCTGAGAATTGAAGAAATACCATGCAGCCCAGGCTAAGAAAAGTTTATGGCCTAAATCTTTTCGGTCCTTTGCAAAGTTGAACATAAATGTATACATCAATACGGTAGGCTCTGCAACTCCGAGTATGAGCAGGGGCTGTCCTCCCACAACTGAGTGAATTATTCCACAAAGTGCAGTTGATGCAAGAGTTTGTACTGCAGTCAAACTACCATCTGAAACAACAGGAAGGTATCTCTTATAAATCATTGCAGAGATAGGTGAACATGTAAATATACATGTATAGTGTCTACTTCCTACCTGTATTTCTTTCCAGCTGCTCACCAAAAGATATAACTGGAATTGCTGAAGCAAAGAATATATATGTTGTTGGAGCAAGTATCCTAAATGATCAAACAGTAAATATGTAAACCTCAGATAAATGTTATTTGATAAAAACAAGCAGGAGTATATTGTATTCCATACATGAACAGAGATGAGCAATGAATGTTACAAACCTGATACCTGCACGGAAGCCACCTGTCCAATCTTGCTTGTAGCATAAAAGCCTTCCTTTCAGATCATTCTTGATTCCACGGAAGGGAACAAAAGTTTCTTCCATGGTAGCTCAATTGCAAATAAGAACGTTTTTTTTCCTATTGTTTTTCTTTTTAGTTTGCAGACAACTGATGAAGACAGATTAGAAGACACCACACAAACAAAGATTAATGACTCGAGAGGGCAGGCCGGTATAGTAACTAAACTGGCATAAGCTAAAACTAAAGTTGGGGGGGGGGGGAAATCATGGGCAGAAGGACAAGAACTGGTTGGTCATTGTTGAATTCAAGAAGTAAAAAGTATGTGAATTTATTTTTCCTTTGTATACTAACCCCTGATATACAGAATATATAAAAGCAATTTGCATTTCGAAGAATTAATGAAGAATGATTGGAGTATATTGCTATGAAAGATGAAAAGAATCAAAGTAGATACGAATCAAAGTTCCTTAAATTCGATTTGTCTGCAAAAAGTGAACGATGCTAAGGAGCAAATTCCATAAGTGAATTTAAGAGGTCTCAGTTAATGGAGAGAAAAGATGCTCCCCATGCCTTCAGATCTTAACTAACGATCAAATTCAACAAAACTTAGATCCATCGTCACTTGTGTTTTTATCTCATTGTTCAGAAGAAAAGAGGGAAAAAAAAAAAAAAAAGAAGCTTCATTGACGTCAACGAAATCCCGCCAAAAGTAAACCAACGATAACAAAGATTGTTAGAACTGACAAACTACATAGTACAATCTCTTACAGGCTAAAAAACCAGGCAGAAATATCAGACAAAGCTAAAAGTTTTAAGAATTTGAAAGCAGGTACCTGACAATTAACGAAAACCCATCATCCTAAACTCCTTTTAAGATCAATGGCAACAATATGAAGCAAATGGGCATTAATAAAATCCAAGGACTAACCTTTAAGATCAAAATAAACAAAAAAATTGCAGTGGAACAAGATTAACGAGAATCCACAACTGGAAGCATAGCAGAATAAGTTTCAAACAGCTTTGAGGAAATAGACATTAATCAAAAAGAGAAAGGAAGCAAAAAATATAATAATAAGAATAAAAAGACAATTTTAGAACGGTTACATTATAAAAAACAGAGAACCTTATCAAGGAAGAACACTAAAACACCTATAGAAAGCAGCAGACAAGGAGAAGAATGACAGTTATATGGTTCCAGTGACAATGCTTAGAGGAGCAAGAGGGCAGAGTAATGCACATATATAAGGAGGAGGAGCTAAGAAGACAAGTAAGGCTAAGAAGATTTCAGAAGTAGGCAATGGAAAAGGTTAGTATCAGAGTTGAGGAAAGTAATGAAGAGGTTTTTGGCAAACAAACTCTGCCAATGAAGGAAAGGATTAGTGTGCACTGACTAAGCATTTAATTAAAATTCTTTTTCATGTATGAATAAAAACGCAAATCGCAATATCATGAAACAAAGAAAGAAAGAGAATGAAAGTTGAATGCGGACTTGATGGTTGCCGAGACAACTGGGATTCACAATTTAAGCTTAATGTAATTTTCTGAGGGGAAAATAAAATTTTGACAATGAAAAATAACTGAAAATGGCAACCAAAGTGCAGATTTTCTATTATTAATTTTGTTATCGAAGCAAAGAGACAAGAAAATGTTAAAATAGGAGATGGCGAGATGTTGACATTAAAACGTTAACATTAAATATCAGTTTCACCCGAACAGAGCTATAAACTTTGGTCTAGCAGTTATACCCTCCTAATAACTCTATCTTCTACACTTAAAATTTTCCGTGTAATAAATTCATCTGTTCACATTGAAAGTAAACTTGAAAATTACAGGATTATGATTCCTTTTCAGTAATTTCTCTTGATAATGAAATTAATTATAATCTGCCATGCGTAATTGATCAAATAAGCGATGAGAGTAGCGGAGACGGTGATCAGTTCTTGTAAAATTTATATTTGGGCTAATTTCTGCAACGAATTATTGTCCTTTATTACTTGACGACACTTATTTTAAATCCAGATAATATAGACAGCAGCCTGAAAAAGGTGACTATGATTTGCTCTCTTTTTTAAGCTGTTTTTTCTTTTTCCTTTTTTTTTTTAAGAAAAAACTAATAGAAAAAGTAAAAACCTAACTCAAACCAGAACGAGTAATAATAAAAGAAAACCGTACCGTTAACAAGATATTTCAGTAAACAAATCCGAGATCGATAAAAGTTATATGTCGAAAAGGAAAAACCTAACCAAACATTATTTTTTAGGTTTCCCAACCTAAACAACTTTCACTTTATATATACTGAGTTGAAGCCCAATGGACAAAAGCATGTTTATTCAGGTTTAGCTATACCATGATACTAGCATATAATACGCCAATTATTCTTTAATTAACTATATTATTGCCAAACCAAGCAATTAGCGATTAAATTTACAAAAAATTATTTTATTTTCGGTTTTATTACCTTAAATATATTTTATAAAATTAAAAATATTAACTAAAGAAGTATGATCCTTTATAATGCTTGTAGAATTTTATATATTAAACTCTAATTTTAATTAAGATCACCCAGTCACTTTTTTGTGCATCTTTTCCCCCAATCATCCTCTAATTGAGCTTTGCGGTTCGGTTAATCTTGTTAACTCTAATTAACGAATCCTATGATTAACCTTAGTTAATGGAAAAACTAAGATCTAAATGAACAAATTCACTATACTCGTATTCGGTTAAGTACTTGAACCCCCTTTAACTACATTATCTAATGTAATTTGGTCTTTCTATTAAAACTTTTAAGTAAATTAATCTTTACACTATTAAACTTGAAGCAAAAATGTAAAATTGATAACTAAGAAATGGAAAATGATTAAAAAGCTAACGTCGCAGTTTAACTTTAGCACGCTGACATATTGTTAAATGAAGATATGGCAGTGATAAAATATGATACTTTTAGATGATTAAAACAAAGTAAAATAAAATCTGATGCGGCATTTATAATAAATTGATAATTTTGTTTATCCACGTCAAATAAAAAAATCATATTTTATTACTGTCATGTCATCATTTAATAGATATCGTGGCATTTAAACAAAATCAAATTGTCACCTAAGTTTTTTAACTAGCTTCCATTATTCCGGTTATCAAGTTTATTTATTTATTTTTACTTCAATTTTAATAGCATAAAGTTAATTTACTCAAAGTTTTAGTGGATGGATCAAATCGCGTTAAATGTTGTGGCAGAAGAAGCTCCAAAGTACTTTAACCCATGTATTTTGTTTATTAACGACATTCTTTATCGCTCATTTTCCTATATTTATCATTAGCTTTTATAAATATATATTAAACAGTTAAAAAAAGGATTAACTGCTTGCATCAAGTCGCTTTTTCTGTACTTTACTATATTTTATTATGTTAAAAAATAAAAATGTTTAATTATTTTTATAGTGAATTTTAGTTTCTATAATTTAGTATCTATTAGCGGTGCATTTTATTAAAGTGGTGATAAAATAAACCCACAGCAGTTAAATTGAGAAAATCTTGAACAAATAAGTATAATAGGATTTTTTTTTCCCACTTTATTGTTGATTGATTTTAAATTAAATATTTTATTTAAAAATTAACATCAAGGGAACAAATTTCTTCTAAATTGTATTATATCATGTGAAGTTGGCAACTTGTTTATTGGCCAAACGGCCATTCCATTTTTAACATTTGAGCCGAGTCCAAATATCTGAACTTATAGTTCTTGGCCAAAAATAATAAATTAAGAAAAACTTATAAATTTAGTTATAATTACTTCATTAACTATTCGTACATATGACACGAATAAATTATGTGCAAAATCAATTTGTTAAGAAGTCTATGTAAGGAAAATGATGCAGATTACCCAAAATAATTAGTATTACATCAGTTGATACATATCGATATTAATATATTTACGTACATTATTTTAAGTTTACTGGATTTTGAACATTTTTAATCTATATATAAATATTTTTAAATATAAAATAAATGAGATTAAATAAATTTTATAGATTAAATATTTATCGATTATAAATAATCATCTAAAAAATTTCATCAAATATAAAAAAAATTAATATTAATCTAAATATTAAGACTGAAATTTTTAAATAATTATTAAATTTACGAATAATTATATGTAATATCCATTAAATTTATGACTACTTATGTATAATATTCATTAAATTTAATATCAATATTAGTCTAATTTTTTTAAAAGCTTATATTATGTATCGAATAGTATAAATATTTTCAATCAATATAACCGAAACAAGACAGTACCTTTCAGTATGAAAAGTGCAGATCAAAACCAATATTAAATCTTGAATTATCATTTACAAATAATAAAAAATAAAAATATATTTCATATTAAATCCTTGATTACTATTTAAAAATAATTTAATATAAAAATATGTTATACTAAATCTTGAATTACTATTAAAAATAATAAAAATTAAATATTTTATATATCAAAATAATATATATTGTATAATAAAAATAAAAATATTTTATATTAAATCTTAAATTATCACATATTAATATGCAAGGAGTCGGGTCCTTTGTAAAGGAATCGACTCCCCTCTTTTTATATTATAAAAATCATAAAAATTTTATATATTCATATATTATATAAAACATGTGTGGGAGTGTCTTACTAAGGTAACGATTTCTCTGCTTAAAAAGGCTAAGATCGGACCTAAGATTGTAGATTGTGTATTTATTGGATATGCAATTAATAGTGCGGCCTATCATTTTCTTGTGTATAAGTCAGACATTCCTGACATTCATGTCAATATGATCATTAAATCAAGGAATGCTTTGTTTTTTGAAAATGTATTTCCATATAAAAAAGCACATGGAAATAGGACTACCAAGAGAACTCATGAGGACTCGAGTAGTAATCCACGAAAGGATGAGAAGGAACAAGTCAAACCTCGAAGGAGTAAACGAGCTAAAGTACCGACTACATATGGTCCCAATTTTTTAGCTTATTTGTTAGAAAATGAACCTCAAATGTTTAAAGAGGCTATGTCATCTCTAGAAGTACAGTTTTGGAAATAGGCCGTTAATTATGAAATACAATCCATCATGCAAAATCATACATAGGAATTGGTGGATCTTCTTCAAGGTCATAAGCTGTTGGCATCCAAATGGATATTTAAGAGAAAGATAAAGGCCGATAGATCTACAGACAGGTATAAAGCCCAACTTCTAATAAAAGGATACAAGTAAAAAGAAGGGTTTGATTCTTTCGATACATACTCACCAGTTACAAGGATAACATTTATTCGAATGTTAATAGCTATTGCAACTCTTAACAATTTTGAGATACACCAAATAGATGTTAAGACTAGATTTCTAAATGGATAATTAGATGAAGAAATCTATATGGAACAACCTAAAAGGTTTATTGTTCAGGGTTGGGATAGAAAGGTGTGTAGGCTTGTTAAATCATTATATGGTTTAAAGCAAGCACTGAAACAGTGGCATAAAAAATTTGACAAAACAATAATGTCAAATGGGTTTCGCCTTAATGAATGAAATAAATGTGTATACATAAAATACATGGATAAAATATAGGTCATTGTTTGTCTATACGTATACAATATATTGATATAAGACAGTAATGATGAGATCATTGTTTGTCTATACGTATACAATATATTATATAAGACAGTAATGATGAGATCATTAGAGCTACCAAATCATGGTTGACTAGTAAGTTTGATATGAAAGATATAAGAATAGCAAATATGATTTTAGGAATTAAAATTTCTAAATCACAAGATGGCTTGGTATTAACTCAAGATCATTATGTGAACAAGATCCTTGAAAAGTTTAATAAGAATGGACCAATATAGCCAAAACACCCGTAGATGTAAATTTACATCTAAAGAAGAATACCGGTGATGCAATATCTCAAGTTAAGTATTCGTGAATTATTGGCAACTTAATATATTTGATGAATTGCACAAAACTAGACATAGCTTACTCAGTAAGCAAACTGAATAGATGTACAATAATCCGAGACAAGATAATTGAAAAGCTATCATGAGAATACTCAAATATCTAAGATGCACATCAAATTATGGACTGCACTATAGGAGATATCTGGTTATACTAGAATAATATAGCTATGCCAATTGAATATTAGATACTGAAGACTTAAAATCTGGCAGCTGATATGTCATTACTATCGAAGGAGCCATATTATCGTGAGAATCTTCTAAGCAAACATGTATAGCCAGATCCATTATGGAATCTGAATTCATAGCTTTAGATAAAGTTGGGAAAAAAATGGAATGGCTTTCAAACTTTTTAAAAGATATTCCAAGTTGGTTGACACCTATGCCGACAATATGTATATATTGCGATTACCAATCTGCAAATGGTAGGGTATAGAACAGTTTGTATAATGGTAAGTCTTGACACATTCGATAAAGACATAATACAATAAAGTAGTTGCTCTAAAAGAAATTATCTCTATTAATTGTGTGAAAGCAAGAGATAATACCACAAAACGGTTTACAAAATGCTTAACGAGAGAGCAAGTCTTTAAATCATTGAGGGGAATAGGACTTAAGCTTATAAAATAAAAGTTACATAAGGGACACCCAACCTAGTTGATAGGAGATCCTAAGACCTAGGTTCAAAGTGACAACTAAATTATACTAACGTAGTGAGAGCACTGAATAAGTTAAACACTTTAACCCATTCCTATGATTAATCAGTGCTGCCTGCAAAAGTGTTAAGTTAAGCTATGCTTTTAATGATTCTTATTGCTTGACAAGATTAAGTGGGGTATGGCAGGATACCTTTAATAAGAAATCACCTTTGTGAGTGTGAAACGTGGCCATTTCTATGAGAATTAATAAAGCTAAATTCTCTAAAGCACTCTTTGAAACCATGACGTGTTAGGGGCCAAAATGAACACAACAGTGAGAAACCAAGGGTGTTCGAAGAGGGTTTATATGACACCTATTGTTTGGGTTTACATGCAAGGCTGAATAGTTCAAGACGTTAAGTTCACTAGTTAGCCGAGTAAATGGGATAGTTGTCGCTATGGAAGGTTCAAGGCCAAAAGCTACCTATCCAAATGCAATAACTCTTCAAAGGTATTCTTTCTCATTCTAAGTTAGTTTATCGTTTTAATCATACAATTTCCATTCATGTGGGGGATTATTAGATATCAATGACATTTTAATAGTGTATAAATACGAAATATGTATATCTATATGAAGTTAGTCATGTGATATATGTATTAAGATATACAGTGTAAGTTTAATTTACACAATTGATATTTGAGATGAATGAGAAATTGTTCTAAAAATGATCACTTGAAGAGGAAGAAAATGTTAACTCGTCATCTGATAAAACAATTCTGTAATAGTTTTGAGCATTAATTTTGTCTGAACATTTCTTAGTTTTGAAATGTAGCTTGGTTTGAAGTTGTTTTTAAAACAATTTAACGATGGAAACCTAGGTTTTATGGCTTTAATGCCATGGTTTTAAAACTATTGTAATTTTAAAACAATCTGCTTTCTTTTTAATGTTGGAAAATGTTGGAAACGTAGGTTTTAAAATTATTCAAGTCAAATTGAGTTGGCTTGAATTGATAAAAAATTCCTATCCAAGCACAGTCTAGTACGTTGCATTCCTCAACCATCTTAGCATTTGTCCACTAAGATCTTTTGACATCAACATTTGGATGTATCCCAATAGCATTTTGCTTTTTTGATAAATAAAAAATAAAAGGAAAATAAATAATTCAAGACTGTTAAACCCTTTAGTGGTGAATGAAATAAAAAAAGGTGAATTAATTTCTCAAAATTTTAGTAAATTAAAACTTTGATAAATAAAATTGAGAAATCTATACAATAAACTTTGCAATGCAAGTTAGTGAAAAAAATAAACAATTAAAAAAAGGGAAAGAAGAATCTTGATGATTTATAGAGGTTCGGCCTTAATCGCCGACATTCTCTACCTTATACTCGCTATCTTTCAAGGCTAAGATAGAAACCTCTACCTCCTATCTTTTATGGCTAAGATAGAACCTTCTTTCGCTACTTTTGAAGGCTAAGTAGAAACCTTCCCTACTTTTCAATGGCTAAGTAGTAACCTCCCCTTTTTACAAGGATTTGAGTGTAAACAAATAAAATCTCTAAAGGTTAGGTGTTTACAAGAATTTTGGCTCAAAGGAAATATGTATCTAAAGATACAAAATGAAGAATACAAAAATAAGAAGAATTAATCCTATACAAAGATAAACTACTTAGCAAAAATGATGGAGAAAATGAAAGATATGACTCTAAGCATAATTTCTTGGTTCTTCTTATTGTTGAAGGTGTTGGAATGGCTTATTTATAGGTTTGATCATGATTCTAGTCATTGGGAACATTTGGTGAAGAAATATAGTCGTTGGAGCCTTCAAATGTTATTTCTCGTTGTTCCCCGTGCCTCTGTATCGATACAATTAAGTGGGTATCAATACATTGTGTTTAACGATCCAAAATATGACCGTTAAATAGTCCCGTATCGATACAGAATGATTTGTCTTGATAATGAATAGTGATGTATCAATACAGAGTGCTCTGTCTCGATATATGAACAGTTATTTCTGTATTTTAAGGCTATTTAACTACTACCAAGCATTGTATCGATACATATACATAGTGTATCAATATATTCACATGAAAATTTATTTACAAGGTTTTTCATGACTTTAAAACATGTAAAACTTATCTCAAAAACATTTTATATACAAATATGTATTAAGAGCACATTTTTGAGTGCTTGAAAGAGTTAAAACACTTTCTAGTATTTTTCAAAGTGTTTACAAAATATTTCATGGAAAA
>JBBYHO010000003.1:50926-64430 GCA_038382025.1 Adansonia gregorii
TCAGTCTGCAAA
Organism: Adansonia gregorii; assembly: GCA_038382025.1. Lineage (NCBI taxonomy): Eukaryota > Viridiplantae > Streptophyta > Magnoliopsida > Malvales > Malvaceae > Adansonia > Adansonia gregorii. The sequence continues at coordinate 50,939 of JBBYHO010000003.1, forward strand.
CTGCAAAACGTGTGACCCATAATCCTGGAACTCACTTTGGCCTTCACCAACTCTACTCAAAAGAGTCTCTTGAAGGTAGCCCATTTGTCTTATCCATTTATTAGTATTATTATTGGTTTTACTTGTTTGCTTTTTCATTTTGCGTCTTCGATTCTGGTTTGGCTTCCAATTCTTTTCATCTTCTCACCTACTCTATGTCTCATTCTTTTGACATTTGAATATCGTGGGTTGAAGTGTTCAACTTTGATTTTGATTTTGATTTTGTGTGTGTCTGTTTTTTTAATCAAAATTTTGTGCTTATCTGGATCATTCAATGTTGGCTACTTTTCTTGTTGGCGTTTTCCTGCATTAAATTACCGTAAATATTTCCTTCAAATTTTACATTTATAATAATTTGGATCTCACTGATCGTAATGTCAATTCTCAAAGCAACCTACTCTTTCTCAGCTTTGTCAATTGAAATTCAAAGACCCCATTTCATATTTTAGCTTGTTGATTGGGAAAAGGAATTGTCTGATTTTTTTTGATCCAGCGTTTATTGATTGATATTTGGATTATTTCCTTTTGTTTTAACAAAATGAATTTGGTAAATTAACTACAGGACAAGTGACCCCCCAAAAAACAGTTGGGGTGGTGAGAATATTGTGGGATTAATGGCTGGCCTAACTGGAAACCCAATTCTTAACATTGACGATAAGGACGAGGACCTTCAAAATAATATTAATAATAATAATACTAATAGTAACATTAATAACAACGAGGAGGTTACAGACAAGGCAGGGTTGGCGGTGACAGGGGAGGAAAATAGTAATAATCATAACAATAATCAGGGAGGTGAGAGAGATATGGCTCCTCCCGCTAGCTCTTCACTTCACAGGTCTGGTTCAAGGCCTCAACTTGACCTTAGCAAGGCCGCAATCCAAGGCAATTCTGAGGAAAGGGATCCTACCATTTTGTTGCCTAATCAATCTGATGATATTTCTCATTTGGCTCTTGATATTGGAGGTAATCATCATTTCTAATTCAACCTTTTTTGCTTTTCTGCAAGTCCTTATGGTTAGTTTTTGAATGTTTCTGCATTTTAAGCTGCTTTTTGTTTAAACTGTTGGCTATTGCGTTGTTGATTTTTTTTTTCTTTCAATCTTTAAAAAAAAAAAAAAAAACTGGGTTTCCTGTTATAAATGATGCGCATATATTAATGCATGCTGACATGCATGCTCTTCTTTTTGCCTCCTCTTGTCTTTTTCTTCCTCCTTTTCAGTCACCCCTTATGTGGAAGGAGTTTTATAATGCCAAATGTGGTATGAATTACTGTGGAAATAACGGGAGGATATTGATAATACTATATATGAACTTTGAAGGAACTATTTCAAAGTTTAGATTGGGTTCCAAAATTATTTTATGTTACAACTATGCGCCTGATTTGGATTGAATTCTGTTTGTTTGAGAAATCTTTGTACCCTGCTTTTGATTTCAGTATTTTTCCTTCGTTCATAAGAGTTAGGATGCCAGTTATAAGTTCTTACTGTTTCATTAGTAAAATGAGACCCCTAGCTTCACCTTTCGCTACCCCAGCTGTGCTTGTGGGTTCTGTTCTTTCTTTCCTCTTTGCATAATGACAATGGTTCTTTAATCATAGTTCAAACCTAGATGGAAACCATCTTTTGCCTCTTCTAGTGCATTCTAAACTTCAAAATCTTCTTTTTAGGTTCTCTCATTAAGTTGGTGTATTTTTCAAGACATGAAGACCAATTAATTGATGATAAGAGGAAGAAAACAGTCAAGGGAATGTCGAATGGTAACAGGAGAAGCTATCCTATTCTTGGTGGGAGGCTTCACTTTGTGAAATTTGAGACAAGCAAGTTGAATGAGTGTTTGGATTTTATTTCTTCCAAGCAACTCCACCGTGGTGGTAAACATTCTTATTTCTTTCCCATTTCATTTTTCCTTGATCCATCTTCTTTTCTTATAACTGAAAGTTGGGATTGCACGTGCTGGAGCATTATGTTTGTGGTTTTATTTACCTGCATTAACAGATTATGTCTGGCAATTGCATTTAGCCTTTTTGATTAGTCTTGTTCGTTTTTTTTTTTCCTTTTTTTTTTTTTTTGGTAAATAGGAATTGATTTCCATCGTTGGAATTCTGAGGCCCCAGCCAATGAAAATGCAGTTATCAAGGTAATTTTGTGTTTGGTAGCTTCTTCGTAGCATTTCATGTTCTAATTTCATAGAAGTTGGACCAGTTTTATATTGCAGTAGAGAGGAGATCCTGAACTAAAGCTTCGTTTTCAGAATGTTAATTTGAATGATCGGCTGTTCTAAGCAATTTTTTTTCTTATGCTGAGACAACAATATATGACTACTCTTAACTTTATATGCTGGAGTCTCATTCTGCCACTGTCTGTTTCTTTTACTCATCATACGAAAGACCATCTCATAGATTCTGAGTTAACATTGCTCAATAGATGGGCTGGCACAAGTTCTTGACCATTAATTTCCTCATTTAGCATTTTTGTTACTTTTACTTAAAAATTTACATTATGAATTATTTTCCCAAGGTTCAATTAAAAAAGTACCGAAATATTTCATTGACTGGAGAATTTTAAGTACTTGATCTTGAGTAATAATTGCAATGATAAAGTCAAATGTTCTTTGTAGGTAGAAGACTTGTTTAACTAAGGTTTAAATTGTTAAGAGATTGCTTTACATTCATAATTGCATACTTCTCCTAACAAGTTTGAGTTTGTGAGAAGGCCACAGGGGGTGGGGCATACAAGTTTGCAGACCTCTTTAAAGAGAGGCTTGGGGTCAGTATTGACAAAGAAGATGAAATGGATTGTCTTGTGGCAGGAGCAAATTTCTTACTGAAGGTCAATACTTCGTTCATAATCTTATTTTCATCATTTATGAACTAGTATGCACATAAACAATAATCATTACGTTTGTCTAAATGTGGAGGTTTGGAGCTGAGTACATAGAATGATGCTGCTCTATCTTCTTGAATAATTCATGAAAGCATGCTAGTTATGCTGTGGTCTTGTCTAGCGTTCTTCATATAGATGAACATTTGTTTAAGCAGAAAAATGATGGTAGTATATTCTTGAAGTGGTCAAGTAACTTTCTGAAGGCAATATATACAACAGTTGTGAGATAGACCATCTTATAAGAGTATTGGTGAAAATAGAATGTTGTCCTTTGTGGTAATAGTTCCTAAAATATGTGGAATAGATGATTATTTCTTAATATGTATGCTCAGGAATGCTTGACGAGGGCTATCCTGGCTAAGGAGGAGATAGGGTAGAAAATTGAGCACATTGATTGAGGTCATTTATAATCCTAAATGAGAAACTTTACCTTATATATAATCTAAACTTGCATTCATATAACCAATTTTTTTCTTTTAATTTATCATTGGGAGTACTTTTCATATTCTTTTACAAATTTATGCTTGCTCCAATAAATAGTTTACTGCACATCACAGCATGTGAATTTGGTTTTTATAACTGAGCAGGCTATTCGTCATGAAGCTTTCACGCACATGGAGGGTCACAAAGAGTTTGTTCAGATTGACCACAATGACCTGTTCCCCTATCTTCTTGTTAATATCGGATCTGGCGTTAGTATGATAAAGGTTTTTTTTTTTCCCTTTTTTCTTTTTTTACCCTCATTTTTCAAGCTGCTTGAGACGTGAGCTTGATCAGGGTCTAAAACTATCTATACTCCTGGTTTGGTGCAGGTTGATGGGGATGGTAAATTTCAGCGTGTTAGCGGGACAAATGTTGGAGGTGGTACTTACTGGGGATTGGGAAGGCTACTAACAAAGTGCAATAGGTTGTTTTAGTCTCCTTTTGTCCTTTTTGTGTTATACAAATTTGCTACATCTTCTATTATGTTCTCCAAACCTTACTCTAAATTCATTATCTTCAGCTTTGATGAACTGCTTGAATTGAGTCAAAGGGGAGACAATAGGACCATAGACATGCTTGTTGGAGACATTTATGGTGGTATGGATTACTCTAAGGTATATATTATCATTTTTTCTTATTAATACCTGAGTTTATAACAGGCTTGGGCTACTCTAAGATGCATCAATTCTGTGTTCATGGACGACTTAGTTTTCATTTTTCTCCACTGTGGTTAGAACCCTCTAATTTAAGTCATTGCAGATTGGTCTCTCTGCATCAATCATAGCTTCAAGTTTTGGCAAGGCTATTTCTGACAAGAAGGAGCTTGAGGATTACAGGCCTGAAGATATTTCCTTATCTCTCTTGCGAATGATTTCATATAATATTGGGCAGGTTAATTCAAGAAAACAAAATACTGTGTAAAGTATAAGTACCTGATTTGAAACATATTGGTTTTATTCTCTTTTCGAAGGAATTGATATTGGGACTGAAAGTCTTGCTTGAATTGTCTTCAAGGATCATCCTGCCTATGATGGCAATAATTGCAATTTTCTTTAGATTCTTGAGAATGGTAAAGAATTATATTGCAAAGAACAATTCATTTGCCTGACATATAGAAAATTCTTGAACCTCTAGGAACAAAATTTTTAATTTACTTCTGTATTTTCTTGTAACTAGCTTATATTTTAAATTTGTCATGCATGCTCCTATACCTATCCAATAATTAATTTTGATGCTCCTTATGTTTTTAGTTATCTCTCTGCTTCTGATTTGAGTAATTCTGCTATGTAGATATCATACTTAAATGCACTTCGGTTTGGGCTTAAGCGAATCTTTTTTGGAGGATTTTTCATCAGGGGTCATGCATATACCATGGATACAATCTCCTTTGCTGTTCAATTCTGGTAAGTGTAGAAACTCTTCATTATGCAAGTTTATCGTTGTCTGTGCATGTTGACGAGTAGTTACTGTACTCCTTTGCTGTTCAATTCTGTTAAGTGTAGAAACTCTTCATTATGCAAGTTTACCACTGTCTGTACATGTTGATGTAGTTACTGTACTCTCCAAATAATCAAATGTCGTATCTTTTGTCTAGGTCAAAGGGAGAGGCACAAGCTATGTTCTTGCGGCATGAAGGGTTTTTGGGAGCTTTAGGTGCATTTATGAGTTATGAGAAGCATGGCCTCGATGACTTGATGGTGCATCAGTTGGTTGAAAGGTTCCCAATGGGAGCACCATACACTGGAGGAAAGATACATGGACCGCCACTTGGTAACTTGAATGAAAAGGCAAGTATAGTTGGACTTAGTCGTATCTGGTCTTTGCCCATTCACTCCCTACAGATCAATTTGTGTGGGTCAGGTCCAAGTTGACATTAAATGGGTTGGATTTGGGTATGCCTCTCAACTGTGTCTTCATGCTCTTTTGAAACAATTTTACATCTTTATTTTCTAAAATCGTCAAGGTTTAATCTTTTCTGTGGGCCATGTGGAGTTGATTATGAATCTAGTATCAGATGAGTTAGTCTTGGCGTATAAATTACTTTGGGCTTAACAAAGGACTTTTAAAATATTTCAAAAAGAAAAATAAACTATAGGGTTTTATATTGACAAATCATTATTTAGTACTTGCAGAGATGAATATTTATCCATTTATGACATTTAAAAACTATAGTCTATATGTTATACATCATTTTTCTTTCTTTGTTAGTTCCAAGGATGTCTTAACTATGAAATTTCATGCTTCTCTCAGTATTTGAAATATGAAGGTTCTGCAGAACCTGTAAAACAATGAATTGTGGAATTACTTCAGCATGCAGTTTATCACTTAGTTTTTCACTTTCAGAAAGATGAAAACAGAAAACTTTTACGTGTATACTTTGGCCCAGATGAAGCAAAGTTTTAGACGTAGCAATTAATTCGTTGATTCTAGTACCTTTTTACTTTCTTTTATTCTTGATAATTCTTTTTTTTTTTAAGTGAACGGCATATTTTTGGATTAAAATCAAAGATATATGTTTTTGTGCTTTCAGTTGTGGATATATAATTTGGAACAGCTAAAGAAAGTAAAGTGGGCCCAATTTTTGTCAACAAGGGATTGTTTAATAGTGCTAGAGGTGTGGAGTAGCTTTCCAATGAAGAATATACTCTAGCACCCAAAGAATATATTCTGTTTAAAGCAGATAACATGAGCACCCTGTTCTATTGCTTCAATATTTATACTCTGCTCATCCAAGTTCTGTAGCAACTGTATTTTATGCCTAGACAAAGATATATATCAAATAACTAAAAGTTCAAAAAGTATTCCACTATAGTGATTCCTTAGAATCTTAGCATAAACCTTTATTTTCTAAGGCATCATAAAGGCTTGATTCCTGAAGCACCTGTGTAGGAATATATCCCATAAAACTGGATTATTATAGACAAAACCAAGAGAGATTAGAATATTGTTGGTTTAATAAGATTTAAGTAGAGGTATTGCCGCCTTTCAATTTTTTAGAGTACTAATTAATGCATAGGTAATTTATTTTAATACCTTTTCATGTAAAATGCACCTCAATGTCAATCTGCATTTGGATGCTTATTGATTAAATTCACTGCATATTAGGGTTAATGATGTATATAAACATTTCTCTTTTCTTGGATAGCTATGAAATTTGGGCTTTGCTCATCCTATAGTAGGATACAGCTGTTATTTTTATGCTGGAATAACAGTAAACCTTTTCATTTCAACATGAGATATCATTTTACTTAATCAGAGGAATTTTTCTTTTTGCACTGTGTTTCTTGTCTAAGCACTCGAAAGTTTTGTCCTCTTTTCAATTCCTTTTTTGAGCTTTCATTCTCCTGCTAGACCTCACACCCAAGTTTGTGTGGGTTCAACTGCAGATTTCTTGGATGGAAAAGTTTGTGCTAAAGGGAACTGAGATTACTGCGCCAGTACCAATGGCTCCACCTGGAACCACAGGACTTGGAGGATTTGAAGTTCCCTCTTCCAAAGGTGGTATTCTACGCTCTGATGCAAGTGCGTTAAATGTTGGTGTTCTCCATCTTGTACCCACTTTGGAGGTTTTCCCGTTATTAGCCAACCCAAAAATGTAAGTAAAACACCGGTGTTTATTTCTATGTGCATTTTTTTTGTATTACTTACAAATTTACCATGTTTATCCAACTGATACAATGTTTAGAGAAAGAAGTAGTTTATAGATTCTGTTGTATTTATGTGTATGTGTGTGTATTTATATACAAACGCACACTTTTGTAGGAACAATATTTTAAGAAAACAGCCATTGGATTTAATGATATCTTAATGCTTATCATGCACATAAATTTCTAAGGCAATTTGATTTTTTTATCACATTGATCAAGAAAACTTTATTTACTACATATATTTAGCAGTTGGAATTTTTATATGATCAAAAAATAGCTTTGCATTTTTAATTGATTTGAAAATTTGTACGCATGATCTATATACAGAGAGCCTGGAATTTAGGGCTTGGACTTAAAAATTAAAATACTATAAAAGGATATGATGCAGTGTAAACAAGTTATACATTGGTGTAACTAGATGCTTCTCTCTCTTATATAATATATGTGCATGTTTTTAGCCCATCTCCTTTTCTCTTACAGCTGCTAAGTTTTTCTTTGGAGAAAAATGGCATTGAATGAATTCAGATGTTTCTCTTTTGTTGACATAATGTGGCATCCAAGGATCTGCTAGAAAAAATAGATTTTTATGAAATTACTATTGTTATGCAAAATTTTTGTGGCTATCTTTTATCTGTCCGTGCAATATATTAATATATCATCTTGAATTGCATACAAACAGGTACGAGCCCAACACTATTGATCTGTCAGATCACAGCGAGCTAGAGTAAGTATGCAGTTGAAATATGCTCATTAATACTCATTCATGACATCGTAGGGCTGCTTTGGAAAATAGATTGTAATAACTTTTACTTTCCAATATACCAAACTGCAAACATGGATTCTTCAGCTTCTTTTGGACATACATGTTCCAAATAGATTGTAATAACTTTTACTTTCCAATATACCAAACTGCAAACATGGATTCTTCAGCTTATTTTGGACATACATGTTGCTTCAGGTATTGGTTCACTGTGCTTTCAGAGCACTTGCCAGACCTTGTTGCTAAGGTAAATATGAACTATGTTGCCTTGCCTCTTCATTTTTCTTGCAATACATGTGTCCTACGCATATCCAGATATGAGTATGGGGATATGACCCTCCGAGGACATTCCATGGTAAAACTCAGAAAGATATGAACATGTTTATGTCGGAAACATACCCTTACTTGACACACACCCAAATCTGAGTACCGTAGAATATAAATGCCATTAGGCCCCTCGGCTCTTTATCTCACTTTGGAGAGCATGGCCAATTCTTGAGGAATTAATCATGAAGATCTATGAATTGTTTTCTAAGGAAGGCACCATTTCTGGTGGAGCTTTGACAACTTCAATGTTACTGATAGCTGATGGAATTTCTCAATAGCAATCAAAATTGAATATAAAAATTTGAGCACTGTGACTTGGCCTACCAATGTATGGTTCTATTTTCGAAAGATATATAAATGGAAATGTAAAATTTTATAAGATTGAAACTGTAGTTCTCTCAAAGAATGTTTTGGATGCTATTCCAAGTACTGAAGGTAGCTGAGCCTTAAAAATGCTTAAAATGCATTTTTCTGGTTCTTCATTTGTTTAGGATCAGATGAAATAACTTTCGCCTTTTCTGAAGAAGAGAAAGAAAGGGAATTCTCCTTGCCCTTATTAAAATAGTACAAAGTCCAAGAAAATAAATTCTTATCGATTAGGTTAAATAATTTGATGTTGAATTACTCTTTGTAATCTGTGGGCATGTTAAATGTGTTAGGCAGTGGCAAGTGAAGGTGGAACTGATGATGCTAAAAGAAGAGGTGATGCTTTTGCTCGAGCTTTCTCTGCTCACTTGGCAAGGTGACTTTTACCTAATGAATTATTATTATTATTGTTATTTGTAATTAGTTGATAACTGGTAAAATCTAATCTACCCATATAGAGAGCAACAATCATCATTCTAGCTGAGGTTCTGTTTTCTTTTAGGTCTATGAGGACTAGTATAAAACAAGAGATGCTAGGGGAAGACAATAATTTCAATAATTGAAAATCATACTTAGGTCACTTTGCTTAGAAATTTTTGTGGAGACAAAGGTAAATGCTGTTTTTCTCAGGATGAGGTCCTAAATGGAGTATCTGGAAAGGTATAATCCATTTTAGCCACCCTCAGAAAGTGGGAGTAGGCTTTGTTTGTTGTTGTTATTGAAGCAAATTCTTTTTAATCATTTGGTGTGCAAATTTAAACGGTAGTTATTACAAAACTTACTTCCTGGATTTTTTTTTTTTTTTTTACGAGGGGAATTATGTTATTCAAAAGCTTGTGATACAGTTTATTCTTGTTTCTGAATTCTCTTGAACGGAAAATTACTGGAGATATATTGAACTTTTGGTTTTTGATGCTTATACACTTGCAACCTCCTGAATAGGTTGATGGAGGAACCAGCCGCTTATGGGAAGTTAGGATTGGCCAATCTTTTGGAACTAAGAGAAGAATGCTTGAGGGAGTTTCAATTTGTTGATGCTTATAAAAGCATCAAACAGAGGTAACCTGCATTTCTACCAAGTTTTGAACCTTTTTCTTTTTCAAAATTTAGCTGTCGCTTGCATGGTCCTTTGTTATGTCTGTGCCTAAGCTATGCGTGTTTGCTTCCTTATTACAGCCTTGCCTTAATACATTTCTTTTTTTTTTTACTTCCCTACACATTAGCATCAAAATCATTTTTTGTACAAAGTTCTTGTAGGAAATCCTTGCATGATGAATGCCAGCTGTTTATTTAAATGCATATAGCTAGCACCGGCAGTATAGCATATGTTATCCCTTGATTGGGTTAGGTTTTTTACCATTTCGCCCTCAATTTGTTAATTTTTACTACAATAGCCTTTGTTATATGTTTGCAATTTTCAGATATATAAAGCAGGCAATGAGCAGAGTAAAAATAAACACCTTGATCTTTTCTTTTCTTTTTTTTTTTTTTTGAAGCATAAATATGCCTTGATCTTAAGAACATTATATTCTTCTTTTAAATAATAAAATATCGATAGTTTGTTGGAAAGTTAAATTCTTCTGTAATAGGAGCTGGTCAGAACAGTTGGACTTTCCTCTGCTAGAATTGCAAATTTGGCATTTGTTTTCAAAAAAAACTGCTTTTCTGGAAAAGGAAAACTCTATACTGTGCTTATAGTACTTGATGTTTTCAAAGCCCACTAGGAAAGCAAAAGATAACTTTCCAGGCAAATGGCAAGCTTAAATTAGATGGGCAGTTGCCTCCATTTTTCCTTTTATTACTTTGTTTTTGTTTCTTAAAAAGCAACATTTTCCTCTATCTGCTATTTAAAAAGGGATTATTGGGGCTGTGGAGCAATGGCATATTAGTTTATACATTAAAACTGATTTGTGCAAATGTAAATAAGCCCAATCCTGCATTGACAACTTTGACTTTTGGGGGCCTGTGGCCTTATCACTTGACCGAAGCTAAAGTCTGCCCCCAAACACGAGGTAGGTGTATGTAGTATAGCATGTGACTTGTTCTCTTTTCACTATTGAATTCCAAGCATTTATGCATAGTACATGGAAAGGACAGCTGGAAGACTTGTTAAAATACCTGCTGCACGACAAGTTTTACAGCACAGCCATACATGTACAGTTTCATGAACCATTTTATCAAGTTAATGCACACAGATGTGCATATTACTGTTGTTCCTTTGGACCTCATTTAACTTCATTCATTATCACTGTTTTTTCAATCATGGCAGGGAAAATGAGGTATCTCTTGCTGTTTTACCTGATCTATTAATGGAGCTTGACCGAATGGATGAGGTATGGTAATCTAGAATTCATCCTTGTTTCCACTTTGAAGGAGCTTTGCCAGTTAGCAAAATTACTATGGCAGATGTTGTAAATTAACCTTCCCTCAATTTATTCATTCTTTCCTGAAAATGTTATTTTAGGTACGAAAATTGCTTTGTCAGTTAAAAAATTCAGGTGTGAAAAAATATGTGATCATTTGATAAAACTTCCAACTGAGATTTTCATTTTGGTAACAGTGCACTACCAGTTCTACCCACTGTTGCCACTATTTTGCTGAACTTTCAAAAATATCCACATTTTGCAGGAGGCAAGGTTGCTTACCTTAATTGAAGGTGTTCTAGCTGCAAATATATTTGACTGGGGATCTCGTGCTTGTGTTGATCTCTATCATAAAGGAACAATTATTGAAATTTATAGAATGAGTCGCAACAAAATGCAAAGACCATGGCGTGTAAGTGGAGAAAAAATGATTATCTCTATGGTATCTTGATTTGCAGTCTTTGTTGAATGTTTGATAGAATTCCGTGCACTAGGAAACCCTTCTATTCTGTACTACAGGTCGATGATTTTGATCTCTTTAAGAAAAGAATGTTAGGATCTGAAGGGAAGAAACCTCAGCCCCATAAGAGAGCTTTACTCTTTGTGGACAACTCAGGTGCTGACGTTGTCCTAGGCATGCTTCCACTAGCAAGAGAACTCCTCCGATGCGGAACAGAAGTAAGTTTGTCTCTTTATTGTGCTGGTGAAAGATCTGCCGCCAAAAAATAATTACTTCTACGATAAGATTGCCTCAAGTAGTGATGCCTTTACACTTCTGAGCTCTCAATTGCCTGTTTGAAATATAAATGAGTGCTCTTTCAGTGTGACATTGTTATAAGTAGTATAATTATCCTTTTCTGAAGATGATGATTGTGCTACACAGAAATGCCATAACGTTGGAACTATAATAGCAAATTTGCTATTTGGAGTGAATATCCTTTGCCATGGATTTATCTTATTCCCTTATCATTTAAATTGCAGAATAACTTATAACGAGATGTTTCTGCAGGTTGTTTTGGTTGCAAATTCTCTCCCTGCACTGAATGATGTAACAGCTATGGAGCTTCCTGATCTTGTTGCTGAGGCTGCAAAGGTTTGCCTTTCTTGATATAGCTTTCTTTTCCTCTTTTTCAATTCTACATTATTGTTTGTTTGATATCTTAGTAGTTGTATATTTTCTTTAGGATTGTATAAACTCTCTATTTAATTCTATAGAAAGAATCAGTTTTACCTATGAAGTTGTATTATAGATGAACTAGTGTAAAACTTGTAGTATTTAACCGGCGAGTATCGAAGACTTTTGTAGCAGAAAATGGGGTTAATGAACGAAAAATCAAATTAAAATATTTTAATATAGCAGATACATATAAATGGATTCATTTCTGGTTTCAGTTCAGTTTTTGTTGTATTTTGTACCATCCATGCATTGAACATGGTAAAGCTGAATCTTCTAGTCCACAGCATTGTGACATACTTCGCAGAGCTGCTGAAGCTGGAGGTCTTCTAGTGGATGCAATGACTAACACCTTAGATGGTTCTAAAGAAAATTCTTCTTCAGTTCCTTTGATGGTTGTTGAGAATGGGTGTGGGAGTCCATGCATAGATTTAAGGCAGGTCAGCTCTGAGCTGGCTGCAGCAGCTAAAGATGCTGATTTGGTATGTTATTTGTTCTAATGATGCCTGAACTTTGTAAATCGATAAATGTTTTCACTCCCTTCTGTTATCTTCTTTTCAAAGAACAAGAAATGAGAAAAGAAATAAGAGAATCCATGCATGTTGGTATGCAGATAATCTTAGAAGGGATGGGTAGAGCTCTTCATACCAACTTTAACGCTCAGTTTAAATGTGAAGCCCTAAAGGTATGTTTTATGTGATCTTGTATGTATCTTAGAATGTAAAAGCTGAAAGCAATTAAATGCTCCCTCTTTGTAGTTGCTGGAACAATCATTGAGCGGACCTCTTTATCAGCCTCTTCTTTAGATTAGGGTTATTGAAACTACGGTGATCTTCACTGAAAGGCTTCAATAATCACATGAAGTAGTTGAGGCTTGATAGGGTAGAAAACATGCAAAAGATCCTTTGAGGTTTGAAAAAAAGAAATGCCGTAGAGGTTTCTCTTGACTATTAATTTTAGCATCTTGTTTGCAGCTTGCAATGGTGAAGAATCAGAGGTTGGCGGAAAAACTGATTAAAGGAAAGATATACGATTGCATTTGCAGATACGAACCTGCCGGTTAAAATCTTCTATATACTAACAAGCTGTTGTCAGTAATAAAAAATAAAATAAAATCGTGGAGCAATGGAAAGCCCACTGCATTAGCCAATATTTTTTATTTTCGCCATTTAAGTTAATGATTTTGTTGAATAGAGCATTCACTGTTTACTGAGTAGTGATTAGCAGCCAGCTGAGCTGAGGCTGCTGCGCTCTTCTTCAAAACTGTGTTACTGTTACTAATTGTAGTTTTAAAAGAAAGAAAATTGATTCTTCGATGTGTTATTCAGCCAAAATAGAATTGCTATATATAAATAAAAACTAATCCGTTATGAAATCCCCTCATTTTGAGGCATTGGATCTTTGATTTAAGGAATCTATTTATTTAAAACCGCAAGAAAATTTCCACA
>JBBYHO010000003.1:88103-104762 GCA_038382025.1 Adansonia gregorii
ACTATAGCATTGAACATAAACATGGGAAAATTTGAGTAATATCCAAAAAATGAAGTCAAGGTCAAGGATTTGTCTAGCAAATAAAACAAAAACATAATACAATTATCACAAGTGGAGTGTAGGAAGTATGAATTTGTCATACAACATTGAAAACTAGAATAACTTACTTGAGGAAGCGGTAGTACCACAAATAAGTCAAGAAGAAAGTATCCACTAAGGTAATTGACAGCAATTTTCTTTGGATGATCAACTAATTCACCAGCACCAACCACTCGAGACTCAGGAGCTATATAAGCCAACCGGAACTGCAGGGGAAAGATCAAATGAGTATTTGTCAACGTTGCTCAAAAGGTTATTATAATAAAAGTATATAGTCGTCTTTCCAAATTAATAAATTTTGTAAACTTCAATGAGACTCGTATAATCTAGGGACCAGATGCATGATTTGAGAAATAGGGTATTCTGAGACTAAACTTATTTTTCATAACAATATAATATAATTCATTCATAAATAAAGAGATTTTTTTTTTTCTTCTCCATGTTGGAGATATGACAATAACAAGAGTACTTTTGGTATTTACTATCGTAAGAATTATTTTGGTAAAAACTTTGCGATAGGTGATATTTATCTGTTGCCATATATTCATATAGACTAGAAGTGTTAGGACTATTTGCGGAACCATTAACATGCCTCCTAGGCTCATATCTTTACATAGAAAGAATTTGTAATCCTAGAAATGAGAAGCAACTTTTGCTTCGGTTTTAGTGAATTGAATTTGATTTCTGCACAAAAGAAATTGAGTTTAGTTCGGTTCATTTAATTTTTAGGCCAAAATAAGCTTGAAAGGTGAAATACTATAAAAAGTAATTTTAGATTCATATGGTACAAAATTAATTTGAACATTTAGATTATGTCTTTTTTTTTTTTTGAATGAAATGGTTTGAATTTGAAATTTAAGCTCTCATAATTTGCAAACTATAAATTTTGGTTAAACTCTATGTGAAAAACCTTTTTCAACTTCTTGACACAAAAAAAAACCGTATCAGAGAGAAAACCAAAGCAAAACTTTTAGCTCCATTTAGTCTTTTCCATTTGCTTTGTTTGCAAAAAAAAAAAAAAAAAAAAGGAAAAGATTAGAAAGCAAAAAGAGAATAAATAAAAATGAATAGAAAAGAAAAGGCAAATAGCAAAAGCAACAATGAAATGAAGCGCATTCTAGCCTGGCATTTTATCATAAGGCAATTTTGTAGTCTTTGTCCATCCATTTTTGGATCTGAATGAGTTCTTTTCCAATCATATGGGCATCAACAGGCTCTGATTTTCATTTTTCATCCCATCCGTTACCCATCACCATTATATAATCTAATAATTATTTAAATGAGTTGAAATGGTCTCTATTCTTTCTATCTATCCAATAATGTTTAAACTGCAAGATTCAGAGAGAGAGAGAGAGAGAGATTCTAAAAATGAAGACAAAATGATTTAGAGGAAAAGAAGATGTATACCTGAAGGAGCATGTTAAGCAGGTAGATAACATCAGTCACGCTTCTTAAGACTACAAGCACTTTAGTTGAAGGCCAATCCATGACTATGCACTTTTTACCCTGCACCCAAATCACAAGAGCTGCCAGCAATCAGCATAATAAATAAGAAGCAGCAGCACCATTTGTAGAAATTGGTAAGCCAAATATACAAGTACAAAATGTAAACTATTACTTTTAGCAAAGGAAAAATGTTATAGAGAAAATATAGTTTCCCAATAACTAATTAATTAGCTATGGTTAGTAATATTTGAAATAATTAGGGGCAAAAAGAGAAAAGTAGTTGAGATTTAAATTAAGAAAATCCTGATTTTGATAAAGAGCAGGTAATAAAAAGTTAATTTCCAAGATAAAGGGCCCATTTACTTATACAATTAGCGTAAATCATCACATGATATGCATCTAACGTAAACAAATTTATTTATTTATTTATTTTTGATGAATTTACATGAATTAGTAGAAATACAACTATATTCAAATGTATAAATTTGATATGCTTTCCAATACAACAAAATATTCTCTTCGTATAAATCTTCAAATAATAGGTTTCCAAATAGAATTGGCAAAAGCCACAAAACTTGCCCAAACTCGACCTAATCTTATTTGATAAGGAAAAGTCAACGACGCAAACCCAGGGACCTAAAAGTACCCTCACCGAAAACAACATGGGCAGGAAATGACCCAACTTAAATTAAGTTTAAGTTCAGTTTGTAAAGTGTTACTTCAATTAAATATAATAAATACAACAGAAAATATTAGTTTACTAACATTTAACAACTTTAAATTATCTTTAAAAATATATTTTCTTTACTCTAAATTTTTATATGAACTTCAGATATTATCCTTCTTAACCTTGAGCAAAAAAGAGTTAAAAAAACAAATTCTTTTTCTTGTTATAATTACATTTATACATCACTAGAAATGAGAAAACATTATACTACGGGTTCCTTTGCCATTTAAACTATAAATTTGTAAAAAAAATTTCAATATTTTTTTAAAATATTTTGTATTTATTGCAAATTTTAATACACATGAAACTTAATATAATTAAATTTGTTAGTTCTGAAAATTAGTTTGAGAAATAAAATAATTGTTATACATACGATGTTAGAATGGTCCCTCGATAAATCAACGCACAACTTGTGTTTAAAGTAGATTTCAATTAATTTTAATAAAAAAAACATAAACTGACAATTTTAAGGTTCGAAATTAATATATTAACACTTTTCACATAAATACAAATATCATAATATGATTACAATATTGAATAAAATTTATAGATACATCATAAATTTAATTGTTTATCAAGTAAATAAAAATTCTAAAACATTTTAGATCAAGTAAATAAAATTATTTTAATTTTTAAAAATATCTCTTATACAGACTAATAGTAAAAAAAATTATTTTAATAAAAACTAAATCCATGATATCAATTTCATATATTATTTTTTGCATAATGATAGCAAAATTTTATATTTATGAGTATTTAAATTTATAGAATTTATTATTATAATCTACAGTAATATCTTTTTTTTTTTCCCTAATATTCCTAGTTAACTTCTTTTATTTCTTGTTTGCATTGATTCCTCTCATTCTTTCATTCTTCAATTTCTTTCCCTTTTTTTTTTTCCCTACTTTTGAATATTTATTACTGTTGACAATGTTGACAAAGCGTAGACAGAGTTTACTATTTTCTAGGGATTTATTTCCTATTATCTCTCCAGTTTTTACTTTTGTGATTTAACCCTTAAATCAAGGGATTAGCTATTAATTCTATGATTTATCCCTTAATTTAAGGGATTGTTAATTTTTGTAATCTTGGAGAATCACTGACAGATTTATTGTCAAGTTTCTTTATAAAAGGGTTTGCCTTCCAAGTAATTATTTACAGAAAATCGAGAGGAATTTCTCTATTCAAAATTTTTACTTTTACACTATTCCGAATTTCTACATGGTATCAAAGCGAGGGTATGGTTTACTTGGGAAACAGCCATGATTGACACCAGGGAATGATAGCTTAGAAACCTCGAGTCCCTTGCGACAGACCCCAATGACAACCACCACCTAAGTTCAATGGTCACAGCCAGCATCAGGTGCTTCACTTTTGGCCCAAAAAGGTACTTTCATGACATCTCTAAGTGGTAGATCCGAAATTATTCAACCTTAGGTGATAGACTCTGGGCTACTGATCATATGACAAGGTGTGCAAGCCTCTTTTGTTCTTATAAACGTAGTCCAAGGAACCTGAAAATTAAGATTGCAAATGGTTCACTCACAACAGTTGTAGGTACCGCTACCATCACTATTAGCCCTCAAATATCCATCAAAGATGCTCTCCATTTTCCAAAGTTGTCATGCAATTTACCATCAGCTAGTAAGATTCCAAGAGATTTAAATTGTACTGCCTAGTTCTCACATTCCATTGTACATTTCAAGATATGACTTTGGGCAAGAGGATTGACAGTGCTAAGAAACACAGTGGTCTCTATTACTTTGAGGAAAGGATCTCCAACGAAAAACAAGCTGTGACCGCCAATTGCAAATTTATCTCCTTATCCAGAAAAGAACAATTAATGTTACGTTACTCTATGTTAGGTCATCTAGCTTTCAATATCTCAAACAATTGTGTCCTCCACTTTTTCAGTATAAAGATGTCTTTTAATGTAATGTTTGTCAAACTGCTAAATACCAATGGTCAGTTTTTTCTTCTCAGCCATATAAATCATCCAAATCATTTCCATTAATTCATAGTGATATATGGGGTCCTTCATGGGTACCAAATGTATATAGAAAAAAATGGTTTCTCACATTTATTGATGATCACACATGAACTACCTGTGTTTATCTTCTACAAGAAAAAAAGGAAGGCTAAAACAAACTTTCAAACAAAGTTCACTTGATTGTGAACAATCAATACAATGCAAAAATATAAATTTTATGTATTGATAATGGGAGAGAATAATTCCATTCTAGGGGGTATTTTTTGGAAATGGTATCATTCATCGAAGCTCGTGTTAATACAACTCAACAGAATGGAGTGGCTGAAAGAAAAAAAAACAAACATCACTTAAAAGTAGCCCGCTCTATTATGCTTGTTAAAAATGTTCCTAAATCCTTTTGGGGTGATTCCATACTTACTGCACGCTATCTTATCAAGTGTCTTCCTACCTAGGTTCTTAACTACAAAGTACCTTACTAGTTCTTTCTTCAATACTACCCACGAACAAGGTTAATAAGTTCGTTATCCCTCAAAGTGCTCGGTTGTAAGTCCTTTGTTCATATCCATGACCATAATCAAAGCAAACTAGATCCTCAAGCTCTACCTTGTATTTTCCTTGGGTATCCAGCCACTAAAAAGGGATATCATTGCTATCCCCCAGAAAAACACATATACTTTGTCACTATGGATATCACTTTTTAAAAAAAAAATCAACCCTTTTACAATAAAAATTCACTTCACAGGGAGATTAGGAGTGAAGTTCTTTTTCGAGACCTACACCAAGCCTTACCCTATCTCTTTTCGACAATGTACCCACTCCAATTGAGCAAAAACAAGAACCACGAAGTCCTATCTTACTTCTTCCCGCCAAGCAAACAGAAGAACTCATTGACCCACCTATATCAACCGAGCAAACAAAAGAATCCACACTAACAACAAATGAACCCACACCAACAACAAATGAACCCACACCAGCAACAAATGACCTAGAGCCTGCATGAACATTGACAACTCTAGAAAAAGGGTAGATTTCGGAGAACAACCTAAGTTACGTGTTTATTCTCGGAAAAATGCCTCACAAAGAGTAGAGAATGTTGTGAACCTGAAGCCTTACCATGAATCAGAACTGAATTCATCACCGAGGTTAGTGATCTTGGCCATCCTATTGCATTAAGAAAAAAATTTTGTCTTGTACTCAACATCCCAAATCCAATTATGTTTCATATAGTCATTTTTCACCTTCTCTCCAAGCTTTAATTACTAACCTGTCTGCAGAGAAGGTTCCTAAAAATATACACAAGGCTCTAGGATCCTTGAGTAGAGAAAGGCAATAAAGGGGGCAATGAAAGCCCTTAAGCAGAATCCAACTTGGAATCTTGCACAAAAACCTGAAGGGATAGTTTCGATTGGGTGTAAGTGGCTATTTACTATTGAGCATCGATCTAATGGGATAATTGAGAGATACAAAGCAAGGCTGGTTGCAAAAGGCTTCACTCAAATATGTGGTATTGGTTACAACAAGACTTTTGCCCCACTTGCCAAGCTCAATACAGTTCGAGTACTTTGATAATCGCAACGAACTTGAATTGGGATCTACAACAACTGGATGTGAAAAATGCCTTCCTCAATGGTGACTAAGAAGAGGAAGTCTCTATGGACTTCCACCGAAATTTGACAACGATAAGAAGAATGTTGTGGTCTGCATTCAAAAAGGCACTCTATGGTTTCATGCATTCCCCAAGGGCTTGGTTTGGTAGTTTCACAAAGGCTGTCTAATAACAAGGGTAAAGGCAAGCTAATATTGACCATAACCTCTTTTAGTGACACAAAAATGGCAAGAGTAAAATTCCCATTGTCTATATGGATGACATAATTTTGATAGGAAATGATGCAAAGGAGATGACAAGATTGAAAACTAGCCTAGCAATAGAGTCGAGATAAAAGATCTTGGACCCTTATGCTACTTCCTTGGGATGGAGGCTGCAAGAAACAGGAAATGAATTTCAATCACTCAAGCAAAACGTTTTGGATCTATTAAAGGAAACAGGAATGCTAGGCTGTAAACCTATAGACACGTCAAAATGGACCTCATTGCAAAGACTGGAAACAAGAAGGATGGAACTCCGGTTGATACTGGGAGATTCCAGCAATTAGTTGGAAAGCTTATTTACCTTTCTCAAACCGGACCAGATACTGCTTCCACTATGACTGTCATTAGTCAATACTCGCATGCATTCTGTGAAGAACACATTTAGGCAGTACTTTGAATCCTAAAGTACCTCAAAAGATCACTTGGTCAAGGTCTATTTTTTTAGCAGAAATGAGTCCAGGAGTATTGAGGGATTTACTGATGCAGATTAGATAGGTTCTATTGAAGACAAGAGGTCTACTTCGGGATATTATACTTTTGCATGGTGCAATTTGGTTACTTGGCGAAACAAGAAACAAATTATCGTGGCCCGGAGCAGGGCTGAGGCTGAATTTTGGGCTATTGCTTTGCAAAATACTATGGCTAAAACTATTGCTTAAAGAATTGGAGATGAAAATAATTCTTGCTCTGAAGATTTACAGCTTTAATAAGGCAGCCATAAGTATTCCTCCAATCCAGTCAAGCATGATCGAACAAACCATGTGGAAGTGGATAGACACTTCATCAAAGAAAAAATTAAGGATGCAATACTTTGCATAACCTATAGATGTTTACAGGAGATCAACTCGCAGATTTACTAACAAAAACTCCAGCGAGGAAGATGTTCGAAAGACAAATTGACAAGCTGGGCGTTTTCAATCTTGGAAACCCAACATGAGGGGGTTTGACAATGTTTGACAAACTTTACTATTTTCTAGGGATTTATTTCCAATGATCTCTCTAGTTTTTTTTTTTTTGATTTATCCCTTAAATTAAGGGATTAATGTTTAATTCTATGATTTATCCCCTAATTAAAGGGATAGCTAATTTTGGATAATCTTGGAGAATCATTGACAGAATTATTGTCAAGTTTCTCTATATAAGTGCTGGCCTTTCAAATAACAATATGCAAAAAATTGAGAGGAATTTATCTATTCCAAATTTTTACTTTTTCTCCATTCCAAATTTCTACAACTACTATTATTTGAACATATATTATTATAATTATAATTATAATTAAATTGATTTAAAAAAAAATAAATAATAGGATTATTTTCTTTGTTGCAGATATGAAAGTAAAAGAAATATGTATATATATATATATATATATATCCAACTTCAAATATTTCTTGTTTTTTACGTTACTAAGTTTCAATTTCAACAAACTAATTAATTTCACATCTAACTTTTGGAGTTATAGTTAACTTTGTAAGTCGTAAGTCCTAACCATATCATGGTGAATCATTAGAATAATCAATGCAACAAAATTGAAAATTTAATATCAATCAATCCAAAAGCATTAAAATTATTTTCCCTCAAGCAAATTGTTATTTTTATATACTATAATTCTAAACTGGTAAATGAGTTTTAACTCAATTTTTCTTTTTGATATAAATTACTTATTTTTAGAAAATTTTATTTGTACGATATCAAAAACCAAAATTTGAGGTATTTGATGCAAGAGCATCAAGATAAAAGTTTTATTTCTTTTAGATTACTGCTTTAGGATAAAGTTTTATATTTTAATAATTCTATTATTAATTTTGGAAAAGTCTTAAGCTTTTAAGTTACGTAACTTGCATGCGAGATCTAATAGTAGGAATAAAAGTCTAGCACAAGTAAGAGACTTAGTATCTAGCATAAACATCCCGTCAGGGAGCAGCAGTTGATTATGTCTTATTTTTTGTTTTGATATTCACTCAAAGAAGTTTTTTAAGAACCTAATCTATCTAGCGTGTCCTATTTCAATTTTTTTTTTTCTTTTTGCTCTTTTAGGATTGTCACTTGAATAACTTATTTAGGATTGATGAAATCCAACTTGTTCTAAATAATCCACCCAATCCAATTCGATTTGATTTTAAAAGTTAACTATTAGAATTCAAAATAGCCTAAATCGAATAATCTAAATCCAAAATAACCGGACTGATATGACCCAAATCTGAAGTAACTTGAAAAGAAAAATTACTAAAATATCCTTCCGCTTGACTTGTTATTGTGTTAAGTTCTAGCATCCACAAACTCTTTTCATGCACTATTAGCACACATTTGTATTTAATTCCACTCACATGGCCTCATTCATTCACTTAGCACAATAATTAAGCTCCTATACCAATGCTCATTCACCAATTAAAAAGTTTAGAAGGAATTCTTACGGAAAACTAAATCGGATATCATTTGCTTTTTAAGAACACTGTTATCACTTCTCTTTAACTAAAGCGAGCACCTTGCCTCTAAACAAACAGGGGAAAGTAATAAATGAAAGTAAAATCTCAAAAGAGGCAAGCACCATCTAAGAATTTAATAAGGCATGCTTAATGCAAAAAAATGAAAATTTTTCAATGTCACATAGAATACACATGCTAAACCAAAGCAAATAATGCAAGCAAACCTGTATTCCTACAAGAGACAATACCCATCATATGATAATGAGGCCAACTATAGGAGAGAAGTTTTTTTTTTTTTTTTTTTTAACTATATGATCAGAATAAATAAGAAAGCAATGAGAAGAGAACAAAAGGAACTGACCTGCTGCACAGACAACAAGAAGAAAAACAATGGATCTATAGAAACTGCCATCAAGAATGAAATGACTAAGAATTTGTTCCATCGTTGAACAACTTTAGCATGAGGATTCATAATTCCAGGAACATAAGAGCGCAATAAAGACATCAATCTCCTAGCCCAACCTTTGGCATCCCCGTAGAGAGCATTATGGAACTGCAAATGACATAAATAAAGCTCCATGAATATAGTAGGATTTGGGAACAAATAATAGAATGGTTCACGTTTGGTTATTCTTCTTCTTGCATCTTAAAGAAAACTTCTCTAAGGATTACATAAAAAAAATACATGACTATAACTTACAGTACATTTCTCAGTCCTATAAGAAAAAGCGAGGCATCATTTGTAACAGGACAAAGCCACATGGAGGTTACTAAGCGTACTTAACCCGAAAAAATGTTTTATACATCAAATTTAATGTCCATTTAAGTCAAAAAATGGTTTATTAGCACTTGTGATTAGACCACTACAAAATCATGTTTTGCAACTTATAAGACTTCTTATTCTTTATAAAAGAGACTTTCACCTTGTAAAGGAAAGGACCATTACAACGGAAAAATTTAAGAAAGGTTAGAGTATGAATTTAGTCCCTAGACAATTTGACTCAGCAATTTTAGTCTCTCTACTCCAATTCTAAAGAATTTAATCCTTACAGTTTTATTAATATTCAAGGACAATCGATAATGTCTTATCATTAATTTCAATCATGTGGTCCACTGACCTTCTTGTTGATGACTTGGCATGCTACCTTGATTTTGTCTTCCCACATGGCACACATTAACACAAAAACATTTGTTTTTCATAAAAATAAAAATATTTATATTGTTTATGTTATGATCTAACGAACGTTAACTATTATTTAATTAATATAAAATATGATTGTTTTCAACTGATATGTGCCATGAGGTGAAAAAGTTAATCCACCTCATCATCTCATGTCAGGTCATCATCAAAATGTCACATCATCCAAATTAATAGCAAAATGTTAACACCATTACAATTATCCTTAAATCAATTTCTAATAAAAGTGTTAAGGATTAAATTCATTAAAATTGAGCCAAGGGGGACTAAAGCTACAGAATTGACTTAGTAGAAAGACCAAATTCAGACTTTGACCTTAAAGTGACACTAATGGGGAAACGATTAGCATATTTTATAACTTTTATCAAACTCTGCATGTAAACTTTGTACTGTAAACCTATGATCCTAATTCGAGCTTCCACCCACCATAACACTAAAGCCAAACCTATGTGATGACTAATAATCTTTGTTTCATTTGAGGTCTTTGGTAAATCCTCTCTTTTCAATATATAAAAAATTTTAGTTATTTATCTTTAAAGGGACACCTCTTACATTAGAACTTGAAACTATAACTTGGAGGTCTCAAGATAGAATTCCAGGATGTGAAGAGTGACGCTTATGCAATGGGAGAGTAGTACTCCCCCCTTCTAACACCCCCCCCCCCACAATCTAGCCCAAGACCTAACGTAGTTCTATTAGCTAATTTTGTTGCTTTAATATCATAATTTTACCAGTTACCACATGACCTAATTAATACAAAAAATATAATCGGAGTAACTACATTATGATAACATAGTAAGTTTAACAAAATATTATGTGGTTGAAGGTCTTAACTTGTCCAATAGATTAACTCAAAACTTTTAATAAATTTTTAATATGATACAAATATGGATAATTCTTCAGAAAAAGAAAACAAAAATTTGGATATAAAATAAGTAAAAAAAAAAAGGCCTGGCACGTATCAATCATTTACGTAGCTTCTAAGTTTTCTGTTTCTCTGTCTTTTTTCCACTCTTGTCTTATGCAAGTTGGATGACGGCATTCCCAACATATTATCATCGAACATGAAGCAACCTTTTTTGAACAACATTGTGCATACTAATTTATGATTATAGATGTCATAGTAACCTTTGCCATCATTGAAGAGTCCTAAACCGAAAATAGAGCAAACTAATTCCGATAAAGCAATTAGTTGAGGCATTCCCATTTCCCAGTTCTCTTATCTCCGTAAGGTTTTGTACTTTTAAAATGAATTAGTAACAAAACTACTACAACACTCACAATGAACTGATTTTAGAGGGAGCAATTGGAGGTACAGCTGCATTTTCTAAATAATGTATAACAAACAAAGAAGTAAACCTTCACTAAGTTCTTGTTTTGCCTGGCTTTTTTTAATGGCTTAAAAGTAGAAGCTAGGTTATAAGAAGCTCTTAAAAAAAAAGCCAGCTTATTTTTAATGAACAAAATGGAGAAAAAAAGAGCTTAAAAAAAGCTAAAAAATAGGAGCTTTTTAAAAATAAGCTAGCTTTTTACATAATTTTTATTTTCCTTCCAAGAATGCCCCTTATTCATTAAAATGTAACCCAATATAAATAAAAAAAGAGCTTATAAAAATAAAATTACCAAACAGCTCTAACTTAATTTTTAAAGCTCTTATTTTTCATTAGAACTTCATAATAGCTTCCAAGTCAAAAAAAAAAAAAAAAAAAAGCTAAGCCAAACAGGCACTAAAAATTAGGAATCAAATTTGTCATTGCTATAAAAGCAAAATATAGTTTTTGTTGCACAATTGATAATAGAGGCAGCATAGTCTCTACAGCAAGCAGCTGCTCATAAAATAAACATTAAAGATGCAAAAGGAAAAAGAAATCGAGTACTTCTAACTAAAGGATGTGCGACAAAATTTAATAGATAGTAATTAAAACTAAAGGATGTGCAACAAAAATTAACAGATACAATAAAAATTCTGCAAAAATAGAGAAAAAAAATTAGATACAAGTTTGGTGTAGACCAAATATGATATTAATGAAGTAGACGTCCTATTTTCAGCTACTTTGCATGCACACTTCTTGACTGGAGATTTTATTTTTTTCTCTAGGTAATGTGATACAAAAAAAAAAAAGGAATATGGACATCCTAATCTAACAACTGCAGTTGTAGAGACCATATACTATATAAAACCAGAGGAGTGTATGTGAAGATAACCGCAGTTTCAAACAAGATTTTCATAAAATCAAAAAAAAAGTAAAAAAAGGAGTTGTTCATCTTGCGCACATCATTCAGTATTTATAGCATACTTGAGAGCCACATTAATCACATTCGCTGTAAGACCTTCATACTGTGAGTTCCATAGATGTGTAGAGATAGGCAAATTAGCTACTAACACCTGAAATCCTAGTTAATTCACTAAAACATCATCAAACAGAACGAAAACCTAGCAACAAGGTAGCTCTCATGAAAGAAAAAATGCATTTCAAAGCATATAAGACAATTTACAAAGAAATAAATTGACAACCATCTATGGAACTTGGTAAACAACAATTCGCTTGAGTGTAGAAGAATACCTTGGCATCAAAGATACCTGAAACTTTTGAGTTTTTCTGTTGTGCTAAACTGAGTTTGTAATATGTTGGGCAAGTAGTGCAGTAAGGATCATTACACATCCCTAGCTGCCCAGACCTCAGTAAATGTTCGTTTTTGCCAGCATAGTTGTTTTCTGACCAATCCTTTTCATCGATACCATTAAAAGAAGGGAATTTTTCTGCCTTAGGTTCCACCATTTTTCGGCCTGCTGCACTTTGATTCAGATAAAAAGAATTTTCGGGCTTACGGCTGATATATAGTGGACCACTCATCTGTGTAAATGGTGTTTTTCTTTCATTCCTTAAGGGGCCAGTATGCCCTACAAGATTAGTATTGTCATAGGATCCCATGGAGTTCATTGGGATAGAAATTGAATCACTCCGAGTCCTGGAGAAAAATTTCTGCAATCTAGAATCCTGATTATTTTCTGATGATTGAGGATGGGTATCTGACAGCATTGGAACCTCATCTTTATCATAACTTGCCATTACTCGTATTCTAAATCTACAAAGGAAATATAAGCAGTCAGATTAGTTAACTGCACATGCTGTTATATATTCAGTTTGGATAAAAAAAATACCGGGGGCGTGGGGTCTTGTTGACAAACATTAAGTCCGATGTTCCAATTTAAAATCCAAGAGCACAATGGACAATAATTTCAGTTCCTAGTATTCTAGATTTAAATGATGACGAGTCATCTGATTGGAATGCACTACTTTAATTTTATTTTTAAAGAGACAAAATCCAGATGCCCAGTTACTAACAAGTATAATAGAAGCAGATTAAAATTACAAGTGGGGCAATATTAATGGCCAATAAGTTTTTGTAAAGTCTATTAACGGTTAAGCACATCAACCTAACAAATATGTCCTCAAATATATTTCATCACAAGGTTAGAGTATCTTCTTATTCTTCTTATACTAAATAGATATCAGTTCCTTGGCCCCATCACCACTATACTGTGGTGCACCTAATATTTCTTTTTACACAAAAGCGACTACTTCCATCCTTTTCTCCCTTTTTTCCTCCTCAGGTTTAGCAAAGCAGCTTTATGACCTAAAACCATCAATTTGACAACTATGAAACGCATATGTACCTTTTTGATTCATAGCAATCATGGCTTTTACAGTCTTTACTCATAATCATAAGGAAGATTACTTCTCTCCTAAATCAAACTGGGAAAGACCCTTTATCTCCTTGCATGGTCATCCAAGATTTAGTGATAAGTCCAACAAATTACAATATCTGAATAGGTTTGAACCGGACTATTAGTCTTTGAAATACAGCCAGACGCGAAATAATCACCAATAATAAGAAATGGAACAATAGTCAAATAACTAAATATAGAGTGTAAAACCAGCCTCCAAATTCCCAGTATCATCTTTGCAGAGGTAGGTACTTTTGACTTAATAATTAACACACCAAGGACATTATATCAATAACAACAAACTTTTCCCACTACGCATTTTCAAGTATGCATACAGAGATCATAAAAGTTTTGCTGCTCTGACAGGAAGGAGATTCTTATTAAAAAGAAAAAGTTAATCCTTTCAAAAATTCATTTTTCAGAATGAACTTTCTGTAAGTGGGTACTACAGTGGGGAAGCAGCTTCTACATTTATAAAGGTGAAAAACTATGTGTACCAGATTTCTCTTGTTGGATCTCACAATTTCCAATAAATTCACAGTGGAGAAGAGCAGCCACCTGCCTATGGTAAAATAAGAAAGGCCATTGTTAAAAATTTGAAAACCCTCTGTTAGGTTCAAGAGGTCCCAACAGGTAAGAACAGAAAACTTAGGCACCTGTCAGTGAAAGAAGCTGAAATGGCACTATGACTACTCAAGTACCTGTGCTAAGAAAATGATGCCTGGAGAAATCAAAATATCATGGAAACATCTGGAACATTCAAATTTCAGAAAAGAGATGAAAGCTCAGATGTTGCTTGAAGGACCATGTCTGAAGAACTCACTACACTCCAAGAAAGATACCTGTTGAGAAGCAAAAAGGCAGCATTAGGTCAGTTAAAAATTTTACCACCTAAAGAAAAACAATGACAACATATCTTAAGAATTTAGCACTGTTCATTTTATCTTCTAAGCTACAAAAGTAGGGTTCAACATTGAAAATTTCATAGGGCTATCTTCAAGATATTCATCATCAAATCAAAAAATTCTAGAATGTAAATTTGCATATCATTTTGCATGTTCTGAACATTATACTATCTCCACTCTTTTTGAGATTACCTGGTAATTATTTAAATCCTTGCAGGAAAGGTATTTGTATTAAAGATTGTAATTTTAGGATGTTAGCTAAACTTAGGGTGTAAAGATTGAGTAAATTTTGTTGTGACGAATAGGACATTATGCTAGCATCGTACAAGTGAAGAAACATCCAAAGGGTAGGATCTCAGAGATATGATGCAGGCATCACGTGGCTAGATCAAACCTCTATAAATTTTAAGTCCACTATTTATTTCCTTTACTCTTTTCCTTTGTGTCATTATCTCCACTCCCTACTTAAGCATAAAAAAAAACTGTATTCAAGTACTTGTGGAAAGGTTTTGAGAGTGTTTTGTTCTGAGGTTCACCCCGACTCAACCCACTTGAATTACCTTAATTTCTGCATGTACTACTCTAACTCACACGCTACATAAGCCTGCTTTTTGAGGCTTTCTTCAGCTGCAAGTTCTAATGAATTCACATTCATCCCACCCAACACTATATTCCATGAAAGAGTTAGATACAAGCATCAAACACTCAGATTAGTATCAATATCAAGCCATATAGGATACCAAAATCCTTTGAAATAGCAAGGTATGCATCTAGCAATATTGGGTAAGATAAAAATAAGAGTACTTTTCTTATTTCGGATAGGTGCAGATATGGAAAGGACTAAATACCCAGTTTTAGATGCATTTGGAGTTCTCTGTTCTTTTTTCTTTCTATGTACATCTATCTGTAAAAAGGGATGAATTTATAACATCATTTAAGAACAGGAAAATACATGTAAAACATTTGAAGTATAAAAATATTGAGACTGGAAGGTTAAGTTACAGCGAAGGCAATAAGCTTTCAATTTTGCATTTGACCCTATGATCTTCATTTTACATTAAGAAACAAATATGGGCTTGATAATAAAGATCAACACTTTTCACTTGATTATGTACATTTTTCAAAGACTTTTTTTTTGCGCTTGTTCGTGTTTAAGGCAAAAGTTCAAATTTTAATTGACATGTCCAGCCATATCAACCCCTAATCCATTTAAGGAAGCATATAGCTATATTCGTAATACTCCTATGATCCTATCATTCAAGTTTCGTAGGTTAAAAACACTAATTGACAGAAAGTAGGGGAGAATTGGCGTTGAAGATGAATATTTAAAGCTAATTTTAATCATAATTAAAAGATTATATAAAAGAATAGGGTCACTAATAAGTTCATCCAAGCTGTTCAGGCGAAAGACGAGCTCAATCAATGGCTTGTATCGTATAATTTTTTGAGAAATCAGCTTAAAAGTGAAGCCGATGAAAACCCCACTAAATATCATCAGTCTCACTGCATTCATTACTTAGCCTCTGTCGGGTTGTTGCTCGCGTCTAAAAAGCAAACGGAACCAGACAGTTAAGGCATATAACGAGCTATGTCTCGCAGTGCGTGACCCTAACATTAGCTTAGCTTACCATATTTACACTAATTAGAAAAAAAAAAAAGTTAACAAGAAAAACAAAGCAATAATAATAGACAAAAAAAAGGTCCAAATCTGAGAGTGAGAAAGGAAGAAAAAAAAAAACAAACCTGGTTAAAGCTGAACTTGGTTGTCGTGAAGTGACACCCAAACTGAAGAATTTGATGCTTGAAATGGCTTTGATAATTAAAAAATAAATAAAGAATGGATGAAATGAAGGGAGCTTTATTGTGTATCACAGGGAAAGAGAAGCAGAGACTCAAAGCGCTTACTGAGGGTGGAGAGAGAGAGCGAGAGAGACACGGAAAGAAGACTTTGAAAAGCCGGTGTGAAGCGTAGGAGCCGATAAATTAATGCGAGAAGGAGAAAGAAAGGTGTTCGTTTCTTTTGGTCTTCTGGTCTTTTGGTCTTTGGGGCATTGGTCCTTTTCTTTTGGTTTCGGAATTAGTTGGCAGCGAGCGATGGAGCGACCACATGCAGACGCAGGTGCTTGGAAAAAAAAAATACAGACAGAAACTTTTC
Organism: Adansonia gregorii; assembly: GCA_038382025.1. Taxonomy (NCBI): domain Eukaryota; kingdom Viridiplantae; phylum Streptophyta; class Magnoliopsida; order Malvales; family Malvaceae; genus Adansonia; species Adansonia gregorii. The sequence goes on from JBBYHO010000003.1 coordinate 104,646, forward strand.
CACCCCCTTTGGTTTTTTTTTTTTTTTTTTCTTAAGACAACTCGGTCAACCGTGGATTATATATAATTTGTTAGCTGTTTTACCATACTCGTGCATAATTAATTAATGAAAATTTTA
>JBBYHO010000003.1:104862-138029 GCA_038382025.1 Adansonia gregorii
TATATTAGATATAATTATTTTTATGTAATTTAAATATTTAAATTTAAAAGTAAATTTTTAATTTATTATTATTTTTGTGTAAGGTTTATTTATAGAATGATATTTTTAATTATAATTATATAATAAATTTAATATTTGCCAGTGCCAAAAAGATATAAAATTAATTTATTATATAAAATCAATTTGTTAAATAATTTATTATAAAAATTTATATATTATAAATTAATCATATCAATATTTAAAATAATTAATTTGATTAATTTAAATTTTAACGACTAAATACTCTATAATATATATGATATAATTTTATATGCTAATAATTAAATTAAAATAGATAAATAATTATACTTAAAGAATAAATAAGAGTATAAAATTAAAATTTAAAAATTGATAAGACTATACAATAAAACATGCCACCAATTAATTATTGCTCAAATATTTTTATAATTATCTAATTTATACGCTACAATAAAAAAAATCTTCTAATGGGTGTTTGCTCGCCAAGCAATGGTTCCAGTTTTTGTTTCTCTAAAAGAAAAAAAAAATTAGTTTTGACTATTTTATTTATTTTAAGATATTGTATTCTAAAAAAGTTAGCCTGCATACGAAATCATATATAGATTTAACATTTATACTCGATTTAGTTTGAGAAAAAATTAAAAGATTTTAGTTTATTAATTACTTCTAATTTTTTTATTTTAGTTTCTCATTTTATTTTTAAATGATGTGTTTCAAGGGGATAATCCATACGCTAACTCACAAGTTAATTTAGAATTCGTACACAAGCTATTAGGAAAAAAATAAAAATATATATTTTTATTAATTATTTTTATTTTTTAGATTCAAGTTTTTTTTTTTAATTTTACTTTTAAATGATATTTGAATTTAGGTTGAATTTGGGTTTAAATTTGTTTAATTTGGATAAAATAAAATAAATCCAATTCATATGTTTTTTCGATCTTTGATTCTTGGTTTTTAGCAATTCTATCCGGTCCCCAAGAAATGCAGTTTTATGCATATCGTCGAACTGTCTAACCAACCATTTTCAGTTCAACCGGTTGAATCAAGCGATTTGATCTGGTTTTTTTCAACACTGTTTTCCACTAAAACCATTTCATTTTTGCCCAAAATCCTCTAAGGTCCAATCAAGTCTCATGAAACATTTGGTTATTCGTATGGATATCCAAATTTGCATTTAAATACATGAGATAACATTTCAACTAAGTCCTTTTTATTTATCTTGAATTGCTTTAGTTTGGTAATTTATATTTGTTTTACTTATGCCATATAATACATGATTGATTTTTATTTATGTTGCATTAAATCTTATAGATTAGTTTAAATTGCATTTAAGATATTAACTTTATTTTCCCAAAAAAATGACGCAATGGTCTCGAATTAAGTTTTTTTTTTCTAAATTTTTTTGTCAAGCTATAATGGAGATGGGATGTTTCTAAAAATAACAAAAAATCTACACTGAACTTCTAAAGACTATAGGAGATTTCATGTAAGCTCTGAGTCATTTTCAAATAAAGGAATTATTTATTGTCATTTAACGGATAATAGCTAAATATCAAAACCAAAACCATTCAAGCTCGAGACTTAGGATGACATATGGCTAGAAGGTACTAATATATGGGCATTTGTGGGGTGTTAATCCTTCCCTACACATACTCGACTTCCGAATTCATCTTTTTTTTTTTTAGTTTTTAAAACAGATCTTAATATCAATTTTTCTAAAAAGAATGCTACAACATTTATTGAAAACTTTTTTAATAGATGGCTAATTACACTTAACCCAAAATGATCGTTGTTGACTCCTCTTCCTAACTATTTCATAATAATAATGCACGTCATACTTTGATGTAGAAAAGGTGGACAAGCGAATCACTACAATGACACACATAATACATTATAATGATATTTTTGTTTTAAGATGTCAGGTTTGCATTCGATATATTATGAAAACATTCATTTCTAATGTATTAACAACCTAATAGGTCACACATAATAAGCTAAAATCATTGGATTAAACCTGGAATTTAAATAAGTTGGATTTAGTAAATAAAAGTTAAAATTTTGAGGACTCAATTGAAGAGTTCAATCTTGAAAGATTAAGATATAATTGGGATTTGAGAAATCCAAATTCAGATATCTTAAAATTACAGAGAGAATATCATTGTCTTGAGCAAACAATTATGTCTTAGCTAAATTGTTTTTGGGGTAAATTGGAATAGTTTCACTAGTTGGAAGAATGTGATTAATAATCAAAATTTCTATTTTTAAACTATGGGTTATTCAAATACTATGCATTGATTTAGTTTAATGTTGTATGATAATATTAATTGATTAGAGATTTGCAACTATGAAACATTCCACTTGAGTAAAAAAATATAATTTAAAATTAAATCTAGTTTAGTAAGCTTGGTCTAATGAATATGTAGATGAAAAAAATGAGTTTCTTGAAAAAATTTTGACTACATATTAACTAAAGATAACTAGCAAATATGGAGTATTAAGTACTATGACAATTGGTCTAATGATACTAATAGTTAGTGGCACGAACCAGTGGCCCAACAAGAAGCAAAAAATGCTTTACAACATTAACAACATATTTGGTTTGCTATAATAAAATAGAAAAGGAAAGGGCTAGCTAGTCAGTTGAAATGAAATAGAGTAAAATTAGGTATAAAGATGCTTAATTGGTTGAACGGAATAAAGGATGAATATTATTATTTTATTTGATTGGTTAAAATGACGTTAAGTAATAGGTAAAGAATAAACACAATAGACTATTTTGTCCTTAAAATAAATAATAACATTTTGTATAACAAAAATTAAAATCACTTTATTAATATCTTAAAATTATATGAAATATATTAAAATATAAATTATTATAAATAAAATATTTAATAATAAATATAAATTAAAATTATATTAAACATGTTAAAATATAAAAATAAATAATAAATAATAATATAATAACTAAATATTATTTTTAAAATTTTATTTATAAATTAATATAATAATTAAATAATATATATTTATTAATATCTTAAATATATTTTATTCTATTAAAACCCTACAACTCCTATTCTCTTTCTTTTTTTATTTTCTTACCCATATCTTAAATATCTATTCATGCCAACTAACACATACCATAAGTGGCCTTTAACATAAATTTAAACTTGCACTCAAAGCCTAATATGGCTAGGCAACCTAAAGTGTTAATAAGTGTGGGATATTATTTTATTTATACGTATGATGTATGAGATAAAATATGGTCATATTGCGAAAATGAAAAACCTAGTTTTCACTATCCTTATATTCAACCAACACTAGAAGAAAAATCATGTAGTTGCCTTACACAATATTCTCAGAGAAACCTTACGTGCCATATGTTTCCAAGAATTTTGTAGTTGTTTCATACCTTGAGTACTCCTCCTATATTTTTTTAATTTACCACAAATCCTGTGAGTTGCTTTCTTGAAAGAAAACAAAAAAACAAACTTTTGATTATGATATAAGGATCAGCTTGCTACCAAAAGCAAATCACCAAATCTTTGGAAGGTTTTAACCTCCATTTGTGTTAGATTACCAACAAAGGAAGAATAGCTACGAATCTCATCGTCTTAAAGGATTTTTGAAGAGATCATGTTGTAAGAATGTCCAAGCAGGAAATGACGCACATAATATTATAATATATTAAGTACATTATTTTTACGACATGGTTGATGAGAATTTTGAATTGGTAATCTGATTAGATATAAGTTTCTGCCTAAAAATCTATGTGAAAATTCAAGTGTTCCTTTATTTGCTTATTCTGTTGCATTTTAATCTTCATGTTCTATGCTTATGTGCAGAAACCAGAAATGTTCCTAATAAAAATAAACCAACAATTTTCTCTTTATTAGGATAGATATTCAAACAATCTAGAGAAACAGCCTAGATCAAAAGATAAAGCTCAAAACCTTAATTGTCAATTCTCTCTATTCTCTCTAGGCCTATCGTGGTTGATTATAGTAGGTATTTATATGAAAAATTATAATAAAAGTTATTCAATTTCAGTTTTTATCTTCTTTTTATATGTATATATTTTGAATTGTCTAATCTTTTTTTATTTGATAAAAAGACGATTTTAACTTTCTTGGCTTGTTTCTAGTATTATATTCTTAGTTCTACAACTTGTTTAGCTTTTTAGTTGATTTTTATAGTTCTATTTAGTTTGTTACATTTTTAACTTGTTTGTATATATATTTTGTTTTAATTTGTTACATTCTATTATATAGTCTTGTTTCTAGCTCCACATCCTTCTTAGCTTTTTAATTTTTTTTTTGAGAAATATGTTTTAAAAAATAAAATGTGTTGAAGGACAAAGTTGCCATTGTACTTAAGGTGAATATTGAAATTAGTTGTTATACTTTATTTTCATTGATATTTGCTACATACTTTTAAATTAAAGATAAGTTTATTTGATTGATTACAATAAAACTTTAATTTTTTATTAAATTTTGCCATTCAACTTTGATTTGTGAATGAATTTTTCACTCAACAATGATTTTAAAGATAAAATTTAACAAAAAGATATTCCTCAAATATTTTATTTTAATATGTAATAACAATAAATCAAAAAGACATTAAAATTAAAAAATTAAATATTTTTATTTATCAAATAAATACTTGAAAAAAATAAAAGATACAAAATAACTAATTTAGTTTTTTTATAAAATAAAAATTTTATGTTAATTTTTAAGTTTTATTAATTAATTTAAAATATTTTAAAATATTCAAATAAATAATGTTTTAATAATCACTAATATTGTTTCGAATATCTTAATAATGAAATTATTATTATTTTAAAATATTAAAATATTTTAATAAAACATATTTTAATAATTATTTTAATAATATTTTATTAAAAAAGGGCAAATTTTGAGAAACAACAAGCAACAAAGAAAAACATTACTTTATTAAATTAAATGTTGCATGATTGAAGCCAGAGTTTGGAACCCTATCCTCTGAATACATGAACGGGCAGGCCGGCCGGCAACAGATTTTTGGTTTCGATTTTAGTTTTGATAGTAGTATAATTATTGAATAATTAGTATATACGATGATGATAAAAAAAATTATAAGTCGATTAATTAAATGATATGTATATTATTTATTTATTTTTAATTTTTTAAAATATATTTTATAAAACATGTATTATTTAATTAATTTTTTTATAATATTTTTAATATCAGTGTATAAAATAATTATCTTTAGATATTAGTATTTTGGGTGATATTATGATTCATATAGCTTTCTGCCTTGGCTTATAAGAATAATTTTTTCTTTAGATTATTTATATTTCAAGAGATATTAGGATATAAATAGCAGCTTAAATGCAAAATCACAATCATTATTTTTTAATTTTAATGATTTTTGTTGTAATCGATATTTATAATTAATTATAATAATATTTATTTATATTTGTTTAGCGATTAAGCGGATAAGCTTAATTTATATAAAATAGAGTTAAATAAAATTTTTACGAATTTAAATTAACTTAAATTATTATTAAAAATAAAAATAATATTTTTATTTAAATTTAATTATAAAAATATTTTAATAATATAATAAATAATAAAATAATATTTTAAATTCATATCACGATACGAACCTAAAAAAGAATTTTACATTCATTTTGCGATCGATTCGACCAAACTAATTGTACCACCGTGATCCACTTCATTGGCTACCACAATAGGCATAAAGTCGCTTTCCTGAGTGCAATTTAAAACCCGTGTCATACTTTTATTGTAGCAAACAGAAATTAGTAAGAAAATGAAAAGCAATGTTGTGGTCAGCTAAGCTAACTGCAATCGCATCGCCCCTGCCTGCTTTCAACCATTCTGTTATACTCTTTGGAAAAGCCAAACCCATACCCATATCCAGAGTCTTTTGCTCTCAGTCTCACGCCATGGAAACCAAAGACGACACCCGCAAAGACGAGGCCTTAAGCTTTGATTTCCTCAGCAAGAAGCCCTACTGTCCTCCTTCTTGGGCTTCCCATCTCAAACCCCTTCCTTCCCATGTCTTCTCTCTCGCTCATGTAAGCATGTTAGATTAATTTTTCATTTCTTCAGTGAAACAGCCAAATCTTATTTCCTGTTTTCTTCAGCTTCCTACTCCAATTCACAAGTGGAATCTGCCTAATTTGCCCCAAAACACGGAGGTTTGGTTGAAGGTAATTTTTGCTATTTTTTTTTAAATTATTGGTTGTTTGGTACTGATGATTTTTAAAACATGCAGCGTGACGATCTTTCGGGCATGCAATTGAGTGGTAACAAAGTCAGGAAATTGGAGTTCTTATTGGCGGAAGCAGTGGCACAGGGTGCTGATTGCATCATTACAATCGGCGGCATCCAAAGCAACCACTGCCGCGCCACCGCCGTCGCTGCTAAGTATTTGAATCTAGACTCTTATCTTATACTTCGCACCTCTAAGGTTCTACCATTTCTTCTCTTTCGCCTTTCTTATACTTATTCATTTTCTCCGCTACGATATTTTCTTTTGTTTAACCAGTTGACTGTTGCAGCTTCTTGTTGATAAAGATCCCGGACTGACAGGCAATCTGCTGGTGGAGCGTTTCGTGGGAGCTCATATTCAACTCATTTCAAAAGAAGAATATGCAAAAATAGGGAGTGTTGTTAGTTTCTGACTTTTTTCATCGCCAGTTTTGATATTCTTACTATACTTACTGTGATTCTCTAGCTGATTGGTAATTACCCAAGACTGATTCTAATGTGCATTTGGATTCTGGGGAACAGAAAAGATACTGTCCTTGTAAAGAAATAAATCTACTAATTGTTTTTGCAAATGCATTAGGATTTTCATCTGTGTCTATTAAGATATGACTCTTCGCTTATTTTCGTGGATAATGTTTTATTGTTACTATTATTATTTTCAAGAGTGTTGCTAAAGTCCTAGTACTTTCCTTGATTTTGTGCTAATACTTTGTAAGTTGTATTATGGAGCTAATTGGGTTTACTTGTTATCAAAATGAGATATATATATATATATATATATACTGTTTAATAACAGATTGGTTAATTGATGTTGATGATTTGCCTTTTTTTTTTTTTGTTTTTTTCAATTATTGTTTAGATACTTTGACCTTTGACATTAATTTTGAGTTGAATTAGCAGATTCAATGTTGTGGTTGCCTTTATTAGATGGCTAAAGAAGAGCTTGTTAATGATTTCTTGAGAAATTTTCTGAGCTGTATGCCACTAATGATCCTCCTTATAGATTGTAGGATCCTTTCTTTATGTGATTGAACTGATAATTGTTTTATGCTAATGCATTATGCGGTATACTGATTCTGGCTATATGAAATTTTTGGTATTAGGCCCTTACTAATGTTTTGAAAGAGCAGTTGCTAAAGGAAGGCCGGAGTCCTTATGTTATTCCTGTTGGCGGATCAAACTCCCTGGGAACCTGGTGAGTCTCTGTCATAGGTTCTTCTCTTTTTGTGTCCCATGTCATCTGCAGTAGAATTATGTGCCTTGAAAACTATATAAAATATAACTATATATTCTTTTACAAACTAATGTTTCTTTAGCGCCATTCTAAGGTCCAGTAAATTTTATGCTGAGAACATGAGAAAAAATTCGCCATCACCACTATATCTTTAGTTATGCTGCAAATCTTATAAAACAACATCAAAAAGTCATTTCCCGCTGCCAATAGCTGCTTACATAGATTGTATGAAATCATAGTACTTTTTAGGAAACATCCTAAATTAATTCAGCAGAAATATGGTCTTTGTTGTTATTTTCTATCTTTGTTTCACTGTTCTTGACTTTGGCTTGCTATATATTGAATCACATTTTCTTGCAAAGGTGTTGGTAGATTGATGTTGTACAATTTAAGGAAGATGCCCACGGGTTCATGGTGGGTTAGGGTGAGAAATTAGGAACTTAGGAATGAATTTTGGTTTATGACTAATTCAAATATTTATTAAGGGTTGTGAGATTTAATCTTGAAAGAGGGTTGGAACCAAAAGGAGAATGTAATTGGAATTCATTAAGAAAAGCAGAATAGTAAAGCTTTTTTTTTTTTGTTTGGTGAAGGGTATTTTCAGTTTTTTTAAATATATTTTGAGGTCTTCAAAGAGATATAAATAGGCAAATGATAACTTGTTTAATGTGGACCATGTTCCCTAAAATAATTTGTTAGGAGCATGATTTTATAAATATACACTAAAAACAGCATGAAATCCCTAATAACCTAAATTAATTTAATTGCACTAATTGGACCACGGCTAAGCTTCAATTGTTGCAAACAAAAAATTTAGCATATGCATGAGTATTGAAAATTGAATTACATTTAAATTGCAATTATTTTTAATGTTTTATTTTTCGTTGAAATGGATAAAATTTCTCTCCAATGTTTGAAAATACCCGTATTTGTTTGTGTTCTAAACTTCTAATATGGGTTAATTTCAAGCAATTGAAGTTTATTAATGGCCAGTAGTTGCGGTGTAATTGGGAAATAAAATGTTAATCAATGTCAAAAGTGATCATCAAAGAAATCATATTTATTTTAATCGATAATCAAAGAAGTCATATTTAATTTAACTTCTGAAATTATTAAAAAATAATTGTAATCAAATTAAAAATAGAATAAATGGATTTCAAAATTTATTTTAATGAATATATCAATATCGAACATTAATTACATATTAATTATACAATTGATTAACTATTAGTTCTATTTCCTTGATTACTTACACTAATATTTATTATCCATTTATTCTATTTTCTTTTAATCAAATGATATCAGAACCTCTATTTTATCTTTTTATTTTTAATATTATTTTCTACTATCTTTTATGAGTTGCTTTTAATTTTTTTTCCATTCGTTAGTCCGTTCTTTTTCCTTTTTATCTACCTATCTATTTTGGAACTCTCCTTTTTCATTGTTGATGTTGGTCATTATCTCGCCTGCTCTCTCCCTCATGCTTAACCCCTCTCCTCTCTCTCTCTCTCTCACGCACACACACAAGAACACACTTCCCAACACCTTTCTTGGAGAGTTCCAAAATAATCATTTGGTCCAAAAATTTGCTTGTGAAATGGCCAAAATGCCCTTTGCAAATTAAAAAAGCTAAAATACAAAAGAAAACCCTTGTACTTTCGTAGATTTCCTAGATAAGCCGCTATCCTTCCATTACACGCAATTAACCCTTAAACTAATATTTTGTTTATTCGAGCCTTAAAGAGTAATTTTTGTTTAATTAAGCTTTTCCAGTACTATTTTAGTTTAAGTAAACCATCATTTTTTAATGGTTTTAGTGGCTTTCGTGCAAAATAAGGGCTTAATTAAAAAAAAAAATCTTAAGGGCTCAACTTGTTTGACCGAGCAAAGCCAAGGGTCTGGTAGGGATCTTGGCCCCCCTTGGCTCTTGAAAGGTTTATAACTTGGACCTTTTCACATGATCATGGGAAGTTTGACACAGCTGTTGCAAATTTAATTTTCTTTTACTCTTTTATCGTTGCTTGTTGCACTAGTTTTTTAAATGCTTAAATTGCCAATTAACTTTTGATTTAATCAAACAAACTTTTTGTTACTAATTGTGTGTCAATTGATTTCTTTCTTTGATAATAAAAGATAATAGAATTAAAGAAAATTTAGCTGCAATATTCACACAATAGGGATCTCTTTCCTTTATTTTTCCATGTTCTTCTCAAGTATTCAGATAAGAAAACAGCTTCAAACCCTAACCTCCTATTTGTCCTATATCACAAATGATGGAAAAATTTCAAATTGACAACAAACAAACAACAAGCACTTGAAAATCCGTTGAGGCTTTTGAATAGAGAGACATGGCACATCAAGGTTTTGTGTCTTCCTTTTTGTTATATGTTTTTTGGCCATAATGACATATTGTGATATTGGCAACAGTTAAGGGATGACAACTGGTTCTTTGGTCTTGAAGTTGTTTGCTTTGATACAATGATACATATAAAAAAAATTGGACCATTCAAATTGAAAGAACTAATGACCCCTTTGTTGAAGGAGTTAACTGTAAGCCCTTGTAGCGTCTTAATAAGTTCGATATTTTATTTTCAAGGAGATTGTACTATAAGTTCCTTGATCTTATTTTTATCCTTGTCAATGGTTGCTAAGCTTTTAAAGTCTTTATTCCCTTTCTAAATCCAATACAAGCAGATAACTATTTTTTTCTATCTTCAGGGGCTATATTGAGGCAACAAGGGAAATTGAGGAGCAAATTCAGATAAGCAGCAACGGAGTAAAATTTGATGACATTGTTGTAGCTTGTGGCAGGTTCTATTCTACTCAAGTATTACATTTTTTGCCCCAAATAGTCTACTTATATGTCAATGAATGGCTTTTTGGTTTTGATCTTTGACAATACCCAGCATTACAAGAAATAAATAGAGCCTTTCTTCTATAAAAAAGCCTTTTTCTGGTTGAAAATGTTACAGTTTAAGACTTTGATGGCCATCAATTTGATTTTAGCTAATTTTTGTTTATGGTAATCGTGAATCCAATATCCGAGTATTAAATAATGTACTAAACAATCAGAGCGCGACTGCAGCCTACTTAAAGCTATTGTCAATTATGTTTCTGGGTACTTTTAGTTTTTCACAAGACCTTTTTTTTGGTCTTAGCCTATTCCACAAGACTTGACCATTTCAGTTCATGAGAATTGAGAACATTGCAACACTGATACATTTTATTGCCCCGAATATTGAGGAAACACAAGACCTGGACTAGATATGAAGGAGAGTCTTAGAAAACAGTAAAGACTAATGTGGGCATTGGGGTTGTTGCTGCGGGGTCACTCTGACGATCAAGTCAGTGCTCAAATCCAAAGATAATTGTAGTTAGAAAAAGTGAATGGTGACCATTTTAGCATATGAGAATGAAGAGATAGTGACATTGATACATTTAATTACCACAAATTTTGAGGAATGCACTTAAGACTTGGTCTAGTTATGGAAGAGAGTCTCGCAAAATAGTAAAGGAGTAAAGACAAAGGGGCTTCAGGGTTGCAAGGCACATGCTCAAGCGATAAGATGAGGTTTAAGTTACTTAAAGTGCTTTGAATCCACAAGTTGAACTGAGGTGACATTGGTACAAAGAAGCAATTTTTAAAAGGAAAAGGGCAGATGAAAGGACACCCTTGTCAAATGTCTTCTTTGAGTTATATTAATGAGAAAAGATCATATATGTGTTTTATACTAGAATTAAAGAAAGTACAACATTATCCATGTGTTGGTTTTTGTTGAAGATAAAGTGGCCTAGTGAGTAATCGTATGTTTCACTTACTAGATACCAGCAAAATTGAGATCTGTGGCTGCAACTTCATTGCAAAGTTCTGACATGCAAAGACCAAAGGGATTGAAGTGAAAGAAGTAAATATTTTCAATGTAATGGTGACTGAAAGGAAGGAATTTTAAGATTTCTTATGTTGAATTTTTGTTTAGTATATAGATTATGATTCTTGCTTTATTATAATTACTCATGCATGTCTGACGGTTGTTAGTTTCGGGAATGGTGTTTGAAGTGTTGGGTTGGTGGATATAAAGCTCAGCGAGAGCTAGAAGCAACCTTGAACTCTTTGAAATTATTTTTTAAATTAGTTGTTAGTATGTAAATGCAATGCAATTTCCCTGGCCACATAAAGAACAAACTATTTTACTAGACTTTCCTTTTCTCTTAATTCTTTATTAAACTTCACCCAAGTGTGATAATTAAGTCAAAAGTCCCTCAGACCCTATTTTGCAAATACTGAAATTAAAGTTGATTGCCATTTACCTTAACTGAGGTAGACCTGGCAATTCGTGTGTTTATGCCATATTCGTCTATTTTTGTTGTGTCATAATCGTGTTTAAGGTTTTTTATAGTTATATCATTTTTGATACGTTTATAATTCGTATTATATAGATTTTAAGAATATAGTCGTGTCTTTTTAATTTTATACGTGTCATATTCATGCAATCATGTCAAATATTATTAGGTCTAATCTGAGGTATGGGTCCTACTAGCATTTATTTTGAAAGTATGACCACAGTTTTATGAGTACAAGATCTCAAAATTTTGAATTGTGGCTATTAATCTTCAGCAGTGTAGTCTTTAAAGGTGCTGCTTGTATGATGTTATCTCTTTCTGGATGCCAGTATCCTTTGGTGAAGAGGCTTGTTTAACTATTTTCAATTTAAGATCATGACAGTACTCGGAAGCTTCCATTTGCAGGAGATATGTTCTACTAGTTGGTTTATTATTTTGTTCTTGCTGCGGTGATGTTGACTTTTGTTACTTCTTTTTCATTTGTTACTCATTTTTATTTAGTGTTACTGGAATTAAGTTGGGGAGTCCATTTTGGAGAAGTGTGGTTGTAAGTGCCTTGAGGTTGATTAGACTTTTGTTCTTTAATTAATTAAGGTTATATGTTGACTATTATTTGGGCTTGGCTTCAGGTTGTAGACAAAAACAATATTGAATAACAATTTTCCTTTATTGATTTTTAGTGGGGGTACAATTGCCGGTCTTTCATTGGGATCATGGCTTGGAGCATTGAAGGCAAAAGTGTGTATTCTTATCTGTATATTAACACTTACATTTCTCCATAAGCAAATTGATTTATATGATGTTCTACTGACGATTTAGGTTCATGCATTTTGCGTTTGTGATGATCCTGATTACTTCTATGACTTTGTTCAAAACTTGATTGATGGACTTCAAGCAGGTGTTAACGCCCGTGATATTGTTAGCATCATAAATGTGAGTATATTTAACGTGATCGCTATGGATCTTTTAAATTTTTTTTCCTCGCTTTTAAAACAGAGTAAGTTATGCTTATTAGTTTTTTGCTAAATTTAAATATGGATACTCTAAAAGGGTGTTGAGTGCATTCTTCATTTTATGTTGGTGCTTTCATTACAAGTCTTCAGACCTATCTCTAAGAAAGTTTTTGATCATTATTTGTTTTGTTCATTACTCAGCTTTTCGTAAATTCCCTAATGTTGTTGCGGTGGAGACAAACTATTGATTCTTTTCGGTTTTGCTTGCTATTTTTGATGCTGCTGAAATTTCAGGTTTTAGAATAGGCTCAAGGCCTCTAATTTTGTTCCAGACCTAAATCTCAACAGCAAAAGAAGTGGTATAAGTAGCATTGTTTAGAGGCCGAACCTGCATTTACATGTAAAAGTAAAATGGAAAAATGAAAAGGAAAAGGGGGGGGGCAACAAGAGAGGAAAATTAGGATTTGCACCAACATTTATGGAGATGTATCAAGCATTTTAGAAGCACATGGTATAGCAAGGGCCAAGAAGTGCTCCATTTTTTGCACCCTTATGGACATGGTCTGACGTAATATGAGCTAAATCCCATCCATGGTCCCTAATCTTTTATTCTGGTCCCACTTCAGTTCGTAACTTTTGAATTGTTCCATTTGGGTCTTTAACCTTTTAAAATGTTTCATTTTGCTTCTTTTGTCACGTTTCTTTCTATTAGCAATTGAGAAAAATGTCCATATAGCTTGCCAAGGGAATGTAAACGTGATGTGCCATGCAAGCTACAATATGGATATTATATTAGTGTTAACAAAGTTCTTTTAGAAAAAAAACCAAAAATAGAAACATTTTAAAAGGTTGGGGACCCAAATGAGACAATTCAAACATCAGGAACTAAAGTGAAACCAAAATCAAAGGTTAAGGACCATGAATGGAATTTACCCTGTATTTTAAATATATGAACTAGTCTTGGAGATGGAAGTCTACTACATAGTCACAACTCGGAGTAGTCAAGTTGCATGAAAGCTCCTAATTTGAGAAACCAAAACAGTTTTGAATCAGCTTGCAAAAGCTGGGATAAAACATATGAAGTTACATCCCAGAGGTGACAATCAGGAAACGCCCTTGTTGTTAAATTCATGTAGTGTCTCACATTTACCCTAGGATATTTTCCTTACAAGTTTCAGATTAGGGTTGGGTCGTTTTGGGTTCCCCTTAGGAGGTTCGGCGTGTTTTCTTTGGGTGTGAAATTGGGTGGGCTTTGGGCAGTTGGGCTGGTTGTTCTGATTCAGATCTAATTTGTCGATAGATCTGTACAAAAGCTGGGCCCTGGACAAAGATTTTGCAAATTTAGGTTGGCTCGAATTATTATTTAATAATAAAAAATATTTTTTTATTTAAATTAATTATAAAAATTTATAAATATTAATATAAAATATTTCTTAATATTTTAATATTTTGAACAGTAAAACAGGCTGCTGGGCTGGCCTGGATTGTGCTTGGATACGAGAAAATATCGAGCCACGGCCCAGCCCATGGAAAGGTCTATTTGTAGGCTATGCCTGTTCAATAAATTGCTTAGTTTATTATATGCAAAAGGCGGAGATGAAATTGTTGTAACTTCAATTGAATTCATCTAATTATATCACAACTGCCATGAACTTGCTGTAGTTTATTGGACGGAGTATGTAAAATGTAATAAAAATTCACGTTTCTTTACAGGCTAAAGGACTAGGTTATGCACTTAACACGTCCGAGGAGCTTAAATTTGTCAAGGAAATTGCTACAGCAACTGGTGTTGTTCTTGACCCTGTTTACAGGTATAAAAAGTTATCTTCAACATATTGGCAATTCAATTTTTATTCCCCTCTCTATTTGAGTTCTTTTTTTTTTTATTTTTTTTAAAAAAATAGAAACTTCTCATAGTTATTGACCTAATGTCCCAATGAAAGTGGAAAAACCATGTCTTTAGTTGGTATCTTTTCTCATGTAACTGAGATGTTGCTATGATATTTAGGTTTTATGCTTTTGGCCACAAACCTTATATAATGTATTGGGCAACTCAAAAATTAACCTG
The DNA here is from genome assembly GCA_038382025.1 of Adansonia gregorii. Taxonomy (NCBI): domain Eukaryota; kingdom Viridiplantae; phylum Streptophyta; class Magnoliopsida; order Malvales; family Malvaceae; genus Adansonia; species Adansonia gregorii. The sequence goes on from JBBYHO010000003.1 coordinate 119,752, forward strand.
GTTGAAAACAGTCTAGTGATTTTTTTTTTAAGACAGTAAAGTAGAGCAAGTTTTACTTTAAACCCTATACCAATTACATTGGCCAACTGCCAAGACCAAGGGTAATGAATAGCCAACTAATCTAGTCATACAAGTACATTCCTTGATGCAATGGCTGGTCTAATCAAAACTGATCCTCCCTTCGAACATTTGAATTGCATTTTTGATAATTATTATAGTACAATGAAAGCCTAGCATTTTATCAAACCTAGAATTATCTACGGGTTCAATCTTGGAAAAAGAAGATTTTCTCTAAGGAGTTTGGTTTTCTTTTGTGGTTAGTGGGAAAGCTGCTTATGGAATGATGAAAGATATGACTGAAAATCCAAAAAAGTGGGAGGGGAGGAAGGTCCTCTTTGTACACACAGGTGGACTCCTCGGGTTGTTTGACAAAGTCGACCAATTGGCTCCATTGTTCGGGAACTGGCACCGAATGGACGTCAATGAATCTATTCCGAGGAAAGACGGTATCGGGAAAATGTTCTAAAGAATAGCATGCCATCTTGCATCATTGTTTCCAAATTTGGGAAAATGTTCTAATGAATATATTTATGTTAATACTCGCGTAGCTACATTAAGTATCGTCAATTATAATTGTATGGTACCAAACTAATTTATATTTATTTAGAATGTGATTTAATATTTCTTTTTTCAGGTACATAAGGATTCTGAGTTGAATTGTGGTTTCGGTAGTCATTTTTCATGTCATCAGTCTTACTTTGTCCATCTTATGATTTATACTCAAAATTCTAAAGAGATCGAGACTCGAAGCATTTTCTAAACTATTGGAATGTCTCTCTTATAACATAATTTAAGATTTTATAGCTAAAATCATTTTCTTATGAGAAAGGAAAAAAAAAGTTAATTAGTCTTAGTTGGCCGCAATATGAAATGTTAATTCCCAACTATGAAGATTATATTTGTAATGTAAGTAATGAAAGGAAAAGAATTTAAGTCTGATAATTTGTAGTATATATAAAAGCATGGATGTCGAGAATTTTTTGAACCGACAAAAATAGTTAGTTGTTTATTATAATTTTTTTGTCAGTTGGTTATTATATTTTTAAATTATCGTTATAAATATTTTTTTTTACTATTAATGAGATTTACCTAATTTATAAATAAAAAGTTTAATTTTATTAAAGTTTTTGTTAAAAGGATTTATTTGAGAAAAGCTACAAAAAAAAAAATTAAAAGTGTATATGAAATTATTTTATCTTAAAAGTTTCAATTTTTCACTTATCTTAAAAAAATATTAATTTATTCATATAAATAAATAAAATTCACATTGAACTGTTATTTTTGTAACCAATTTTTCAATAGTACCGAAATAAATAATTTTATAATAATTTATAACATCAACAATATTGCACAAGAGTGCTCAATTTCAATTTTCAATGTTCTTGCTTAAAGACAACAAAGCAATGGCATTGAGTGTTGAAGGGATAGTTTCGGTGTATGCAAGCTCTTTTTTTCCTATTATTATGGAAAAGAAAACAAAGGAAAGAGCAAGAAGAGAAAAAAGGGAAAAAAAAAAAGGCAGAAAGTGAAAGAGAAAAGAAAAGAAAAGAGAACAAAGTGTATTTGTGTTGGCATTATTTTTTTGAATATGTAAATTTTACATATTTCATTCATGTATATTCTGATAAGTGTGTTATTATTGTATTTACGTTATTTTTCATGTTGTGTTTTAATTATTTCTCTCATATTGTGTTTGTTTTATATTTTAATTTGTTCCACATTTTAATAGTTTGTCACAATTATTCAATTTAGAGAAAATTTGTATCTTTGTGCCGTATCTCAATTTATCAGATATGTTACATAATTTATTATAGTAATTCAATTTAGTGAAAATTTTGTGTATACATTTGGATTCATGTTAGTCCATGTGTTCAAATTATTATAACTTTATATAAATTTTACAAGTTATAAAAATTTTTACAAGTTAATATTTTGCTTTATGTAGATTTTAATGTGTGTATTCGTGTCATGTTCATGTTATTTTTATATCATGTCTTTTTTTATTTATTTTCTCCATATTATATTTGTGTCGAGTTATAATTCATTTCATATTTTACATAGTTTACCATAATGATTTAATTTTAGTTTTAAATTTATTTATGTAATAATTAAATCATTGCATATTCCATACATTAATATAATTAATATAAACATCATGCTTGTTAGGCTTGCTTGATCCACAACCACCCACTAGACCAAAGGCCCAATCCATATGTTTAACGGACCTACCCAAAATTCAAGAGGATATGTGGGTGCTCCTCAGCTCTTAGAGATTATGTTACCTGATGTCTCAAAAATCACGCGGGCCTCCAATTGCTATGACGAAAGCCAATATCATTAATTACAAAGTCTTAGTCAAACCATGACATGTGGCACTCTCAATTCACTAAAGTAGGTATAAATAGTCTAGATCAGGATTGAGCAATGGGATGCACTTCAAACATTCTACCATTTTTTTACCTTACTTTCATTCTCTTTTTCAAACGTGGCTAGGCATCAATGCACACTTGGAAGATGAAACTCTGCACCATCTTACTTTTCTCCTTCTCTACAAGACCTAAGACCACCAAGGCAACCACCTTGCCATCAAAGAACATTAAAAATATTCAAACTTTTATTTAATTTCCTGAAACATTGGTAGAGGTATATTCTAATTTGATAAAATTAGTAGATGAAATATATTTTTGCAAGTAAATATGACTTAGAGCCAATTAGATTGGACGCATGTTCATACATTAATAATGTAAAAACATCACTATACTATAATGATACAAGGTTTTCTTTCATATTTTTGGTATGATCGACAATCATAAAATCACTAGTTGGATGAAGCTCATGAAATATATAAAGCTTTACAAAGGAATTATAAAGCATTATAATTATAGAATTGTTATACTTCAAAACCATATTCCTAAAACTATTCCTAATCATTGGATTGCCAAGACAAGGCATTATCAATTCTCAAAGACTAGCATGCATTATGCCTCTCACTTAAGGAGAAAACAATTGGTCTCATAAGTTGAAGTATTAGAGGTACGTAGGATGACATATAGGTGATTGTAAATAGGATATTTTATTTGGCAAATAAGATTTTGTAGAAGTCTATATAGTCTTAATTATAGATGAAAAGAGTGGCATATAATGTTATACATATTTGTAAGCTCTTTAAGTAGATGTAGCAAGAGGATGAGTTTGGATGAATACAAATATAATTGTTTGGATTCAAATTATTTTTAGTTTGAGAATTTTGAACTTGGGTTTCAAGGTTTGGATTATTCAAGTTGGGACTTTTGAATTCAAGTTATTTCGGATTTGAGTGGACTTTACACAAGTTTTTATTTTGTTATATGTAATCATTTCAATACAATTAATGTTTAAATCCAAAAATAAGTTATTATTTTTATTTTTTTAAGTAAGTTTTTTTATAGTATAATTTTTTCTTATTATATTTGTATTTTAATATCATCATTTGTTAGCTCAAAAAAAGGTATAAAATTAATTTTTCACATAAAATCAATTTGTTAAATATTTGATTATAGAAAATAGGTATATTATGATATTTGATCTTTAAAACAATTAAAGTGGCAAACTCTAATATTTAAAAAGAAAATGTATTATGATTTATATTATAAAAGGAACAAATGGCTTTATCTGTATAGGAAATAAGATTAAAAGGCTGTTTGATTTGGAGAATGTGAGATTACCAAAATTAATAAGATTTTCCCTTACAAGATGATGAACTCACATTATCGTACATGTATGTGTTTGGTTGGTTGCTCTTCTTTAAAGATTAATATATTTGTTTGGTCTAGAATATAATACTCCAGAATCACCTATGTACTAAAATACCTTTGCCTTCTTACAAGCAAATAGTAAATGGTAGCATGCAAGGTGATAGTTTCCATTTTTTTGTTGATACTTACCTGTATTTTTTTTTAGTTGAACATCATATACAAAATATAAAGAAGCTATTGCAGAAATTGATATAGATTTATTTGGCTTCGGCTCTCAACAAAGATTACGACTAATCCAATTGACTTGACAAAACTCTTAAGTCTTTTGTCATATAAGCCACCTTGAATCAAAGATTATGATTCATTAGTTGTAACAGGGTTTTCAAACCTACAATTGCACATGGAATAAGACTATAAAATTGTCATATAAAGTGATAATATATAGAACATAGAAACAAATGCACAAGGAAATTGATTAGGATCTCATAATAAGACGCAATCTGAACAAAATGGAAAAGCGAAAAACTCTATGAATTCATATCCAAATAAAAAGCATAACTTCTACTTTCTTTTCTACATATTATAAAAGGGGTAAATGCTCTGTTATAAAATAGTTTATGAAATACTTAGCCATTTACCTTAAAACCGAATCAAATTGTACCTTCTAGTTTTCGTTTACCTTCTTACTAATTATCTTTTTCAAAATTCAAGCTTTCTACAAACAAATTAAACCAAAAGCAAGAAAGAAAAATACCCACCTTTAAAAAAATGAAAACATGAACATGAAAATTATCATTCATATGATTGAGCAATAAAGATGTTTAAGAAAGAACTTATGCAGAGTATAAAAAGATATTAGTTATTATACATTTAATTTGTTTTAGAAGAATGGATTAGTGTCACTAATATTATATGTTGGCAAAAAAAAAAAAAAATTGTCTTATAAGAAAGGTTTTGCCATTGGAGTTGGGTTTAAGGTGCTAGATTTATTTAATTTTGGCCTTAATTGTTTATGTTTTGTTCCAATCCGACTTCGTCTTCTTAGTATGTTGACCTTAACGTACTTTGCATGCTTTTTTCTTCAGAATTCATGATAACTTCGTCATCTTTTGTAGCAGGAATATAGTATAAAAAACTTCAAGAACAACAAACATTATAAAAATATCAATCAACTGATCAATTTATATGTAGAAACACAACAAGAAGGAAGCGATATGCAATGATTTCAATAAAATAGTTCTAAAAATATTTGAGATTGTATGTATCATTTCAATTCCCTAATTAAACATAGATATACAATAGAAAATACATTTATATTTTTTGTCAAATACAATGAATTTGTAACTTGGATGAACAATTTGACAATTTTTTAAAATCAATTTGACAAAATATAGATTTAGCAAAGAACTATAATAAAGCACAATAAACAACAAAAAATCAAACCCTAGAATAAAATAAATAACCTAAAATCAGACAAAAAATAACTGCAAACAACAAAAAAAGTAAAGAGCTAGAAATCATGTATGGAATCAAGAGTAAAAAACTAAATGGAGAGGCAACAGAGTTGTCGGGAGAAAGGAAAAATAATAGAGTTCTCCTGAAAAAAAAAAAAAAAAAGAAGGTAGTATTTGTCGAGAAAGAGAGGTAATCCTTGGTATAAGTTGCAATTTGATAATGTGTGAAAGGCAAAAGGGACTTAAAACATTAATATTGGTGACAAAATGGCACAAATGTCACATTCCACCTAGACTATTGTGATTAAACATTATTGAATCTTAGCAAGGAATTATAACATAATATCATAATTTTATTTCATTAATTAGTTTCTAAATTGTGATTAAAGAAAAAAGAATAATTTAGGGAAAAACTTTTCTGAATTCTAAAAAAATAGGTAGTGAAATTTACACCTCGTTCTCAAAATACAAATAATCTTAAATTACTAAATCTAAAATGGGTTTTCATTTTTCTATCATAATAAGCACTAACTAATCTAAAGTGTAACAGATATTATTATACAATAGATATTATTATGAAGTGTGAAAGTATAATAGATATTATTATGAAGTGTTAAAAAAATTTCCAAAAAATTATCAACAACATTTAAATTGAGATATCCTCAATATTTTTTTTATTGTTAATCTAAATTGTAATTATGATTCTCAATTAAATAGACAATAACTCTTTTTATTTGATTATTAATTTGAGTTGTAGTTATCATTAGAATTAAAATTATTATTATTTTCCTTTTATATATTCTAAATTTTATGTGATTGAAAAAATGAGAATAATATTGAATAAATTGATAATTAAATTTTTTATTAAAAATTATTTAATTACAATTTGATCCTTCTCATTTTAGTGTTAAATTCTTGTTCTATGGGTTTATGATTGGGTCAATCTCGAGTTCAAGTCATTTCAAGTTTGGGTCATTTTGAGGTTGGATCAATTTGAGTTTTGATTTTCTCGATCTCGGATCTTAAATTTTTTTTATCAAATCAAGTTTTGAAAGTTTGATTTCAAGTTTTTTCCCATAGATTTTAGGATTTAGGCTCATTTTGCTACTTTTGCTCTCGCATGGAAAAGGCAAAGTCAAGAGAATTTTCTAAAACTCAGATTGTTTTATCAATTATACGATATTTATTCTGTAAAGATTTGTTAATGAGCCATGTAGTCGTCTAAAAGTTTTAAAATTTTTATCCCATGCTCAGGTCGGCCGAATCCTAACTGCTTATTATATTATTGAAATATTAATTATATTTTAATATTAATATATCTTTATAATTAAATTTAAATAAAAATTATTTTTATTATTAAAAATAATTTAGGTTGAGACTGAGCTGATTCGAATTCACATTAAATTTTATCCATGGCTTGATCTATATGGGCCAAACCTACCAAATCCCATAGATAATTAGGCCCTTGAACAAATCTATATGGAATAAACCAATAATGTTTAGGCTTAGTTGAGCATTGCATTGGAAAAAAAACTTGGATTGAAAAAAGCTTTGGTTAGAAAAAGTTTGTTAAGAAAATATGATTTAAAAATTTTTAAGTGTTTGGCATTATTTTGAAAAATTACTTTGAGGAGTTAAAATGTTAAAGAAATATATGTTTAAAATAATAAAAGTTTAGAGATCTGATGATAATAAAATTATTTCATTCAAAAGCTAGTTTTCAAATTGTAAAAGCTCCATTTTTCTAACTTTTCTATTTGAGTTGCTAAACTATGATTATAAACTCATAAACTAAAATTTTTTATCTGTTTAACATTATGTTTATCGTGAAAAATAACTTTTAATTTTAAAAACTATACCAATAAGAACGCTAAACAGAGTCTTTAACCACTAGCTACCAAATATATTCCTAAGCCGTAAGTTACTTTATACCATCGGCAGCTTTTAGGGTGCGTTTCTTATGGTAAGCTTGTGGTAAGCTTTGGTTGTAACATTTTTTTAATTATTTTTACTTTTTTTACCTATATTTTTATATAATAATACATAAAATTATTAGAATTACATAAATATATTACAAATTACATAATCTTTATAATTGAAAAATGATTAAAATTATCATTAAATATTATAGTTACATAAATTATATTATATATTATATAAATTATTATGATTAGTAATATAACCTAGTATTACATATTTTTATTATAATTACATATATATTATTTATGTAAATAAATTATGATAAAAAATAATAAAAGTTGTAATGCATAAATTTATTACGCTTACATAAAATTTTTGTAGTTACAAAAACATATTACAAGTAGGAATAGAAAATAGAATTACATAAAACATTATAATTACACAAATTATATTATCTGTTACATGCAAATATCATTATAGGTAATGTAAATAAGTATTACATATTTTTTTATAATTACACATATATATAATATACGTACAAAAATTATGATAAAAGATAATAAAAGTTATAATATATAAATTTATTATATTTATATAAAAATTTATAAGTTACAGAAATACATTACCAATTAGCAATAGGAAATACTATTACATAAAATATTATAGTTATATAAATTATATTATCTATATCATACTTTTATTATCATAAATGTAATATTTGTATGTAACAAATTACATACGAATATTACCGAATTATATAAAAATATTATAGTTTTATATAAAAATATTACCTATCTGTAATGTATCTATGTAAAATATTCTTTAAAGAAAATTAACTATAATTTCCTTAAAATTATTTTTTATTTAATATATTATATATTTAGGAGATTAATTTTTTTAGTAATTAATTAAGTGAAATTTTTTTTCATATTTTTGATTTTAATAATTTATTTGGGTCTATTATTAATAATTATATTTTATTAATAAAAAATTAATCTTATGACAAAAAATATATTTTTTATTAATTGGTAAAATTATAGTTAAAGATTACAAAAATTGCATATAAATATTACAATTTACATAATATTTATATGTAATTTGTGTATTTATATGAGGAATCTTTGAAGGTAATATTTATATGTAATTTATTATATATAGGCGTTACTAGGTTACATATGAACGTTATAAGTTTCACATAAAAAACGTTACTAAAATTATAATATATTATGTAAAATATTCTTTTAAAAAAATTAACTATAATTTTCTCAAAATTATTTTTTATTTTTTATTAAATATATTATATATGTAGGAAATTAATTTTTGTAATACGTTTGAAGTGAAAATTTTTTTATCTTTTTATTTTAATAATTTATTTGGTTATATTTGTGATAATCATATTATAGTAAGAAAAAAAATAATTTTAACATAAAATTTATATTTTTTTATTAGTCAGTCAAATTACAACTAAATATTATGAAACTTACATATACATATTACAATTTAATGTTTATAGGTAATTTATGTTATATATAATATATTTGTGTAAAAAATCTTTGAAGGTAATGTTTATACATACAAACATTACCGAATTACACACAAATATTAAAAGGTTTACATAAAAATATAATCAAATCTATAATATATTATGTAAAAGATTTGTTTGAGAAAACTAACCTTAATTTTCTCAAAATTATTTTTTATTTTTATTAAATATATTATATATGAAGCAAATTAATTTTTGTTATAATTTTTCAAGTGTAAATAATTTTCATATTTTTTATTTTAATAATTAATTTAGGTATATTAATAATTATATTTTATTAAGAAAAATTACTTTTTATGCAAAAATAAATATTTTTTATTAGTTGATAGTATTACAATTAAAGATTAAAAAAATTTCATATAAATATTACAATTAATATAATGTTTATATGTAGTTTGTATTATATGCAATGTATGTGTGTAAAGAATCTTTGAAGGTAATGCTTGTATGTAATTTGCTATATATAAATATTACTGTATTACATAAAAACATTACAAGAGTTCGATAATTCGAGAAAATTTAGTCGATCCAACATATATTATAAAAAATCACATTAAGTGCAAAGCCCCAAAGAAAAATAAAAGTTTGGATTAATTGAATCAATGTTTAAAGCAATAAATTGATGACAGAAGTAGAGGTGGCAAAATGAACCCGAACTTGAAAACTTGCTCGAAAAAACCTAAGCCCGAACTCGAATCGAATCCGATTTGATCAAAAAGTCAACAGCCCGAACTTGAAAAAACCCGAACCCGAATGGCCCAAACCTGAAATGACCCCAGCCCAAAAGAACCTGAACCTGAAATGACTCGAACCTAAGCCCGACCTGAACCCGAACCCGAATTTAATACTAAAAATAAATATGAAGAAATTATAATTATACAATTTTTTATAAATAAAAAACTTTAATAATGAATTTTATTTTAATATTCTTTTAATAATTTAATTAAATATTAAAAATATAATTTATATTTTAAATATGATTAAACTTGCTCATAAGTTGGGCTGGGCCGTGGTCTAAATTTTTTTAAAATCTCAATCTCAGGCCCTTATTTAACATGCTCAGACTTGTCTATTTAAGCTAGAATTACTCTTTATCACATTAAAGAGTAGTTTTTATTAATATTATATATATTATAATTAAATTTAAATAAAATATATTAATTGTAAACCACTGTTTCTAGTCGAGTTAGGTTAGTCTGATATAAAAATATGAAAAGCAGAGCCAAACCCAATTGGACCGAGTGAGTAGCCTGACCCTTGAATAGGTCTATATATAATAAAATATTAATTTATCAAAAAATAAATCATGTCATGAGCTTTGAAAAATATTGTTTATAAAGTATATCATCCATTTATCATATTTTTTTATTTTATTAGTTAAACTCATTAAATATTAAAAGTTTGTGCATGTTAATAGTAAAATTTTAAATTCTTCTTTAAATATTATTATTATTATTATTATTTTAAGTAACAGTAATTAGAATCTTATAATAATATAATAAAGTAATAAGATAAATTAATAAAAATATGAAAGTCATAATCGATAATACTATATAAAACTGAATTACATATTAAATGTTAAATATTAATACTATATATAATTTAATTAAATATTAAAAACTTAATTTATATTTTATATATGATTAAACTTGCTCATGGGTCAGGCCGAGTTGTGGCCTAAATTTTTTTAAAATTGCAAGCCTAGGCTGTTATTTAACATGTCCAAATCTGTCTATTTAAGCCAGAATTAATGTTTATCACATTAAAGATATATTTTTTTATCAATATTTTTATATTTTATAATTAAATTTAAATAAAATATATATTATTTAATTTAAAATTACTATTCTAATTAGGCCGAGCTAGTCTAAAACAAAAACATGATAACCAAAGTCCAAGCCCAATTGGGTCTGATGGGTAGCTCGACACTTGAGCAGGTCTGTATATAATAAAATAATACTTTATCAAAAAGTACATCATATTATGAGCTTTGAAAATGTTGTCGATAAAGTATATTATTGATTTATCATTTTTTTTAATTTACTTAGTTAAACTCATTAACTATTGAGAGTTTATGTATATTAGCTGTAAAATTTTAAATACTTTTTTGAATATTATTATTATTATTAATGAAAATTAGAATATATAATTGTATAACAAAATAATATGATAAATTAAAAAAATATAAAAGCCATAATAGGTAATGTCATATAAAAAATAAATCAAGTATTAAATATTGAATATACTATATATAATTCAATTACATATTAAAAATTTAATTTATATTTTATATATGATTAAATCTGCTTATAGGTTGGGCCATCCGCTGCTTGAATTTTTTAAAGTCCCAAGCGTAGGCCCTTATTTAATATGCCTAAACCTGTCTGTTTAAGCTAGAATTATTGTTCATCACATTAAAGAATTTTTTATTAATATTTATATATTTTATAATTAAAATCAAATAATTTATTTTAATTTGTTTCGAGTCGGATTGGGCTAGTCTAAAATCAAAATATGAGAACCCAAGCCTAAGCCCAATTAGGCTTAGTGGATAGCTCAATCCTTGAACAGGTCTATATATGATAAAATAATAATTTATCAAAAAATAAATCATATCATTAGCTTTAAAAGCATTGTTAATAAAGTATATCATTAATTTATCGCTTTTTAATTTAATTAGTTAAACTCATTAAATATTGACAATTTATGCATGTTAGTAATAGAATTTTAAATACGTCTTTGAATAATAATAATAATAATAATAACAATAATAATAATAATAATTATTATTATTACTATTATTTTTATTATTATTTAAAGTAATGATAATAATTAGAGTCTGATAATAATATAACAAAGTAATAAATAAATTAAAAAAATATTAAAATCATAATAGATAATACCATATCAAAATTGAAAAAAATCATATGTTAAACTAGCAACTAGATCTGCCTATGAGCTAAACGACCTATCCATAAGCCAGACAGCTTGCCCAACACAATAGGCTTGGCACGATCAAGCCCAGGTTTTAGATTTTAAGTTTCGAGTATGCTCGACCTGAAACAGTATTTTTTTAAATAAAATAATATATTTTATTTAAATTTAATTATAAAATATGTAAATATTAATATAAAAATAGCTTTTTACTATTATGAACAATTATTTGTACTTAAATGGGTCGGCCAGGACAAATTCAGCTTTGAGTTTAGAATTCAAAACTTTTTCGGGCATGGATATACCCATAAAACTGAACTAAGATTTTTCTCAGGCCAGACGGGGCTAAATTCGTGCCTAGCTTAGAATTTAAAATTATGTAAAAGTGATTACATTTAACATAAAATAAAAAATGATGTAAACTATACTCAAACCCAAACCCAAACCCGAACCTGAATTGGCCCAAAATCGGATTGGTCCGAACTAGAATTAGCTCGAACCCGAATTGACCTAAACCTGAATGAGCCCGAACCTGAATGGACCCGAACCCGAAAGAGCCCGAACCTGAATGAACCTGAACTCGAAAAAGCCCGAACTCGAAAAAATTCGAACCCAAAATTACCCGTCCCGAACTAGCCTAATTGCCACCTCTAGACAGAAGTGAGTATCCTACTAATTCATTACCATCAAACGAGCTCGATAACTATCTATGCAGAATGAGCTTGAATTTAAAATAGTGATTGGGCTTCTATCAAGAGTTCATCATAAAATATAATATATATACTGACCCCACCCTACACATGTGTATATATATATATATTATGTGGGGAGTCGGTTCCCTTGTAAAGGAATCGGCTCCTCCTTTTTATATTATATATACAATATATATTATATACTCACTATATTATATATTATATAAAAATTATATATATTAAAAATATATTTTAAAATTAATAAAAATTAAAATTATTTTATATTAAATTTAATTTTTTTTTAAAAAAATTAAAAGAATATATATTATATATATGATATATAATATAAATCATATATAAATTATACATATTATATATAATATAAATTATATAATACATAAATAATAAATAATATTATAATATATTACATATAATAAAAATAAAAAATATTTTACACTAACTAATGAATTACTATTTAAAAAATAATACAAATTAAAAATATTTTATATTAAATCTTGGATTATTATATAAAAATAAAAATAAAAATAAAAATAAAAATAAAAATAAAAATTATTTATATTAAATCTCAAATTATTTTTGAAATAATTAAAAATAATATATATTTTATATAAATTATATAATATATATTATATTAATATATATTATATAATAAAAATAAAAATATTTTTATTAAATCTTAAATTACTATTTAAAAATAATAAAAAATTAAAAATATTTTATACTAAATTATTTCAAACTAACAAAAAAATATATTTTATATTAAATGCCAAGGTGAATGAAAAAGGTGAAAAAAAGAAAAATATCAAAGTAAAATATTAAGGAGAATTCTAAAAAAGTAAAAGTTAATAATAATTATTGAAAAAATAAAAGTAGGAAAAATAATTCTAAAGAAGAAAATAGCAATTATTAGAATTATTCATACGAAAACTGTAATTAGTATTTTACCTCTATTTTTATCTTATTTTTTGGCTGCCTTAAATTATTTAGAAATAATAAAAAATATTTTATATAAGATCTTGAATTATTATATAAAAATTATAAAAATAAAAAAATTTATATTAAATCTTGAATTACTGTATAAAAATAATAACTAAATGTACGAATAACTATAATTGAATGAATGAATGACTGACTATAACTAAATGTATATTTCATCATCGCTAGATATACAATTCACCATAATTAAATGTAGAATTCACTATAACTAAATGTACCAATGATTATAACTAAATGTACAACTCATCATAACTAGATGTACGAATGACTATAACTAAATGTACGACTCACCATAGCTAGATATACGATTCACCATAACTAAATGTAGGACTCACTATAACTAAATATTTTATATTTTAGGATTTTGATTTTTTTGATTTTATAAATTTAAGATTTAATATAAAATATTTTTAATTTTTTATTATCTTTAAATAATATTTTTAATATATATAATTTATATAATTTATAACTTAATATATATAATTTATATATTTTAGCTAGGGGTCGGTTCCCTACTTAAAGAACTGACCCCCACTGAATTGCTATCAGGGAAAAGGTTAGTCAAAAGATTAAACAAAAAAAAAGATAAAATGATAACTACAGTTTTTTATTAATAATTTTAATAATTATTATTTTTTAAAATTATTTTTATTTTAATTTTTTTAGTAATTATTATTGTATTTTATTTTTTGGAATTCTTTTGGGTAAAATAGGTAAACCAATTTTTTTTTTTCTTTTTAAGACGAAGAGTTTGAATCTAATAGTTTCTTTGGTTTTAATGATGAGAAGCTTGATTCTAAAATTTCCCCTATGCCATCAATTGCCCTAATTGTAGTATTTTATTTTAGATTATCAAATCAAAAAAAGGATGGCGTGAAACAATAGTTGTTGAACTTGCTTCGCCAACACTCGGGAACGTAATGATTTCTGGCATTGTGGGATGCACTCTCTGCCGTCATATAATTGGACTAATGGTGAATGCGGCCGCACTTTTTAAGAATTTTTGAAGACCCCAGAGGCTTTGGCTTCAGGTCCTGAAGGAAGCGAATTTTTATTGTTTTTATATATTATATATGTAGTCTTATGGGCTAAATTTTAAACATGACAAAAGGTTGCCGTTATCGTTGACACGTGAGTTGTATTTCTTTAGTCACCACTTAAGCCGAAAGAAATGGATGGTTAGTGCATTTATTCTGCATTATGTTGATAGAATTTCCCTACTTATGTACTATAAGCAAGAGTTTTCTTCAATTACACGCCCTAATAGTGTTGTTAGTGTGCTATGTTATCTTTTAGGGACATAAAAAGGGTGCTAATATATGCGTATTTTTTGGAGCCATATCAAACTAGAGATGAGATGTATCTTTTAATATGGTTTAATATACGAAATTCATGTAGTTGATACGGCACTATCAGATGAGATCCGTTCTTCCCAATTAAAAGCAACTGGAGATCTTATTCATTGATGTTTTAGGCATGTTCTAAGGTGCATTTACATTCTTATCCTCTACCTAAAAGCAATTCCCACAAGCTCAAAAGAGTGAGTTACATTCGAAGGAGCTTTCTCCATTTTTATTTCTTTAGTTAATTTCCTCAATGAAATAGAGTTTTGATTTTCTGAAAACTGTAAGATATTTTGTCAAAGGATATCTTGTTATCTTCAGAATAAGCAATACATTGTTATATGGTTGATGGCAAAATAAGATATCCAAAAACATAGGAACTAGAATAGAAATGCATCCATGGGTTGGTAGTTCAGTGTACTTTCCTCGAGTTAATCTGAAGAAATTTAAAATGGAAGCCTTTGAATAGTTACTAGAAGTTAGTTTTTTGACAATTGCATGTTTAAGAAACGTTTCATCTTGAATCACGCATGTAGAAAGAGGAAGAGCATAAATGTCCCCAAAGAAAAAATTCCGAAGAAAGACTCGTCATGCTAATCGGCTTGTGCTAAATAACTTATTTCATCACCTCATATTTGAAATCCAAGTTTAATCCAATTAATTCATGTGACTAATTATAAACAATTGACATATAATAAATATAGCGTTCGAATCTAAATATCAGTATCCTTTGTGCAGAAGAAAAATAATGTTATACTTGGCTCTGTAGTTTAGTTATGCATCCGTAGACTAGATGTGGTCCTTTCGTTAGAAATTGAGGTGCAAGTTGGCATTTAAAAGCTGGTTGTTGAAACTGGGAACTTGTTTCTTTGAAGTAAGTAGAAGGAGATAAGGAGCTGACAGAAATATATGTTGTCGTTTGACTTTGCTAAAATGAGTGTGAGCTTTGTTAGCAGCAGTTTGCATATGTAGGAAGGTATAGAATTTTTTTTTTTGATATTTTAGATTTGCAATAATTGCATCTTCGCTAAAATCAAGAGTATAGCATTTTATCAATCGGTTAGCCTAAAGTTGTATAATTAATTCAAACTCAACTAGTGTTGGGGAGGTTAGATCCATGAATGTCTAGTACACTATGTACTTCCATTTCCACAGATACTACATGGTGTGCGTATTCCTCAATGTAGGAATAGGATTAATTTAGTACATTTACGTTCTCTTTGTAGAATTTGCCTTCACAAGTTCAATAAATATTAATTATAACAAATCTTAGGCTGCCTTGTCCAACACACTAAACTTTTTTTTTTTTTTAATTTAGCTCCATTGTGAAGCAACAAAGTTGCTAAAATGAAGCTTCCACGCATCTTTCTTTTACCTTCAGCATAAGGCTAATTGGAGCATGATTAATGTTCTCGTTGTTTGTTTGTTTGTTTGTTTGGTTTTTTTTTTAATTATTTAGCATTCGTCATCATTTGATAACAAAAGAGGTGGATGTATTTCATATTTTCTTCAAAGAAATGGGTTCTTCTTTAAGATCACTCAAAGTTTTGAAAGGGTCCTCAATATATTTCGAACGCCAAAGCTACAGTTCAATGTCAAACAAGAAATTTTAAGCTTTTATTATTATTATTTTTCGGCACATCGAAGTGCCATGATCCCGAAACCTTGACCTTTTTCTTTCTATGAATTAAGCTGGAAATCAGACCCTGTAAATGTCCGATTTCGTCCGAGTTTTTCAATACGTTCATGTTATGGTTGAGAGCATGCATCTGAAAATTTAAATTTGAATTTCATTTATTTTATAAATTAAAAGAATAAAATATATATTATGTATAAATTAGTTAAAATTTATTGTAATATGTATTTGATAAATATAGAATAATGAATTTCAAATTCACAATAAAAATTTTGAATTCCATCTATAAATTTTAAAAATAATTATAAATATTACATTACCTAACTTATACTATTTTTAAAATCAGAGTCCTTTTATATTCAAGTATCCCCCCCCCAAAGCTTATTTAAATATCCTAAAATTGATTGGATCTTAGGGTTTAGATTTGAGTTGACCCATAATCATCTTGTTATTTGTTTTCATAATTTGTTTATTATTTTAATTTTTTGAAAAATTTAAAAAAAATACGAAGCATCAAATCCAAAAAGAAAAAGGAAAAAAGAAAAAGAATTCGAATTCAGAAAGTCAAAAAGTATTGAAACATAAAAAACACGTCAAATTAGGTTTAGAAAACTTGTGGATGAAAAACAATCAAAGGAAATAAAAGAAGGAAGGCAGATCCAATCTCTTCTCTTATTAAATGGAATCAAGAAATTTTAGGGTTTAAAACCCTTTTTTAAGTACAAGAACCGCAATGAAAAATAAAATAAATAAAAAGCCTTAAAAATTCCGATAAAAGGTAGGGTAAATTTTTCTTTCATTTCTTTTAAAATACCTATGGAAGATCGTTTTTCTCTTTCTGAAACTTTTCTACAGAAGATAGGAAACAAGAAGTTTTAAAAAGAAGGGTTTTAAAACAAGGTTTGGATTTGAAATTCCTTTTTTTTTTTTTTGAAAAATAAATATTAGAAAACTTCTATCTTCTGGTGAGCCAAAACTGAAAGAAAGTTGAAAATTTCTCTGCACTGCCTCAACTTCCTGGCACAAGAAACTGGGTTTAGAGAAGTATGGTGGCCGGATGAATTTTGAAATATATAGGAAAGAAAATCAATTATTTTTTAAATGCAACCGGTGAAATGTAGGCTTTTTTATACAAAAAATATATATATTTTTTGTTTACAAAATAGGTCAAAATCAGATTATTTACCGAAATAGGTTAATTTTTCAATTTAATTGAGAAATCACCATTTCAAACGTCGATTTCTCAATTTAGTTGAGAAATCACCAAATCAGATGGCGATTTCTTAACTTATTTTAAGAAATCATCAAATTAAATGACGATTTTTCAATTAATTTCAGTCCAATTGCAAATTGCTGCAAAATCTGATCGTCGAAGACGAGAACAATTGGGAAATCACCATATCTCATGGCGATTTTCCAACATACAATTGGGAAATCATCATGTGATGTATATTTGAAAATCGCCATGCGATATGGTGATTTCCCACCTATAATTTTTTTTTCAATTATTGGTTTTTTTCTTCTTTTGTTCATTTTTTTTTGTTTTTTTTTTGTTGAATTATAAGGGTCACTCGCGACCCTTATAATGGAAGTATGCAGACCCTCAAGGTCATGGCTATTTACTTGTGACCTTTATATAATTGAGGGACGAAAAGAGCCCTCTATAAAAGGAGCTCTCTCCTTCCTCTCTAAAAAAAAAAAACTCTCCTTCTTTTTAAATCGTAAGAAAAAAAATTTGAGAAGAATATAATCAAGTTAAGGTGTTATTGAAAGTTAAGTAATCGAGTTATAACTTTTTTACAGGTATGGTTGAATTTTATTCATAAAAGTAATTTTTGATATGATTATATAATTTTTTTTGTAATTACGTTTTATTTTCATTTGTAAAAGTTCATTAATATTGACTATAATTAATTATACGTAATATTTATTTTAATTTTTATGT
>JBBYHO010000003.1:138129-191359 GCA_038382025.1 Adansonia gregorii
ATCAATTTATTTCATATCCGAAGAAATCTGATTGCATGCATAAGTCTCATCAATTTATTTCATATCAGAAGAAATCTAAATCCCATACAGTAGTCTGATCAATTTTTTTCATATAAAAAAAATCTGATCGTTTTGCATCAGTCTTATCAACTTATTTTATTTCAAAAAAAATTAATTTTTATACATTAGTCACGTACTTTCGAATATAAATAAAATCTTAAAAATAATCATGTACTTTCAAACATAAATAAAATCTAAAATTGTGAGACGTAATACAAAATCGCCACATGAATTGGAGATTTCTGAAAATAAAAAAAAACAATACTTGAAAAAAAAATTATAGGTGGGAAATCGCCATATCACATGACGATTTCCCAATTGTTCTCGCTTCTAGCGATCGAATTTTGAACCATTTTGCAATTGGACTGAAATTAATTGAGAAATCGCCATTTCATTTGACGATTTCTCAAAATAAGTTGAGAAATCGCCATCTTATTTGGCGATTTTTCAACTAAATTGAGAAATCGATATTTGAAATAGCGATTTCTCAATTAAATTGAAAAATTAGCCTATTTTCGGTAAATAATCTGATTTTGACCTATTTTCGTAAATATAAAATAGCCATGAAAAGAACCCTTTGCGTTTTTAAAGATAAGCATGGGGTCTAAAAGAATCAACACCAGGACCCACGCTCAAACTTGCCACGTATATGCTCTGTCACTTTTTTTTCTTTTTGATTTTCTTTTCTTTTTCTTCTATATTTTATTTTAATTGTTAATAATTAATTTTAGTATTATTTATATTTATTAGGTTATAACTGGTACGATGTATAAATTAATTTTATTTATTTAAATATGTATATGTACATATGTTAAGTCTTAACTTCAAATTTATATCAAAGTATTTAATATTTAACATATATAAATTATACATATCAATCAAAATTTTAATCAAATTTGAATCAACATTATTCAATTGCTTGTTTATAAATACACAAAATATATATTCAAAATCTAATTTTGAATTAAATCTATTCAATTTACTTTTTCTAATTTAAATTATCAATAGATCATCAATTTTTTTTAATTTGTATATATATATATTGTAATGTCAAATATATTTAAAAATTATGTAAAATTTTAATACCATATCAAAATTAGATTTAAAAAAAAATACTATTTTCTTACTAAGATATTTCCAACAAAACAATTGAATTAAATTAAATCATAAAAGTAATGCACATTAATTATTATGACTGTTCTCAAATTATTCTTAATACATAAAAGAAGATAAAAATGTTGTCTTTTAAATATATATAGATTTTAATGATAAATATTTTTTACGGTACATTTTTGGTGATTTTAACTAAATTTTTGTACGAAAATAAAAATTAATTGGTGAATGTGTATCAAAAGAAAAAGTGAACTGAAAAAAATTAAAAAATCATACTTTTCTAATGAAAGTTTCAAATTAAAATAAAAAAGTGATATAGACTACTATTTATAGGCTTATTGGATGCCAAGAAATAGGATATATACATAATTTTAAATTGATTAATATTTTTTAATTTAAAATGAATATAATAAGTGATGTGTGTATTTTTAAATTAAAAAAATAAATACAATGATAAGAAAATTTATCAAAGTAAAAATTAAAATTTTTAAAATTTAAAAAATATAATATTGTCAAATAAAAGGAACTCTTTAAATTTCAAATGTTTGTTACAACTTAATCTTGATATTAGATAGGTAATTTTATCTATTACTATTTAATCTTATTTTTAAAGAATAAAAATATCGAAAGATTGATAATAGATAACACAAAAATATTTAATTTGAAAATTTTTAAATTATGATTTTAGATGTATAATTTTATCTATTACTTCTTAATCTAATTTTAGATGGATAAAAAAATTCAAAAAATTAATAAGAGATCATCTAGAAAGATTTAATTTGAAATTTTTTAAATTTTGAATAATGATATATTTAATATTAAGAAAATATAATTTTTAGCTATATTAAATCATACATATTATTGATCAAAATTAAAAAGGTTTAAATTAATTAACCCAGTATCTTGGATATTACAATATTAGTTAAGATCAAAATTATCTTAGGTATCATCAAAAGAAGATGTCTACATAAGCTGTAATATCAGCAGTATTTATCAAGTAAGCTTGCACCTTGTTTTATTATATTATATATGATTTATCATTTATTCCTTTTATACTTTTACTAATATTTAATTTATTATTTATTTACTTAGTATGATTATTTTTATTATTAAGTGTCTATAAATTTTTATTGCATTTCATTATTTTTTTAATTTATTTATTTTATTGGTAAATTATTTTTGGTACTTTTGTATTTAGTCATTTAATTTGCTTATTATTTTAATTTAATTGTTTATTCGCTTGGCTCTAGCATTGTTATTTCATATTATTAATAATCTTTTTAATATTATTGTTTAATTTTGTTATTGATACTTTATTTAGTTATTTAGTATGTTTTCTTTGTTTTATAATAAAATTGTTTGTTTGTATTATTATTAATCATTTTAATATTATTGTTTAATTTTATTATTGATACTTTATTTAGTTATTTAGTGTGTTTTATTTGTTTTACAATAAAATTGTTTGTTTATGTTTTTTATATATTGTTATAATTATTATGTTATTTAAATCTTAGGCATTTATAAACCTTTCCTATGATGAAATTATGAGAGGATTTATTTAAAAGTAAACGATCAATTTCATATGTATTTTTTAGGTGAAAAGAATATTCCTACATTCCACCAGCATTATGGTGGGTTTAAGGGATGATTTTAATATTACTGGTTGAGATTTATTTTTAACTCAAATGATAATAATAAATTATAAAAATAAAATGATTAAAATACATCATTGGAATACATGAATTTTTTTCATAAAATACTAAAAATACGACTATCGTAATGTACTGAATGCAAATTCGACATGCCATACTTAAATGAATAAATTTTATTTTCTCTTTTCTTGCATTGAAATGGGGCTTAATTGTAGAATCAAATTGCTTATCCGACTTAGCCCTAAATGGTCATTACAAAATGACTAAAAGACTTGGAGTCGCTGCCAGTCTATTTTGCTTAGGTGACATTGGTCACCTATCGAAATTTATTTTTTGAAGGTTACAGAACCCCTGTAAACAAACTCCAAAGTCTACTATTAGAAATTCGTATGAAAAAGGTTTGAGAGTCAGTGACACATAAAGTGAGATATGTCCCCTTCGCGACACCCGTAGAATAGTACTTATTAATCATTTGTTATCCTAAATCCCAATTAAAATTGATTTTAATTTCTTGACATTTAATTATAATTCCTATATTTGAAAAAAAAATTGAAATTGATGTTATTTTTCCAATTTCAAGTAAATTGGATTTTAATTCATTTTGAAAATCAAAAATTTTTTTGCACCCCTCTAGAAAACTTGGAGGATTACGAAAGTTTTATTTATCAATTGAATAAAAATTTTGATTTACTTATTGAAAATGAATATTCTTTTGTTGAAAATAATTTGAGGTGATTTTCATTTATTGGAAGCACATCTATGAACTATTTTAACTCAGAGATATAGCCTCATATTTTTCTAAAAATATATATTATAATTCAAATATATAAATATATTTAAAATTTAGCATCCAAATAAAATATATGAAATTACAAAATGATCCTTTGATTATGAAAAATAATTTAAATGGACTTAACATGCATGGACATTGTAGAATGACCCTAAATCATAGAAAATGATTTAAATGAATGAAACTTTGCATAGTAATTCTTAAATCATGGAAGATGACTTAAATATTTTTAAAATGCATGAAATTGGGTGAAATCCCTAAATTATATCACATGACCTTAATAATCTCAATATACATAAATTTGCAAAAAAGTCCCTAGATCACGAAAAATGACCTAAATGACCCCAACATTCATAAAATTGCATGAAATTCTCTAGATCATAGAAATGACCTAAATGACCTCAAAATATATGAAATGACATAAAAGTCCTTAAGTCATGGAAAATGACTAAATGATATCAAGACGCATGAAATGTCATAAAAGGTCATAAGTCATGGAAAATGACCTAAATAACAATAAATGCATGACATAACATAAAAGTCCGTAAGTCACAAAAAATAAGCTAAATGGAATAAAAATTCACTAAATTATATTGAAGTCCCTAGATCATAAAAAATAACTTAAATGGCATTAAACTGCATGAAATGATATAAAAGTCTCCAAGTCATGGAATATGACTAAATGACATTACGATGCATGGGAATTGCAAGATGTCTCTAATATGCAAGGAATCATTATGGGAAAATTACAAAATGTTCCTTAGAAGCATCTAACACTTTTAAATGCATATCCAAACTTCATTTTTCGCCAAGAATAATACTAACATGGCATCATACATGATTTTTGCTTCTAAATGCATATCTAAACATCATTTTTCACTTCTAAATGCATATCCAAAGATCTTTTTTCACCAAGAATCACATTAACATGGCATCATACATGATTTTTACTTTCAAAAAACCACATTAACATGAACACACATGGATTTACTAATATGCATGAAAATATTTCCATAATCACAATACATTAATGGGAAATGCATGGACACGTAAATCATGAAAATAATAGATGAAGATACCATAAAATTAATTTATCATATTCACTATGAAATATAGATAACAATAACGTAAAGCCATACCCAAAATATAGAAGAAAACTTGATAAAAACATGCATGAAACTAAGAAAATCAACATAAAGCATTCAAAAACAAACTTTCTTGGTGGAAACTTGGCTTTTATAGAACTTTTAACTAAAAACATCAAAGAAAATCAACATATTGCATTTTGAGGTCACAACTTAAGATTTGGCCCTAACTTGGTTTTTACACTTTAGCACAAATCATCACCTAAGTATGACTAAGGATCATCAAGCTTTCTTAAAAGAGAAAAGAAGATGGAAAATGAAGGTAAAAGATAAAAGAAGATAAACTTATGTAGAAACTTGAAAATATCTCTCTTCTTTCCTTCTATTTTTCTCTCTGGTTTTTGTTAAACTTAAAGCTTTTGTGATCTCCCTTCAAGAATGCCCCAAGGTGTTTAAAACACTTCTTTCACTAATCATCTAATCTTCATGTAAGTTCACCATATCTTGACAACACACCTAAGCTTGCTTGCAAGTAGCCTCTCTACATGGTTTGATAGTCTGATCAAAGGCTAAAACCCTTATAAAGAGGGCATGATTTCAGCTAAATTTGGTAGATAATCTATTGGTGTATACCCTAGAACCTATCAGATTAGACATAGGATTCATAGTCAATTAACTATATACATGTTACTATATTATAGTGACAAAGGTTTTCCTTTATGTTATTTGGCGTATTGACTATCATGCAAACACTAATTGAATGAAGCCCTGGATATACAATCGCCTTTTAAAAATAGTAAACCACCAAAAAAATAAGATCCATTGCATCAAAATCGTGCTTTTAAAAATATTCCTAGTGATCATATCGTCAAGATAAGGCATTGACAATGCACAAAAACTAGTATATGCTAAGCCTCCATGCATTGGATGTCTTTAATTCTTTGATCTCATAGAAGTTGAACTATATGGGATACTTTAAGGATAACATATGGATGCTTATTTTAGGAAAACAAGTTTATTGAACGTGGTCTGTATGAGGACTCCATCTAGTATCAATCACTAAAGTGTTTATGGAATATGTTCTTATATGCCAGTCGTGTAAGTAGTCTTCAGACTTGTGACACTAGGTCATCTTTTAAGGGGAATGTTATACTTTGATCCATTACAAATGGGTCCACAATAGATAGATACCAAATAAGAGTGGTATTGGGTATGTCATGAACCATATATAGATAGATAAGTGATCTAAAGAGGATTCACCACTTTGAGTGACATTGAAGACATATCTTGAATGATCTTGACTGTGATTAATCGAATTAGAGTCTCTGGTTAAAGCATTGTGAATTATGAGGAAATGTTCTTCATAGACTCATGATCGTGAACCTTAAGTTGAAAGATCCAACGTGGATTAAAACATAGATAGGCATTATACCATGCTTATTTTGAGATTTATGGTGAAATGACTTTATTATACTGACAGGCTGGTTACTAAAATGATTCAATGAGGTCACATTGACTTTTCAACATTTGAGTGGTCATGATAGGTTGTTGATCCTACTCTTAATCTATGAACATGATTAATGAAATTAATTATGTTCATTGCCAACATGTTGGAAACTTAATGGGTCACACACAATAGGATGATATTGTTAGATTAAAATCATGATTTAATTAATTTTGACTTAATTAAATAAAAGATGATTGAATGGAGTACTTAATTAAAAAGTTGAATTAAAAATTAATTTAAGATAAATATTTAGATTTTTTGAAATTTAAGATTTTGTTATCTCTCTAAGACGTAGTAGATAAGGTTATCTTATTTAAATAATATCTATTTTCAAACATTCCATGTCTAGATAGATAGTGTCGAACTTAAGACATTACAAAGTGGATAATTTCCTAGCCAAAATTCCTTGAATAATATTATCAAAATATTAATTATTTAGATAATTATTTTTAATATTAAAAAGATTATTATTAAATTAAAATAGTTTTAATTTAATTATGAATTTTATTTAGATAAAAATTCATTAAAGGTCACTTAAAATGGGTTTTTACTAATTTGTATTAATTTAATTATATGATAATTAAATTAGATAAATTTAAAAAGTCTAATTTGGATTGCACTCCATAGAGACTTTGCTTAGCTGAATGATATGTGGTGCACTAAGCTAAAATGAGTCTAGATACATTGTGCAATGATTGAAATCTATAATGCTTGCCACCATAGGTGAGTGATATGATCAAATTGAATAACTTAAGGTAAAAGTTTCACCTGTGCAAGTAATTTGTGATTGATCAAAGCTCTCCCTTTAGGGGAGATTGGATTTGGCTAAGCAGACACCTAGCTTTTTGGTGGAAGAGTGAAACATTTGTGGATTGAATAGAAAGAAAAGAAAAAGTTTCCCTCCGAGTTCTTTAATTGCTACCATCCTTAAAGAATGAAAATCCACCATTCTCATCACTTTTTCATCGTTTTTGCACTATTCTTCCATTCTTTGAGAGAAAACACTATCTCAGAATTATTTTTGGATTGAGTGAAGGATAAAATAAATTACAATCATCTTTTGGTTAAGACTCGTTGAGTCTTTTGGCTAGCACTAAAGAACCACTGGTTTTTAAGAAGGCTCCTATTATTATCCATGTGGAATACCATTAGAGGTAGGATAAGTGTGTTGCTTATGACCTCGTAGATCCGATCAGACACCATAGTCATGTTTCTTTAGGTATCTTTGGAATTAATTTGACTCTAGCTTTCGAGATCTAAGGGTTAGGTAATTTTTTATCATATGTGTGATGTAATTATTAAATCTAGTTTTTATTTACTACATGTTAATTCCCTCTTTAAGATCCATAAAAAAGTTTAGTTTTTATGTGTTTAATGTTTTCGTTACCTCTTTTATGTTGTTTTGTAATTTTAAAATGATATTATTGCATGAGGTTGAACTTTATCGAGAATTTGAATTCCTAACAAAATCTTACCAAAATGCTTGCAAAGAGAAATCCTAGCTCTAAATGGCCATATCTTGGCTTCATGCAAGAAAAAGCTTTTAGCTCTAACCCAAAATAGTAACCCATTTGATCTCAACTGAACAAAGCTCAAAATTGTCAGAAAACAACCAAACTAGATGTCATTTGGTTCCCAAGAATAATTAAAGCATTAAACTTGTCTATGCTAAGCTCATTCAAGCTTTAATGGCCTAACCATGTGGGTGATTGTCATGCTTAGATTTTAATATTTATAAAAGACCTCTTTTTATAGTTATGAAGTGCTCCAAAGCCATTAGAAAGAAGAGATGTAAGAAAATTTGGGTGAAATAGCTTGTTCGTAGTGAAAAATTTCATGTAATATTGATACATTAGAGTTTGTATCGATATAGGTTTTTCTTAGAATAAAAAAAACCTAGAAAACTCGACATTCTATCGATACAAAGCATATTGTATCGATACAATGTGCATTTTATCAGTACAACATGGCCCTGTATTAGTACACATGCATGTTCCAAGCTTTAAATAATGAAAACTCGATGATGTATCAATACATTAATGAAATACATTAATACCATTTCAAGAATTTCATGAAAATGACATTTTTTTACGTTTTAAAGGTTTCCAGTTGTTAGATTTGGTCCTCAATCATTTTAAACGTTCTTTTTTTTCCTTTCTTGGTACCCTGTCATTGGCTCCATGATGTCAAAAATGATGTGTATATTTCACTCGTGGTCTCAAATTGAACATTACTCGCTTAAAAAAGGCCTAAATAAAATTAAGTGTCTAAACCGACAATGAAATTTCTTTTTAAAAAATAAACTTTATCTCTTAAATATGTTTAAAGGGAGAACATTTTTTTTTTGGAATTTCACTAGCAGGATGTAAAAACCATAAAATATTTTTCCAAAATTTAAATATTAAGATTAAATAAATAAAGACCATTTAATTAAAGATCAATTCAGGATAGCATAAGACTCATTAGGTACTATTTTTAGGTAGCGTTATATGGTGCTAATCCTTCATTATATGTAACATTGCTCCTGAACTTAGTCCTAAAAGTGTAGACTAGGACTTTATTTTTAAGTGCCTTTTTCAAGTTTAATTTTAAAAAGGATAGATTCATGTAAGTACTATTTCTATATTGTACTTTAAGTATTAAATTTTGTAAACATTTATGAGATTGTTATTTGAATTCACTTCTTTTGAATATCCATAACTCATGAATACAGTTTTCATAATCTGATTCATTTATCAAGTATAACAAAATGTAACAAGACATATTTCATTCATAATGCTCACGCATCATATGAAAAGGGGTGCAATAATGCATACATTACTTTGTTCATTCATCATATAAAAATCAAGTGTAATCATGTTGGTGATTTTTTTTAGAGAAGAAAAATTTAAGACACATGGATGATTAATTGTAAAAAAAGATTAATAATCTGAAGTAGATTAAATAAAAACTTAGACATGCTTGAAAAGTCATCTTAAAGTATCTTTATCACTTTTGAGCTAACAATATGATAAGCAACCATTATGTCAAGATCAATTAATCTTTTACAAATCAATGCAATGTATTTAGTGGCTCAAGTGATGACCTAGAAAAGGTTAGAAAAATGAGGCAAGCAATTGAATTCACAACATATTGATAATTTTACAAATCATAAATTCTATACACTTTCTATTCTTAGTTTTTGTTATGTTTTCTATCTTTATTTTGCTTACTTATGTTTGTTTTCCAATTTTAGATTTGGAGAATGAATCAAAAACATGTCAATAAGGATGTCAACAAGCTTATAAATCACAAGCATACAATGAAAAAAGATATTGGAGTCAAAATATCAAATTATTTGGTAAAAGCTTGATTCTTGCACCCTAAGTAACAGGCAAATTCTTATAGCCTAAGCAATAGGCTTAACTAAATCTATTATGAAAGTGACATCCAGATTTCCTACTTTAACTAAGTTTCTTTAACTTTGCCTAGTATTCTTTTTCAGTCACTACAAATAAAGACTTAACCTTGGTATTCAAGAGAGAGGAAGATTAAAATTAAGAAAAGGCTGAGAGCATAAAAAAGGAGAATTAGGAGTGAAAAAGAGAACAAAGAAAAGGCTAAAGGAACATAGTGAGATTACAACCGGCCACCATACTTGAGTTTCTTTTTTCTTTCTTTTTTCTCTCATTTTTTTTTCTTTTTCTTTCATTCTTACTGAACTTTTCTTATGAATATGTTATTGAACGCATCAAACATGTGTAACTAGATTCTTTCTTTGGTTAAGTGTGATTTCAAATCCCTGGACATGACTTTGTAAATGATTTTCATATATTATTCATCAATTATCTATTGAATTCATAATTTGATTTTTTTAGGTGTGCAACTAAATAGACTTTGGTAATTATCTATTATTACCTTAGGAATCTTGATATTTAATTATCTTGCTTTCCTATTCATTACCAGTAGTTTATGATTAATGATTATGGTCAAGTTTTTATTGATAGTGATGTGGAAAATACGCTAGGTTAAATATTCTAAGCTTGTAGGTTTATTGCTTACATCAACATACCGTTCTTATCTTAAATTTTCTATTAAATAATTAAAGAGCTTATTCTAGGTTTTTTAATAGTTAGAGATTAAATAAAAAGCTTGTCCTATTTATCAACAAATTAAATAAAAATTGGGGTAGCAGAGCTTGTTGCTATCTATGGTTGATAGTTTCAAGAGATAATTAGAGATAATTTTAATATTGATTCATAGTTTATGTTTAGAGGCGGCGAGTGATTCCTTAACCATACTTTTAATAATTATTTGCACTTATTATTCTATTTTCTTAGATCTTAGTTTTACTTTTATATTGTCTTATTCCATTTGCATTTGAATATAATAAACCCCTATTATAGTTAGTTTATTACTTTTGTAAAGTCATTTTAATTTGTTTGGTCATATCAAATTAGAGTTTTGCATCAATAACTTATAAATTGAGAATAGTCTTTATGGATATGACCCTTACCACTATACGCACTAACAATCACAATTTAATGCAAGGATTTAAGAGATAAATTATTTAGTTTATCTAATATCCACATGGTCTATACTTAATCTAATACTTTTGACCTTCTCAGACCTCCAAGAGAGTATCTCAATGTTCACATATTGGTTTACATCTAAACTAATGTCCTCACCTTACGACCACTCAATAATCATTTCAAAAGCCTCTTAAACTTAAACATATGTATCATTACCTAACATCCGATTTAAATTCAGTGTGTCACCTAGAAAAAATCTAAGAAAAACATGCTTAGCTTGATTCCATTCCTATGTTATATATTAAGTTACCCCTTTAGCTTATTTAGTCTTACCTACTTATGGATCTATTAAGAGCCTCTAAAGCCTTCTTACCTAAAATGGTACCATGCTAATGTTACATGTGGCTATCATTTTGATATTTCAAGCAATTCTACAAAAAATTACATAGCCCTAAAATATAAAGTTTAAAGTTTGATCAAAGTTGGCTTGTTGAACTTGGAGAAAAATATTAATGAAAACCCTTTCACCATCATAACAATGCATAATGGCAAGGTTGGAGCTAGTTGTAATCCTTGAATTTCTTTTAAAATAATGTGGTTAAATCTCTAAATGTTTATACTAAGAGCATTCGAGTAGTCATTTATGTATGGGCTAATTTATATTTTATCATTCAATAAATTGACAAATGTGATGCATTTCATTACATATCTTCTTTCATTTCATTTGTTTTTATGATAGTTATTCATTTATTCTTTCAATTTCACCTATTATTAAGTCTCTAGATAAGGAATTTGAAGACAATCATAGAAGTAATCTCGGATTCAGTTTGAAAATTCTATCCATATTGATAAACTTGAGCATACATGGTCACATTTTGCCAGTTAACCTTTTGAAATTGATAGGAAATTTCATCTTATTGAAGAAACACATCTGTATATGGCTCATTTATGATCAACTTTACGAGCTTGTTTAGTTTTAATAAATGATTTTCAAGGAGAGTATTCAAATTTAAGATGATAAATGACCATTTTTCATTATCCTTCACATGAATGAAATCATCATTTGTAACCCTTTCTGAGCTTATTGAATCCTTTTTCAAATGTACCTTAGTTAAAGATCACTGTCACATTAGGGGGCAAGTATAAAGAATAATATTTTAGAAAAGCATGAGTTATCTTATCCATGAAAAATGTCGTATATCATGGGGTAAATGTTAAAGTTGATTGAGTTCCAAAGTTTTGAAATCACTTCACCTTGAAAAATATGCAGAAAATAAATAAAGAAGTGAAAACAAGATGTCATAATGATTCACTCGGTGAACTTCAAATGCATATGGCTAGAAGCATGGCTATTACGAAATGATTATGTTTAGGAGTTGCCACCAACCTTTTTAGGCTAGTTGTAATTTCCTACCTCTTAAAATTAGTTTTTTTAAATTTTAAAAAATTAATTAAAATTTTTTTAGAAGGCAAATTTTAAGGTTTACTTTTAAAACCAAAGAAAACAAAATAGGTTTGGCAATCAGCATGTTGGGGAAGGTTAGAACACCTCTATAACGTGACTGAATTGGTACCTATTAACCTGTGTTATCTATAGGCTTAGTAATGGTTGGTTTCAGTTTTAGTATTTAAAAATAATTCCTAGAAAGATAATGGAAATAGTTGTAATCTTTTACAATGAAAAATAAAATTCCCTAAAGCACAATTCCCATATTTCTCGGAAGTCTAACAAAACATAAGTTTTTTTTTTTTTTTTTAGAAATCATATGTGTCAACATTTCCTATTGATGCTAATTTTTAAAATTCTCCTAAGTAGCCTAGTTGAGAATTTGAGGAATTACCTTAACTCAAATATTGCCTTATTATTTTTTAGGAATCAAATACATTCCTTTTATAATCATTTATTTTGAATGTACATATTCAAAATTTCTATGTAATATGACAACAAATAAAAGAATGTTACATGACATATTAAATGAATTAAGACAATATGAAAATAAGCCTTGATACAAACAATCATAAATTCATGATTTAGAAAAAAGTATTTTCACAATTTAAAAATGATTTTTGAAATTTCATTTATCATGATTTTAAAATTCTTTTTTATTATGCTTTTTTAGAAAAAAATAAAAAATTTCATGAAATGTTGCGTTATGGCATTTCTTACCCTTTCAAGCAAGCTTAGCAAAGTTCGATTATCTTTTTGCACTACATTTACATAATCCTCTGGATACAAGAATGATGTTTTTTTAGGTAACATACTAGAGAACACTCCCCTACAAACTTGACTAAATGAACCCGAGGCCATTTCATTAAACCATATAATTCTTGAAAAAAAAATAAAAACTTGACTATTATAAGCATGTATTTCCCTTTTGTTTTGGGGAAATTTGAATATCCATAAGAATAATTATATATTT
Source organism: Adansonia gregorii (assembly GCA_038382025.1). Taxonomy (NCBI): domain Eukaryota; kingdom Viridiplantae; phylum Streptophyta; class Magnoliopsida; order Malvales; family Malvaceae; genus Adansonia; species Adansonia gregorii. The sequence goes on from JBBYHO010000003.1 coordinate 151,268, forward strand.
TACTAGAAACTTAGATTCAATCCAGTAAAAGAAAAAAGTTTGGCGTGGCCTTTTTTCTTAAATCAAAGGAAAATGTATTTGGATACCTTATTACTAATTTTAATTTAAAAAAAAAACCTTAAAAGGATTCTACTAAGGTGATTTAAGGGCTTAAAAAATATATTTTTAGACATAAAGGTGACATTTTGCTAAAGGTTTAATTTTGGTAAATTGTACTACGATTTTAGCCAGAAGGTTGGCTTTAGAAAGAAAATGATCTTAAAAGGGTACTATCATGGTGATTTAAAGGTGAAAAAAATTGTTTTGTGATTTTGTACATAAAGATTTTTTTTGAAGGGCTAAAAATATTGGTTTTGGTAAGTCAGATCAGGGTTTCAACCAAGTGCTTGGAGTTTAAAATATTTTTGTTTGAAAATGGTCTCATAATAGTACTACTATATAGCTTTAAAGGCTAAAAAATGGTTTTGGATTTTTAACATAAAGGCATCATTTTGAAAGACTAAAGTTTCAATTTTGCTAAGTGTGGTTAAGGATTCAGTTAAGGCATTTAGCTTTAAAAGGAACATATCTTTTGGTTTGAAAATGGTTTAAAAAAGATCTTATATGGCAGTTTAGGGTTTATAAAAATAATTTTAAGCTTTAAATGCAAAAACTAAACATTTTTGCTCATACTCTCATTTTGACCTTTGCATGTTTAATGTCTCTAGTACCTCAAGGAACCAAAAAGACTAAGTTGGCCATGGATTATTGAGTTAAGGACATTTGAAAACAACTACTCTGGCACACTAATCATTTAAAATCTTAAATTATTTAGGGTCATTAAGCTCATAACATTTTGATATCCAAGAAACACCACAAACACAGTAGTATCATCATATAGAAATCAACACATTAAACATTTTGAAAGGGCCAAAAAGGTGTAAGCATGCAGAGAGTGTAAATATATGAAAAAGTATAATCGTCTTAAAACAACACTAGTAACAATGAACAAAAAAAAAGCTCAAAAATTTTTCTTGAAAATATTGTTTAAAAAATATCTAGAAAAATAAAAGAATGACGGATGCTCATGACATAAAAAACCAAAGAAAAATAGCAAAAGAAAGTACCTTTATGTAGTGAAAATTAGAAAGCTAGAAAACAAAAAAGCTCACTTTTTTTTTCTCTTTTTTTTCTTTTTTGGTTGAGCATTTTTTATGATAAAAAATTAGTGAATGAAGGAAAAAAGAGATAGTTGGGGTTTTAGATCTCCCTTAGTTGAATGCTTCATTAAAGTGGCCTTATACTCATCATTTTTTTAGGAATTTACTTCTTTTAGGTTGGCCTCCCCCTTGCCAACTCATGTGCTAAACAAGCTTCAAATTGGCCTATGGTGAACACCTTATGTCCTAACCAGAGCTAATCCTTTCGATTTTCATCTCTTATTCACAAGATTTTGCCTTCTATTCTTGCCTTATTACAATTTATCTAGGTTTAATTTCCTTGCTATCTTTCATTTATTTTAAAGTTTTCTGCACAACAATGTCTTTTATTTGAAAATTCACTCTTAAATTTTTGAAAATTTCTAACTAAGTTCTCAATTTCTTGAATTTCTTTCAATTCCTTCCAATTTGGTTTTTGTCTTCATTTTTTCTTGATTAGCATTTAATTTTAACTTCTCATCATCTCAATTTCCTAAATTAATTCTCTAATTATGCTCTTTATTATCCTAATCGGTCAATTTGGCCTTCCTCCATGTCAATATTACTAGATGGCCTTTTAATTTCATTTTCCTAACTTTTTAACCATTTTCAATTTGGTGCTTCCAGTAATTATGTTTTCTTATCACTTTAATTTATTTAATTTTACTTTAACATCTTAATGTCATCAATTTTGACTTCTTTCTTTTCAATTTTAATAATTAATCCTCTAGTTATTTTTTTCAAAATTTTAGACTATCTCTACTTTAGGCCCTTTCTTAATTTCATTTACTAATGATGCAAGTTTTGATATATGTAATTATACGATCCACTTATTTTGAAATTAGATATTGTAGATTCGAATCTATTATTCATTTATTTGTGTGCTCAATCGAATCTATCACTTTTACGCATGTAGATATTTGAATCTATTATTCGTTTATTTGTATGCTCATAGAAAGAGTCAAACTTTTGCTTCCAAGGTTAGCTACTTATTGAATTTGAATTTTTAGCATATTCCAATATTCGACAGATAGTGTCATTTAATTCTTATTTAAATTTAGATAATACTGTGCAGATAATAAACAACTTCAGGTTTTAACCCACTCATACGGATTCAGATTCAAATATGATATCAAAAGGCATATATCCGATCCATTGCCATCCCTAATTCTATTATTGTTTTACCTTATTTCATTTAATTAATCTTCAATTATGCTTCTTTGCTAACTTAATTTCACTAATTTTATAATTTCTTTTCCAATTTCTTGAATTAGTTCTCCATTTTATTTTTCCAAACTTTTGGATTATTTTCAATTTAGTCCCTACATTGCTTATTCTATAATTAAGGCCTTCATTGAACTTTTCCACTACTTTAGATTTTCAATTATGTTTCCTATCATTTTTCCTTCCTATTAGGCTGTTGAATTTTTTTCCATCTATTAATTTCTCCATTTTATTTTTTCCCCAGGTTTCAGGCAATTTAATTTTTTTTTCAAACTTTCAAGTTTTTCTAATTTAATCCTTCCACCAATTCCATTGCTACCCATTTTTGAATTCTTTCACTCCACCAATTTAATTAGTTGATCCTCAGTAATAATCTTAAGGCTTTACTAATCATTTAACATAAAAAGAAAAGACATTGGTTGACTTTAAAAGAAAAGAAATCAGCAACAATGCTAGGTCTTGACCCATTTTGAAAAAATGGCATAATCACAAGGCTTGACCCATTTTAAAGAAATAAGATTGTACTTAGAAAGAAAATATATTGATGGTAATTTTAGGGCTTGACTTATTTTGAAAAAAATGAGCTTGACTGAAAAATAGAAGACCTAAATGATAATCTCAAAGCTTAAACAATTTTGAAAAAGAAAGAAATGAGTTCTACTTAAAAAGAAAAGATGTTGGCAACAATCCTTAGGCTTAGTCAATTTTGAAAAAACTAAGTTAGGAAGAAAATAACGCTTAGCAATGCATCTTTATTTTTAAAAAAGTCAATTATGTTCACGGCATGAGTTCTAATCCATGATTTTACTACAATCCTCAAAATTTATCCTTCAGACATTTTTCTATATTTTTTTTCAAGGCTTGTTTATATCATGGAGTTGATTTTCCCTTGAATTTCAATGCATCTTGAACTTACATTAAAGTTTAACTGTTCCTCATAATAATATAGATAAATCCTTTTATTCATATGTTTTATATATTAACCAAGAATCATTTTACTCAATTATAAATATGATGCTATATGAATTAAGGAATGATATAAAGGGCAACAAACATTTTTTATTTCAGTAAAGGATACTATTTTAGACAATAACGTAGTGCATGTGTTTACTAATTACATTTTATGACTACAGATATCTTGGTCATCAAACATGTAGACCTCTACTTTAATTTATCCAAAGTCTTTTCTAAATAAGCCCCATTGTGTGGCGTCGTTCATGCCTTTAGCCTACTTCAAATTAGGCTTTCCCCATAATCTATATTTTATGAAGCTTTTCGGCTACATAATCACATGGTCCCCTTTCTATTTAGTACTTTAGGCTTTCAACTCAAGTGTCTTTTTATGGTTTTAAGATGCCTATTCAAGTTTTTCATCTTAGTCTTTTTTTCATCTTTTTTTAGTTCCAAGTTGCACTTTTAGGTTTTTGTCTCAAAACTTTTTTTTACTTGCTTTAAAATGCCATTTTGCATTTGATCTTAAAGTCTCTTTTTTACTTTTTTCAAGATACCTGTTCAGGTTTTAATCTTGAACTTTTTGTTAGGTATAGTACTTTTTCACCTTATAGACATTCACAGGGTTAGGTAAATCATTACTATCCATTTCTATCAGGATCAACGCCCTTCCAAGAAAAAATTTCTTTACCATATAAGGCCTTTCCCAATTTGGGATCCATTTTTTATCAGAATCCTTTGGAATATAAGGAATTTTTTTCAACATCAATTTTCTTTCATGAAACTATCTTAGGTGAACTTTCTTATTGTGAGCTTTTATCATTTTTTGGTACATTTGCCCGTGACAAATTACTTTCGGCCTTCTTCATTCGTTAGATTTAAATATTCATATTGAGCTCTGACCCATCCAACCTTTTTTACATTATTTCCATTAAGACCTATAGGGAAAACAGTTCAACTTTCATGGGTACCACTTCTTCTATCCCATACACCATAGAAAATGTCACTAGCATGGTAGATGTATGAACTGTAATATGTTTGATTTTAAACTATGGTCATAATTCTCACATCATCCTATTATTTTAATTGAGAGCATTATCTAAGATGATTCTTTTCGAGAGCCTATTCATGCATATGATCTCCTTTTTAATGAATTACATACCACTAATTTTATCACATTGGTGTATGAAGATGCTTTTATTCATTTTGTATGGTATATAATCAACAGGATAAAACAATGCCCATTTGAAGCCTTGGGGTAATGGGCTAAGCATATCCATGCCCCACATTAAGAATGGCATGGAATTATTATGACATGTAATGGTAATATGGATGTATGAATCTTGTCTGTGTAAATTTAACACTTATGGCACTTGGAAATGTGTTTAATGCAATCTCCTCCATAGTTAGCAAGTAATAACCCTTCTTAAGATCTATTTATCCATCATTAGACTATTGGAATGGTTACTATAGATCCCTTCATAGATGTTTTTCTTCAAAAATTCCCTTGGCCTTCGTTGAAATCACACATCCTAGAGACACTTGACTTTTTCCCTTTTTATACAAAACTTTCCTATCTAAGACAAAACCCATAGCCATTCTTCTTAGGTTTATTTTTTATCATTTTTAGTTTCTTACTCTAAGTATTGTTGGCTCTTGACATAGAGTTGAATGTTGTGATGCTAAAGCTAGCTATTTACCTTCTTTTCGATGTTTTTATAGTGGTTGGGCCTCATATATGCTCATCTCGGTAGGCATCACCTTGGCTCTTTATTCATCTTGATCATTGCTGCTAAAGTAGACAAAGCATTAACCATTTTACTTTCTTTTCAAGGTTGGTAGTTAAAGTTTATCTCATCAAACTCCTTAATTAACTAAAACATGAGTTTTTGATATTTGATCAGCTTTGCATATCAAGTCTCCCAATCCCTATGTAGTTCATATTTCACCAATTTTAAGTCCTCGAAGACCTTTAATACTCTGATTTTTCTTCAATGGCTTTGCAAATTCCTATAATGCATGCCTCATATTCCACTATGTTGTTGGTGTAATTAAAATTTAATTTGGTAGTAAAAGGTAGTGGTCCCCTTCTAGAGATACTAAAATTGCACCCATTCCATACCTTAAGAAGCACCATCAAAGTTTATTTTTTTTGGAAGGTTCTCTTTTGTCTTGTGAGATAAACATTAAATCCTTATAAAAATTATCAAAATTTAAAGGCTCATAATCTTTTACTGATGGCTTTTCGAAAAGTAAGATATAACATCCCTTTATGGCTATTCGATTTATATAAACAAAGTCATATTCAAAAAGCAACATTTGACATTTAGCCATTCCTCTTTCTAATGAGTTGTCCTTGAATATGTACTTGATATGATCCAGGTTTACAATTAGCTACATTGTATAGTACAACATATATTGGCTAAGTCTTTAGGCAATCCTAGTTAATGCATAACACATTTTTTCCACCAATCATACTTTATCTTATACTCTATGAACTTATTGCTCAAGTAATAGATGGCTTATTCTTTCTTGTCAATTTCATCAAGTTACCTCAACACACATGTTATTGGTTTCTGTATGTTGCCTTGACACAAAGCACATGGATTTTTCAAACCTAGTCAAATGTAGTACTAATGGTCTTCCCGAAATAGGTAGCACTAGCATTAGTAGGCTTGACAAATAATGCTTATCCTCATCAAAAGCCATCACTATTTTTCATTTTGTTCTACTAAATTATGTTTTTAAAGAAGATTAATATAAGGTCATATTTATAATCGAGTCGAGAAATGAAGTTGGCAATGTTCTTTAACTTCCCTAAGAAACTTCTAACTTTTTTTTGTTCAAGGTAGTGGCAAGTCTTGAATGGCCTTTATTTTATCTAGGTCAATTTAAATCCCCTTATCACTACCCATGATCCTAACAACTTTGCTAGGTTGAGTTTGAGTTGGAACTTTTTTAACCTTTTAAAGAGCTTCCTAATGTTTTGTGACTTTGCGATCACATTATTCAAATAGATCCCTATCTTCTTGCGTTTCATATCATGCAACAAAAGTGGCTTTCTCCATGTCTTTTGATGCCATTTTTATTTGATTAAACCTTAATAATCCATCTAAAAAATATAGAACTTTTATGTTTTTTACCACGGTATCAATATGGGGGTATGAAAAATTATTCTTTGAGCTCACCTGATTCAAATCATGGTGATTAAAACATTTCATACTTTATCATACTTTTTTGGATAGGGATGATAGTCCTGACTTATTCTAGATACTTTGAGTCTTCTAAAAACCTGATCTAACAATTTTTTTTCATGTTTTCCTTTATTTTTAGTAATATTTTGGGCCTTATCCTTCTTAACTTTGCTGAATCATGTTTACATTCAGCTTCAATGGAAGTTTATGAACTACAATATCAATTTTTAATCCTAGCATGCCTTGATAGGACCATGGGAATCCATCTTTATATTCTTGAAGCACAACTATCAAATCTCTTATTATGGATAATGAAATCGAGGTTTGGATTTTATCTCATTTTTTTCATTTTTATTTTTCAAATTTATGACTTATAATTCTTTATTAGGCTAGACTTGTTTTTGTTATGATTCTATTACTTTTAATTTATCTGAGGATAGAACCAAAGGTAGAGAACAACCATTAACATTCTGGTGAGTGCTAGCTTCATTTAGACAAATAAGCTTTCTTAAAATTAACTTATGACTTATCACTAGAATTGTCTGCATATTATTTGCTTAGGTACCTAAAACTAGGTAAGAAGGAAACAATATATAGGAGTATATGAATAAAAAAAATGAAAGAATAAAAGAATAAACCAATGGAACAAATGAAGCAAAGCAATCTTTGTTGTCAGTTATTCAAATTATAAAAATAAACATGATCTCATACAAAAGGATTCTTAATGCTCCTAGGTAAAGGCAATTCAAATTAGCTCTAAGCATTACTCTTTTTAGTGGAACTAAAAATTATAGCAAGTTTGATTGCACTCTAATTCCTTGTTAGAAAGCTGGTGCACATGGTTGCACTAAATGGTTTTCTTTTACCTTTTTTCTATTTTCATTTATATTCACGTTAAAAAATTCTTGAAAGCTTTTTCTAAAATCATTGCCATATTCTAAGAATTAGTTACTTGAGACGAGGATGGATGTGTCTAATAGAGTGAAGGTCTTTATTAAGTAGGGAAAAGTTATAGGGTCCTACCTAAATCCTTTCCAAAGGTCCTTATTTTTCTATTCTCCTTGTTTATCTCATATGTTTTTTTCTCTCTTTTCCTCGAGTGTATACCTGACTCCGTACTTGTCATTTTTCTTTTTTAACTTCATCATTTTTATAATTTTTTATGAATATTTCCCTATCATTTGCTAGCTTGGTATCCTTTTCCAAAGGTTCATCTTATACCTAGCTTGTTATTCTTCTGCTAATAAAGCTTATGGTTTTTATATTTTTCCCTAACAAAATATGGAATTCATAACTTTGAATGTCAGTAAATTTTGATGTTATTAGCTCTTACACCTTAGTCTCATTTACCAAGTGTTCATCAACAACAAATTTCACCTTTTGATAGAGAATGATGTGACTACTCCAACTTAATGGATCTATGACCTTCTTAATAGACAATTGTAGGATGATGTGATATTCATCATGTAAAATTCACTTTTTTAGGTTATCAATCTTAACTAAAAATTGAATGTCTCCCAGCACCTTCTAACAAGTTTCATTAAATGCTCTCATTATTGTATGGCAATGCTTGATATAGGACATATATAAGAAGCTTTGATAAAGTTGCCAAAGGCATGAAATTTAGTGATGACACATTTTTAGTAAGATATGACCATTTTAAATAGTAGTAACATGAAGAACCTTAGCATGCCTCTTTCTATTGAATGAAATTTCATCATCGTTGAAGGAGATAGAATTTTTAATAGTTATATTCTCACTAATCGATCTAAACTATAAATTAATATGTTGTTTACAACATAGGCTTAGTTTAAAACCCTTAAAAAGTATTTTAATATGGCTTAGAGTTTAATAATTGTTACAAAATTGAAACTTTTACTAAATGATGGCTCCATTATTCTACTATACTACACTCACTGTGCTTGATGATTTCAAGACTAGCTAGCTTATTTTTGATTTATTGGCCTTTTCACTTCTTTAGTTAGTTATGCTTCTTTTTCAAATTTTTATGCTAAGGCCTTTTTAGCGTTAAATGATTTTGCAACTTTTTTGACCCTTGGTTTACTACCTCAGAGGCATAGCATCTCCCACTATGGATGCCTTACTCTGGTGATGTTAACTGTGATTACCTGATGATTAAAAACACCTAGAGATATTATATTGCAATCATACTTCTAAGAAACTACCTTATCTTCTTCATAAGAGTAAAGGGATGGCATTTCAATAATCATTTGTGGTACATGCTTTATACATATTAGATTGACTTTTTGTTTTCATAATTGATAATTAAAGGTCTATCTACCTCATATTGCATCATTTTATTAGCTCTTACGAGATTTCCTCCTAATCCTATTCAATTCTACTTCCATAACTTTCTCGAATTCCTCAAAAAATATAATTTCTCGTATGTTCATTGTTCCTTGCTTACCCCTTAATTATCTATAGTGTTGAACAGTGCACCTTTTAATCCCATGAAATTGGCAAAAATTGTTAACTTATCCATCCATTTTGCTTGATCTTTTTTTTATGAAGGACAATCTTGGCCTTAACCACTTTTTCCTAAGCCTAACACATTAGTGTTTGTATTTTTTCACTTCTTCCTTTTATATAACATGCCTTTTCAAAAGTCACCATATTTATCTTAGCCTTAGTATGGGCGGGCCATGGGCTTCCATTAACATTTAGCTCTTCTTTAGCCCCAAACTTTAGCACCTTTGTATTAATAAAGCTCTAAACTTTATGCTTAAAAGTTGTACAATTGTAAATAGACTGCCTTTGAATTTTGGCTTGGTATTCACAAAAGGTATTAGGGTCATACCATTTGGGATATGAAGTTTTCACGGGTTAAAAATACATATGGATGATGAACTAGCTTTGTAAGAGGAGAAGGTATAGTTCCCTATATGATAATGAAATAGGGTTAAATTAAGGTTTTTCTTAGTTATTTCTTAATGTTCTTTTGGTCATTTTTGGTGAGCCTAGTCAAGTATTCATTTAGGAATTTGGTGAGAACGTAGGCAATAGAAGTTGTTTAGTTATACTTACTATGTGTAAGTCATATAGGGATAACGGGTGGCTAATGTTGTTGATGGTAAGGTAATATGGTTAATGGTAAATGGGTTTAAATGTATTTAATGTCAAAGCAGACTTCGTGAGTTTCTCTTTTTTTTCTTCATTAGCTTATATTTCTTAGAGGATGAATCTGTTTCATTTATTTTCTTATTTTTGAAGGCACTCTCAATCATTTCGCTAAATATTACCATATAGACAAAGTTCTTCATTGCATTGCCTACAAGCCTATTATAGGACGGGGCACGTAGTGTGTTCATGAAAAGGACTATGATCTTTTTCTTAGCCAAAGGTATTTGTACCCTTGTAGCTAGATCTCTCCATTTACAAGCTTATCATTTAAAGTTCTTAGTGTGTTTCATTTCCAAATTCTATAGGAGAGACATGCTTATATTGATCCAAAAAAGGCTCTAACGAAATCCATTGAAGGAAAAATTTGGCTCCTATTTAACTGATTGTACATCTTAGTGCAGATCCAGTTAGACTAGCAAGGCTCTTTTGAAAAAAATTGATTAATAGATTATCATTACCCCTATACCTTGTTATCTTTTGACTATATATCTTTATATGAGCTGAAAGAGCACCTAGTTCGATCATACTTTTCGAAATTCAAGGACTTTGAACTGAGGTGAAATGATAAAGTTAAGCACCAAACTCAACTCTTTTACATCTATGCTCCCAAAGGTATTAGTGCCTTTAATTATTCAGTCTTTTTTTCCAACAGTTCATATTTATCTTGAATTCTTATGGATTTAAATTGTGTTGTTATGCCTTTTCTTAATTTTGCTTGTTTTGCAAAGTCATCCAAGTTTGGATTTAAAATAAGATTAACTAGAATAGATGCTACATTTTCCCTATCATGCTTGGATTTTTATTGTGTTGCTGCCATCAGGTTATTAAATATAAATGGTGCTCTATTAATTGGTGGCACGACTCATGGATTTATGCCCTAAGAGGTTTGGCCACTCTATGGCATCATTTTGGGTACCTAAGGCTGATTATTACTCGGATTGTCATTTTGATTTCTCTTTTCATCCTTTACAGTAGAGTTTTTAATATAACCCTTTTCTTTAGCAATGGCAGACAATATTTCCATTAGCTTAGCCATTTGCTTCCTAACTTCTTTTTGATTCCTTTGAACCTTTTGTTAATTTCTCATTATTTTTTCGTGAACCTTGGATTATATTTTTATATTCTTTTAATTCTGGCTAAGTGTTCATTTTCCATGGCTTTGTTAGTACAAATGCCGTAGTTCTAATAAGATTGGACATAGGGACAAATAGTCAATATAAGGCTTTATACAGTGCAAGCCCATAACTATTCTCTACTGATACTGGGTTGTCTTTCACATTAGTGGCATGAATGATAATCATGAAACCACTAATTGGATAAATCCTATGGAACATAGAAGGCATGCAAAGAAATTATAAAGAGTTATAATTATGGGATCATTTTGCATCAAAGGCATGTTCCTAAAACTATTTTTGATTATTATATTGCCAAGATAAGACATTGACAATGCTCAAAGGCCAGCATGTGTTATATCTTCTTACTTATGAAGTAACTTGTATCATAAGTTGAAGTATAAAGGATGCTTAAGATGACATGTGGTTTTTTGTTTTATGGAAACAAGTTCACTAAACATGGTGTATGTGAGAACTCCATTTGGTATTAGTCACTCAAATGTATATGGAAATGTTTTAACATGCCAGTCATGTAATTAATCTTTAACTTTATGATAGTAGGTTATCTTATACGGAAAGTGCCATATTTGGATTTCATCTGATGATTTGGTGAGGTAGGCTGCTTACAATAGGGTGATTTTGTGAATGGCATGAACCATATGTAGGTGAATGAGTGATTTGTAAAGGATTCATCACTCCTAATGACATTGAAGATATATGCTATTTGTTTTGGCTATAATTAATAAGATTAAAGTCTTTGGCTAAAGCATAATGAATTTAGGAGAAATCATTTCTTTAAATTCATATTGTTAACCATAGGGTTCAGGAACTAATATGGGTTGTAGCATGAGTAAACACTGCACCAAGTTCATGCTTAATCTAGGATATTTGGAGAAATGATAGAATTACACTAAGAAATTGGTCACTAAAGGTTTTAATGAAGTCATTTTGAATTTTCAATAATTAAGTGGTCATGATGGGTTGCTAGATCCTGCTCTTGATTTTATGTTCATTGCCAACATGTTGGGAATCTAATGTGTCATACACAATAGGATGGATAAATTGGATTAAAACTATCTAATTAAATATGACTTAATTACACAAAAAGGCTATTATGGACGGCTTAATTAAATTAGTTCAATTAACATTTAAGACATTAATTAGATTTGAAATCTAACTAGAGTTGTCTTAATATGACAAGAAAGATAAGAATATCTTATTAAGATAATATCTAATCGTAGGCAAGTCATTACGGTTTTCCTAATCTTAGGTTGAATAATTTATTCTTGGAAAACTAAATAACTATTTAATTGGATTTAAATAAAGTAAAATGGTTTTACTTGGGCAAAAAATTTAATTGAGAATTAAACAAAGCCATTAGATTATTTAGTTTAATTAGGCTTTGTTCAAAACTAAGCCATTTGAATATAATGAGGTTGTATTAAACAATGCCTAATAACATGGACTAGAAGGTTGGCTGAAATTACTAAGGCTTAATTGGTGTTGGAGTGGGCTTAGATATTAATTAGTCAATGGCTTAACCCTATCTTTTAAGGCTTAGGCAAGAAAGTTTTACCTAGACTAGGAGAGTTTGATTTTAATCAAACTACCTCCTCACTAAAGACACCTACGGTGCACTAGCCTTATTTTAGGCTTTTAACCTAATTTTCCTTTGATTTGATTGCTGGAAATTTGATTTCATATGTGAAAATGAAAAACTCTAGTTTAGTCAATAAAAGGAAAATAGTCAAAAATTTATAAGCTAGAGTCATTGCACTTTGTTTCTTCATTGCGCTTTTTTCTTTCTTTAACTAAAGAATCATTCTTAATCTTGTCAAGAGAGAAAACTAGCACTTTTACCTTTTGTTTGAGATCTCAAGCTCTTCTAGCTAGCATCAGAAAAACCTTAGACCTTGATAAAGTTCCTATTACCATTCATATAGATCACTTGGAAAAACTTATGGTCTTGGAGGAGCTTGGACATGATCTTTCTTGGGGGATCTTCTTGTAAGAATTTTCTTTCAAAGTTACAAGTCTTTAAGGATGCATTATCTCGATTTTTAAAGGGTTTAATTGCTGTAATTTTTTTAATCACATGTAAACTTGGTTCAAAGATCCTGAAGACATGTGATTATTTCTTTGTAAGTTAATTTTTATTGTACTTTGCATTTCATTTTTCTTATAATCTTTTTATCAAATGGAGACTTTATATATATATATATGTATATATATTCATGAGGTTTGATGGATGAGTATGATTTCCTTTAGTGGTGTTAAAGCTTAGGATTGATGATTACATGTGATTGATGCATGCTAGTTCTTGGTGATAAACATTAGATGTTTTTGGTTTCTTGATTTTTTTTTCAAATATAGAAATGTTTGTAATTTCTTGATTTTAATCATAATTACTTGCTAATTTGATAAGTTAAAATTGCTTTAAATATACTAGATTAAAATCTTGAAAATTGATTAAATTTGAACATTCTTGCATGTTTTTATGCCTAGATTGGAGACTATTTTGGGGATGTAAAAATTGATTCTGTTTTTGGATCTTTAAATTCTGGAGTTTTGTATTTACATATTACCTAAAGGTTCAAAATTTATTTGGATTTGAAACACTCTAAAGGAAATCGATTTTGGACTTGACATGAAGATAACTGAATGCCAGAAATTTTCTGCACCATTTTTTTATTGATTGTGTGCCTAACATAGGTGTAAAGTTATTCCATAACCAAACTGGTTTTTCTTAGACACCTTTTTCAATGAATTTGAATCAAGTTTGAGGGTTTCTTGAAATTTGCAGTAACTATTATTGCACTCATAACTCTCGAAAATGGCGTACATTGTGGCAAATCTTTGCCATAATGTGCGCTGAAATTTGTGGCAGCCAGCACCCTTCTTGGTGTCCAAGAACCACAATCGGTGGCATGCAATTGTCCATTAAGAGTGGCCGGAATAGGGCTATTGGATGGGCAAACAAGTTTGCCTTAGTATAGGACTCTAAGAGCTAGAGTCTTATTCTAAGAACTTGTTTTTTAGTGGAAATAATATTCCATAAATTAAGCAATTTGATTTCATAATTAATTTTAGTTGGATTGGGTAATTGTTATTCAATGGGATTAAGTTTCCTATTTGTTAGGATAATTTCAAATTTCCATTGGTTTATGACAATTAGGATTCTTAAAAATTTTATTTTCTTGAAAATATTAATTTTTGGAAACTATGCTTCTTGAAATTTTTAGGAAAATTACATGCTTGTCTTTTTGTCCGATTTAGACAACCTTCCTAAAATCAATTAAAATTTTTAATTAAAAAAATCAAAATTACTAAATGATTTGGTAAATTATCTTAATTATCTGATGATATTTATGCAAATGACACATAAGGTATTGATTGTCTGATGGCATTAGCATTGGATATTTTATTTTGTGCTTATAAATGATTATTATCATGATGAACAATTATGGACCAGACCTTTGTATGTAAGTTGTCAATGGTTTCTTTTTTATTTTGGAATTTTTTTATGAATAAAGACTGTGAGCTCGACCTCATCTCTTTATCTTTTGGAGTTATAAAATTCTTTTTTCACCTAACTCCCTTTGAATGTAACTTGAGGTTTCTTACAATTTGATGTAATTGTTACATAGTTGTAGATTTAGGATTATGATAGAGTTAGGAAATTTTATAATCTCAAGAGTAAAAAAGATGTCTCCAAAATGGAGCTAAAGGCACTACCATCAAGACTTATGAATACTATGTATGGTATCCTAAGGAAATTGAACACCTAGTTTCCTAATGGCTCAAGGAAACAAGCATAGACAATGTCAATAATTATCTTATTAGATTACATGAGTTAGATTTAGTTTTGCTTTATATATATATATATATTTGATATATGTATGATCAAATAAATGCAACCGTAGCAATCAACCAATGTAAATTAATGAGACCTCAGCTAATGAAAAATCCCTTATTGATATATTGGGTCTATGCTTAAGCGTGATTAGTTGCCGTCCACTATCATAACAAGATAACCATAGTTCCTTTAATCGAATTCTTTTTTAAGTCACTAAGGCTAAACCTTTACATAAATATGTTTGGGTTATACTATGGTTGGCCTTTCTCTACTATTATCATAATAAGATAACTAGAGTTTCTTTAATCGGATGCTTGTTGAGTCACTCAAGGCTAACTTTTACATAAACATGTTTGAGTTATAGTGTGGTTGGTTTTACTCAACAATTGTTGTATGGTTCAAATGTGTCTGTCATAGCATGCTTGGATGCCTAGTATATCAAAATAGGAAAAATCTTATGTTTTGGAATAAGACACCAGTTGTTAGAATGAGTCGCTGGTTCAACCTTCTCATACAACTAGTACAAGATGGTTGGTGCAACAGATCCTTTTGAAACTTATTTTTTAAAATGATTGATTTTATGGTTTGCATTTAAAGTCCAAAGAAAGAATTATGTTCGTGAGTAGATTTGAAATGAGAAAGGATTAATTTCCCCTTGCAATGCTTGGAATTAGTATAAATTAATCACATGTTATTCCTAGTTTAGTCTTCTCAGTTTTAAGATTTCAGTATTCAACTATAATCCGTATAAAAATGTTATAATGAATTCATAAAATTAATAGTCTATGATTTAGTCAAAAGTTTCTAAATTACTCAAAATTTAAAGGAACATAGAAATTTTCATTTAAAAAATATTTTTTAGATTTAATATTTGAAAAAAGATACTTTCAAATTAGGAACAAATCCTAACATCATCCCATCAAAATTGCAAAAGATTTTGAAAAAAATCCCACATAAAAATATTGCCTTAATTTCAAAGAAAAACATGAACAAAAATACTAAATAGGACCAAAATAAGAATATGGCTTATGACCAACATCAAATACTTGGAAAAGTATCTAAATAATGCTTAAACTAGCTTAGATTTATGTCATGACTCAAAGCAAAAGCTCTTTCTAAAAATTGAATAAAATCTAAAAACACAATAATAATTAGATAAAAATTCATTATTAATTGGAAAACAGGGTATTTTCCAAAAAGTTTTAGAAATAGGTAAAAGGGCAAAACTGAAAATGCAAAAAAAAAAAAAAAAAGGAAAATCAATTCAAAATATTTTTATGAAATTTGTAAGCCTTGTAATAAGCCTCTAAGAGCTTGCCACTTGACATTTCAAAGCGTTCAGATGGCTTGTACATCTCAACTAGCATCTATTTTGAGGTCTTTGAATACCTCAAAATGCATCATGAAGATATTTGAAAAGTAGCACTTCTTTTTCAAAAATAGGGGACAATTTTGACCTTCGCAGCTTCCTAAATTTTTTTCTCAATTCAACTGGATTCAAAAAATTGCAAACAAGATATTGTTGGAAAGGTAATTTAACAAGTTTTCAACTAAACATAGTGAAGAATACTGAGAAAATTATTAACAAGGTAAAAATAGTTTTCCATTCAAGTTTGTTCATACAAAACAAAACACCAAAATAGTAGATAAAGAAAAATTCATAACTTGTTCAAACTAACTCCAAATCAAATGTACTATTATTCAACTCAAGCAAACTTCAGATCAGGTGTGTGATAGCTCATTAAAAAGCTATTCAAAGTAGCTAATGCTAAAAATACTACAAAAATCCTAAAAAATCATTTCATAGTTGAAAATATTTTTTAACGATACCTGACTACAATGATAATGGCTAAAATGAGGAAAATAATGTTTTCAACTGTACAGATGGATGCCTAACGTTTTAGAGTCTGATCCAGACATTTGAATGTCTATACGCAAAGCCTCAAAATGAATAATATAACACCATGAACATTGCATAAAACTCATAATGACTTAATTTCTAAAGCTAAGAACTAAACCGAAATCACAAGTGCAATATTTGTATGTCTCGCTTTTCATTGCTTTCTTGTTTTGTGATTTTAGAGGCTTTCCTAACTACTCATGAGAAGTTCTAATGCGCCCTAATTGATGATAGAAATAGCATCCAAAAAACATATAAAAAATATCTATAAGACTCGCTAAACATTTCATCTTAAGGTTTACGAGAAGAGTTACTACAAAGCAAACTTAAAATGAACGAGTATTTTTTCAAGCACTTATTAAACTAATATAAATCTCGTCAACAAACAAAAAATTCTAACACATTATAACATTTCCAAATCCAATCAAAGAAAACCTAAGCTCAATTTTCATCGTTAATCAACCATATCTAGATCAAATTACATGAATACTAGCAAAAATCATGATGTAAAATAAGAAACCACTTTGATTCACCATAGCCAAACCTATACCTGGAATTTTTGTGCTCATATTTCATTTATAAACATACAAACCATAGCTAACCTCAATGGTAGTCAAATGAACTTCCAAGATCAACATATATATCATTACAATCAAACCTAGAAAACACTTAAACCTTAATTGAAACATGAAACAAATGGAAACATGCATGACTTTCATAATGGCCAAAACTTCTTTTAGATATTCCGAAGCTTGAATGATATGAATCATGGATCTACAGGTGGAACATTGATACAAAATCATGAATGTAGATTTAAAAATTGGATTCATGCCTAGAACACCATAGTCAAACATGATTTGGAGGAAAGCTAGATTAAACACGTTAATCAAGCAATAATTACAAGATCTAGAATGAAATTACTAAGAAATGTGTTAGAAATTTATACCTTAAAGCTTTTCTTAGCAATTTTCTTTAACTTTCCTCTCCAAGAAAGTTTAGAGTGTGTGGCTAAAAATCTAAAAATCTAAAATTTTTTGTAAAAATAAAGCCCATTTGAATGGCAACACACACTTCTATTTATAGGAATTTTGGTTGTTATTTTTCCATTAATCACCCACAGGTAGCTTTAGAGGAGTCTACTAACTAATTAACTTCTGCTAACCTCTAACCACCTATAATTACTATTAATAAGATGCGTGAAATGTCTTAAATGCCCTTTAATTGTAAGAAAAGTTATAATTAAGGTATTAAACACACTCCATATTCAATTTGACCATATGACTTGTTTTGGCTAGCCATGTACATTTATTTTCCCAATCTATTTAATTGGAGTTTATTCCATTATAATAGCAAATGGATGTTCCATTTTATAGCTAAATAAACCCTAACAATGTCTTTTCAAAAAGTTCAGATTTTCCTATTCCAAAGCCCTTAGAATGAGCATCGAAAATTCAATCACTAAGGTCTCCTCACAACTCGAATTTGTTTCCACTTTCTTGACTTCTTTTCATGCTTAATGCAATCGATTTTGAATTTTGAGTTCCAAAACTCCACCAATTTTAAATTCAAAAATTTCATCATATAATTGACTTTTAATTATTGATTTTTGCTGATAGTTCACTTTTCGCTTTCTATTAACCTTAGACTGAGCCTCTTTTGACCTTAAATGTCTTATATAATCATTTTACATTTTTCAAAAGGCATGAACAAGTCATCTTACACTTTACTTGGTTCTTGATATACTGGGTTTTGGTTTTTCAAATTTGATACTTCCCCTAAATTTTTTGATTAAGCTTAAATGCCTTTTCTTATTGAATTAACGTTCTTAAACTTATTCCAATATCTAGTTTGGACCTTTTTATCATCAATACTTCATTCGAGAGGATCTAGACTTAGAAATACCTACATTTCTCTAAAAAAGGGAACAAGTCTATTATAGGCCTAAACAAGATTAAATGTTTACAATTACCCCTCATTAGATTTATAGACAAACTTTTGTCTAAGACTTGAAAAGTCAACTACAAAAAAGTTTTTTTTCCCTTTTTTCTACCTCTTATTCTCAAATTGTTTCTTTAGGATAGTGGCCTTTTTTAAAGATAATAATGCTAAAAGAATTCTAAAATTCCTTTCTTATTTAAGCTTGACTTAAACCTATTAGGTTTGGCTAAAAAAAAAGTTGGACTCCTTCCTTACTTGGCTTAAACTAAACTAACTAGGTTGGTCAAAAACTAAAATTCCCTCCCCTATTTGGCTTAAACTGAAGTAGCTAAGGTTGGCTGAAAAATGGAAATTCCCTCTCCAGTCGACTTAAGCATAACAACTAGATTAGGTTGAAAAATTAAAATTCCCTTCCTTACTCAATTTAAACTCAACGACCTAAAGTTGGGTGAAAAATTAAAATTTCGCCTCGCTTGACTTAAATTGAACCAGCTATGGTTAGGTGAAAAACTAAAATTCCTTCCCCGCTAGGCCTAAACTGAACCAACTAAGGTTGTGAAACTAAAACTACTTTCTTGCTTGGTTTAAATTAGACTAAAGTTGGATGAAAAATTAAGGGCCAATTTCATTAGAGCCTAATCTACCAATTATATTAGGCTTGACCAATATAGGGTTAAATTTGTAGCTGAACCTGCCAGCTTACGTTGGGCTTGACCAGTTATGAGCCAATTTCACTATACTTAACAATTCTAGTTACATTAGGCATTATCAATTATGGGGCTAACTTCACTAGAGCTAAACCTGTTAGCTATATTAGGCCTAAACAACTAAAAGGCTAACTATATATATATATATTAATGTGTTTTGCCTTCCTTGATTTTTTAAGTACTTGTGCTAATTAATATTAGGTTTAGCCACAAGCTAAAATGTATATGAAGAAAAATAATTTTTTCTTAGTTCTTTACTATGGCAAATGTGTTCAATCAAAGGAGGGTTTATGAAACCTAAGTGGCAAGTATAACTCTTGGCTAAACACAAGGTTTACTTTTGTGAAGGTTTTCTAAGTCACCCTTTTGGAGGTCAGACAATTAAATAAGTTGGTTTGCAAAATGAAGCTTGGTGTGCAAAAAGTAGTAGAGATGTAATTAACTAGTGGTCTTGTAATATCTTTTTGTTTATGGTATGATTTTCTTTTTGTTTTCTTGATAGTTAGATTGGTTAAAGCTTACAAACTACTCTTTTAGGAGTTTAGTATGTTCTTTTGATTTTATTCCGCTGTATAAGTAATTTAATTTTCATCAGGTTTAATTTTTCATAATTTAATTGAGCATGATGCTAATTCCAAAAAAAAGATTCATGGGTTTCCATTTAGAATAAGAGTGTTTGGGTTAGTGCATTGCCAAATAGCCACGTGAACATACATCCTTAACATTAAAGATTTTCCATGCCAAACTAGAAATTTGAATGTTATTGAAGATCACATTCAAAGACATAAATAAGAATGAGATAAATGATATGAAAAACATGGAAATATATAAATGTTCAAGATATTGGAATCAAAAGAAACCTTTTTTGGAAAAACAATGCATTGATCATTCTAGCTAAGAGAACTCGCTAGCCAATTCTAAAGTTATATATATGAGAAATGCTAAGAAAAATTAAGATAGTGAGTGTCAAAATGTGCTTCTTATGCAAATCCCAATCATATTGGAGTTAAAATTTATCTTTTGGGGTTAGTTGGTCATAATGAAATAACGTGCAAAGGAGTTACCACCAATATTTTTAGCTAGGTTTGATTGGTCACCTATTGAATTTGTCTTTTAAGGGTTTCAAAATCCTCAAAAGTAGATATCAAAGTCTAATTATAAACAAGAGATTTATGCACATTCAGGAGTCAGTTTCATGTGAGGAAAGATGAACACCCCCACAATGCCTACATAACTCGATACCTATTAATCACATATTGTCCTAGATTTTGAGAATAATTGATTTTAATTTTTGGTATTTAAAATAAAAATTTTTGTGTTTTATTTTTTTTTGTAATGAATTAGGTTTTGCTGTTTAAGAAAGGATAATATTTTCATATTTCACAAGTAAACCCAGTGAAAAGCAAAAGTTTTATTTTTTTATATCTTTTGAGAATTCCAATTGAATTATTTTAAAAAGAGTATTTCACCATTAATAATAATGATGAGATTCCTTGCGTGCAACATGGAAGAAACCCATAGATTATTTTAACTTAGGGATATTACCTTCATCATTAATCAAAAAGCGTGTGTTACCTTACAAGTACCTTTTAAACTCGATTTTGGCCTAAAAGTACTAAAAAGACCCTAGGACTTGTTTTGGACATGGAAGTGCAAAACTGACCCTAAAGACTCAGTTTTAAGATAAAGATACTAAAATGACCCTAAAGGCACAATTTTGACCAAAAAATATTAACACGACCTTAAGGACCTAATTTTGACATAAAAATGCAAAAATTACTCGAAGGGCTTGGTTTTGACATAAAAATAATGGTTCAGTTTTGGCGTGAAAGGAAAGTGCTAATACAACCTTAAACAATCGATTTTGACATAAAAACATGAAAATGGGCTTAAAAGCTCAGATTTGATATGAAAATGCTAAAACAATCCAAAAGGCTTGGTTTTGACAAAAAAAAAATTGAAATGACCCAAAAAACTCAATTTTGACATGAAAGTGCTAATGCGATCTTAAAGACATGGTTTGGACATAAAAACTATTAAAATGACTAAAGACTAGGTTTTTTAACCTAGGTATAGTCAAATAACAAAAAGCCCCTAACAATGCATCTTTGACTTAAAAATTACCAAAATGGCCCCTTTAGGTTTGGTTAAAAGACAATTTTACCTTTCGAAATGCAAGCTTGGTCAAAAAAACCCTTCCCCTACCTAGTTTCGACCAAGCTATATAACAGCCCTAAAAATTTGAATTTTTTTTCAAACAAAAACATGTAGGACAAAATGAAAAAATCTAGGTTTAAATAGCCTAATCTCATTTTGAAGATCTTTAATATCAACTTAAATAAGAGACATAAATTAGCATGACAATAATAAATTTAAACATGATAACAATAGGAGAAAGATATGTAAATGAACATGGTAACATAATAATGACAAGAACATTTCAAATATTATCTCAAGTTTGGCTACTTAAAAGGTTTTGAAACCTTAGATCAAACCATTACCTAAATGTGAAACTTAGGATCATTAATCTCGTAATAACATATTAAAGTAGGCATACAATAGTAGAAACAAAATAAACATCATAATGAATAGAACTTAAATAAAAAAACTTTCTTATGGTTTCCTAATTAAAAGGTTTAGAAAATCTTAGCTCAAACTATCACCTAAGTTGAAACCTAGGATCATCAAGCTCAGGGTAGCATATTAAAGTAAATAAAACAATAAAGAAAGTAAAATAAGCATAATAATAATATGAGCACAAAGTAAATATAATAATAATGGAAATGAAATTGACATAATAACATGAAAATATTTTAAATAAAATAATCAAGAACATAAAATGAAATAATTTGCTCAAGGTCTGGCCACTTAAAGGTTTAGGAAACCTTAGTTTAAATCATCACCTAAGTTAGAACATAGGATCATCAAACTTAAAATAACATCATGAAGTTAAATATAACAAGAAGGGAAATGAAATATAAATATGAACATAATAATAACAAAACATAACTTGAATGCAGAAGCTTACAGTTTGGCCTCCAAAAAGGTTTATAAAACCTTGGCTCAAACTATCAACTAAGTTTAAACCAAGAATCATCAAGCTCAAAAGATAAAAAGAAATAGAAAAAAAAAACAAGAACATAGTAATTGGAAAATAAAGTAAAAATGAGAACTTGGAAAATATAATCAGATGGAAATGAAGATGATGAAAAAAATAAAAAGAAAATAAAATAGGGAACTGCCTTAAATCAAATTATGAGAATAAAATCTCTATTTTTCTTTTATTTTTATTTTTTCTCGCTTCTATGTAAAACTTTCAAGAGAGGATATCCCTCTTCATATAGACAAGAGGGTTCGACTAAAGAGTCCTAAACACCTTTACCAGACCTCCATTTTCATTTCCCTTAATTTTGATTTGGCTTCTGTTTTTCCTTTCTCCCATGCAAGGTTGTTGCAAAAAAAAAAAATCGACCTTTAAATGTTAAAAATACCTCTTTATGCTTATGTTTTTCCATGCATCACCAAAAACATTAAACCTCCTAACAAGTCCATTAGTTAATCACATGTATTCAAAGTAACTTCCAATATAATTCTAGGATATTTAAAAACCAAAATTAATTTCCAATGATTAGAAAAGGTAACTAAAAATCCAGCTGACTCTTAACTTCCATTTGTTGGAATCATGGTTGATGGTTTAGTTAAAATATCCTAGTGGTTTTAACTAAAATTAGAAAGTCTAATAATAAAAAAAATTAGTAGTAAAAGTCTAAAAAAATGTAAAAAAAAAAGGAAGGCTAATAAAGTTTATATGTAAAAAGTTTAATTGGGATTACCATTAGTAAAGCCTTATTACAAGATCTATATGTAAAAGTTCAATTAAATTCTCTATGTAGAAAGTCAAACAAAAATTCCATATGTAAAAAGTCTAATTAAAAATTATTTGTAAATGAGTATAATTAAAAATTGTATAGATAAAAGGTTTAATTAAAAATACTACATGTAAAAGGTTTAACTAAAAATTTTACATGTCAAAGGTTTCACTAAAATTCTATAGGCAAAAAATTCAATTGAAAAGTTCAATAAAAAAT
Organism: Adansonia gregorii; assembly: GCA_038382025.1. Taxonomy (NCBI): domain Eukaryota; kingdom Viridiplantae; phylum Streptophyta; class Magnoliopsida; order Malvales; family Malvaceae; genus Adansonia; species Adansonia gregorii. The sequence goes on from JBBYHO010000003.1 coordinate 174,557, forward strand.
ACTTATATAAAAAGTATAATTGAAAATTCTACATATAAAAAGGTTAATTAGAAATTCTATTAGCTTTCAGTGAACAATTCACAAAAAGGTCTCATTGAATTTTAGTTTAATTAAAAATCCTAAGAAATTTGATTAAAGAAAATCCTATTTAGAAAAGTAAAAGGTGAATTGAAAATCCTAAAAAATTTTAATAAAATCCTATTAGGAGAAAGTTTGATTAAACATTTCTTAAAAAAAACCCTAATTGAAAACCTACATGGAGTTTCTTTAATTTTATAAGTCAAAATGCATTTTGTGAATTCAAAATTTGATTAAGAGTTAACCTTTTTCAATTTTAATTTTTTCAACTGAGTTTGTTTCTTGAACTTTAAAATGCATTTCCTGAATAAGGGGTGGCTAGGACCAATGGTGGCGATTTTGGTTGAAAAGTTGTAGCAATTCAGGCATTAAAGCTTAAAATGCATAACTTGTACATAAAGGATCGATCCTTAATCTTTTTCTTTGAGGGATTAATCCTTTTTAGGTAGCTTGTTGGCTTTTAATCTGGGAACTTTTAAAACATCTAATTAGGTTTTTTAGGCATTGAGACATAGTCAAGGAAAAAGAGGGAAATGTATTCTTACCATAGGTTAAGGATTGGGTAGTTTATTTGAAAGGGCCTAGACAAAATTAGATTTCTATAGCGAGCTTGAAAATTGTTTCTACCACAATTGAAGATACAAGCTTTAGGTTTAATTGGTGTATTGACATAGGATTCACTTTGAGCATTGACACTCTATTCATGATATCTATATTTCACACATTGCATTCATGCATTTAACAAATAAGAAAGATTTTAGTTTTGATTTTTTTAAAAAAAAAGTTTTGCATTCAAATTTCTTTAAAAGGAGTCTTTTTTAATAAATATTTATGAACCTCAATCAAGGATTTCTTTCAAGCTAACATTTTAAGTCTTAGGTATGCCCCTAGATTTTGCACTTTGATTAAAGCAATGGATTTGACCCTTCATAGAAACAATAATTTTTAAAATGAGAATTTTACATTTTAGACCTTCTAGGATGATTTGTCTTTGAAAAATTATGTTTCTCCAGGGTAAGGTTCTCTTAAAATAAGATTTATTTTATCAAAGATTAGAGTTTTAAGTGAGAATCAATTTTACATTTTTTAGGATCTTTTTTTTACTTTTTTAGTAAAAATATTTTCCCTTATAGTTTGGTAAGAATTCTTTTCCCTTTATTTTGTTGTGAATATCTTGTTTGGTGCAAATCCTTAATTAATTATTTTTCTTAGAATCCATGCAACTTACTTTCACTAGATTTTGTTTTGGACGTGATACTTAGAATGCTATCAATCTTTTCCAAAATTGCTTTATTAGACAGTTGCTTAATAGAAGGGTCGTGTTAACTTTTCATAGAAATTTATCTTTCTTCATTCTACAAGGATGATTAAAAGGAAAAAACTATCAATGACAATCAAATCAACATTGTTTCCTACCTTAATGTAATCAAGATGATTTCACATGTTCTGTACAGTAAAGACAAGCTAATGTTCCACATGTACTCCACCTTAAAAACATTCCACAAATAGGGAAGTCACTAAGCGTCCACAATAATGTAGCCTTCAAAACAAAATTTTGTTTCTTATACTCGTCGAAAGTTGGAACACCTTAATCCCATAATAATTTTAACTTATCTATCAAAGGTTTAAAGAACAAATAAATACTCTACTATGGATTCTCTAGAAAGAGAATATCCATATTAGGAAGCAAATATGGTTGCTTCATAGACATCCATGGGATAAATTATATATGCAAAGCATGACTTGCCAACATAAATACAGTTTTACTACTTTGGTAAACAAACAAAAATCATTTGCAAATAAACTTAATCAGATTCAGCTGTAAAAGATAGATAGGTACAATTAAAATCTTGCCATGCTTCACCATCAACTGAGTGCACAACATTCCATCATCCCTTTGATTGTTTGCATGCCATGTTATATGTTCAATAATTACCATTGGCATATATAGTTTTCGTCATCTTGGAATTAAAGGCAAATAATGCAGTGTCCTAAATGGAACTATTTTGCCTTCCCCAAAGTTGATTTGCTAACTGGTTTTTATCGAGGATGGCCATATACTAAACATTAGGCCAACTCGACTAACTCCTGGTAAAACCTATAGTTACTCAAGCAAGTATGTATCTTGACATTATCTAACATAAATTTAGCCATCTACTTCTTTATTCTATAAAAATTCTCCTATAAATAATCATTTTATAGTAACATTCCTTACATGATAACCCATAGTTGATTGAAAGACAACTTAAGTTGAATTCAAGCTTCACATTTAGTAGTTGCCATGCTGTAGATAAATTTATGTGCTATGTATATCCTAACCACAATGATTCATATACTTCATTCACCGAATAATGATACTTTTCCAACCTTAAAACTGGTTCTTTATCCTTAATCATGGTCTCATCAATATTGCTATTACCATCAAAGTTGCTATTATCATTGAAGTTAACATTCGTATTCAAAGCATCCATAACCATTTTGGCATAAGGATTCTCTCTTTTTATATGATGAAATTCATCATTACTCTTAGATGATTAACCTTGATGAATTTCCCTACTTGCATCCCAAACTAAGTAATTTGCACAAAAACCCTTGTAATAGAAATGTTGAATTACCACATCAACATACATATTTCGATTATTCTAACACTTAACAGAATGACATCCAGTTCTGTTGTCTCTGATATAGTCACTATTACCACATGCAAGAGCTATAAATTGTTTTAGTCCATTCAAATAGTCATTCCTAATAATCCTTTCAACATCCAATCAATTACACATCTAGGATTTATCCATTTGTAACAACCTAAGTAAGATACAATATATGTCAATAAATTATGTAATGATTTTAATTCATTTTATTTTTTTAAAAGAATTGACTTATTTGATTTTTTTTGAAAAAATTTTAAATCAATGTTATATTTACATATGAATATACATGTTTAAAGTAGAGATCTATTTACACAATTTACACAATTACATATATATAAAATTTTAAAATGAACATTATATGTATGTACATATATACAATTTAGACAATTACATAGATATAAACATATAACTTAATTATCAGCATTATATGCACATATATACAATTTACACAATTACCTTAAAAACAATAAAATTATAATTAACAAAAATAAAAACTTACATACTATAGCAAAATTAGTCAAGTGGCAATGAGTAACCACCAGCGAAAGAGAGAAAAAACTGCCATACCCTTAAAATAAAACATAAATATATAGTTGCAATAATAATATTATACAATAATTTATGTTAAATAATCATAGAAATTACATAAAGTTATTAATTAAAATATATAATTAATTAATTATAATAAACTAATGCCTAACATTGTTATTTAAAATTAATTATAAAATGAAAAATTAATTGTATTACATTAAATTATCATTATAATTCAACAATATTAATTATAATGTCTATAATTCATTAATATTAGATTAATAATTACAACATAATTATATTATAAACAATTATTAAAATAAAAATAAATTATTAATTACTAGAAAAATTATATTTAACTACAAAAAATAAATTAAATCAAATCAAATTATTAAAATAATTCTATTAAAAATTTATAAGATGTACATTTTTACTAATTTAATAATTTAATTCATCTACAAAACAAATAAATTATATTATTTAATTATAATCATATATTTTTAACTAGTATACAAAAATTATAAATATTGACTAAGCAATTATAATATATACCACAGCAACTAATTATAATACAAAATAATTAGTAAAAAAATTTACAATTCTATTATATATTATAAACAAATATACTATAAAACAAATAGTTATTCTACATCTAAACAAAAATAAAACTAATTGTAAAAGTAAAATGATGATATTTTGGATGTCAGCCAGTGAAAATTAAATAAGAAATTCATACAAGTATACTGATAAATTTGCAAAAATAATAAAAAAATATACAAAATGTGTCAAACTAAGACATGCACAACCTTAAGTTGTTAAGAAAAACAAAAGAAAGAAATTTTTGTTTTTCACAAAAAAAAAATGCGTAGGAAAAAGAGGCGTACCTTGATAACCTATAAATTAGAGTTATTTAGTCTCATTATGTTCATTAAAGTAGCTATGTTCTATAGAGTTTTAGTTAAATATAATTAATTTTTAATTTATTAGTAGTTTACTTATTTAATTTATAATTAAATTATATCGTATTTTAATAGTTTTCACATTTTTAGAGGTCCAAAGCCCAAAGGAGTTTCCGAGGTACAATAACTTAATCAGGAAGCAAAGTGGACCCAAGTTGGAAACTTCTAAAAATAAATTGTGTTAGCTTTATTAGCTTTAGATTAATCTTAATTTGGGTATAATAAAAAGTTAAGCTTAATTAGCTTGTAACTAAGTATTTCTAACTTAGTATTTTTCCCTTGATTATTTTAAATATACCTAGAAAAATACTAGAATGTGTCTAACTTCTTATTTTACCCAAAAACATGTTTTTAATGCATACTCTAGTATAAGATACTTTTGAGATAATTTTTACAAGCTTTAAAATCATAAAAAACACTTTAAAATAATTTTAATATGAATGTATTGATACTTTAGGTGCATGTATCGATACAATGCTTTGCAGTAGCCAAACAAACATGAAACCCTTGAATGTGTCAATAAAATAGTATAATATATTGATACATTATGAATTATATCAATAGAACTCTTTCTTATATCTATACATCATGCTGCAATGGTCATATTTTTAGTGTTTTAAAGTAATGTATCAATACATAAGGTAAAAATATTGATACATAAGCAAGGGAAATAATAGAAAATCACATTAATGAAGCTCCCAATGGATTCAAAGCTTAGCAGTCAATTCCCAATGGCCATAAACCTATTACAAATAAGCTTTACCAACACTCCCGATAGTAAAAATTAGGACGAATATGAGCACATAGCCAAAATTTTCATCTATTTCATCTTTCTAAGTAGTTCAATCTTGTATAGGATTAATTCTCTCTATCATTCTTGTATTTATTGTAATTTTATCTTGAAATCATTCTTTCTAGAGTAAATTCTCATAAAGACCTAGCCTTTAGAGGTTTTATTTGTTTATGCCAACATCTTGTATAAAGCGGAGGTTACTACCTTAGCAATTAAAAGGTAGAGAGGTTACTATCTTGTCCTAAAAAGATAGAAAGGGTAGAGGTTGTATCTTATCCTACGTTAAAGATAAGGAGATGTAAAGGTTATACTTTTTTTTTTGAACAATAAAGTTCAAAATTAATGAATTTGAAACTCCTTGGCAAGTGGGGTTAAGGGAGAGGATGTAGGTAGGGAGTCAAACCTTTATAAATTCGAGTGTTTCCTTTTTTATCCCTTACTCATTTACTTGTTTATTTATTCACTAACATACAACTCCAAGCTTATTATTTTGATTTCTTAATTTATACATTCAAACTTTTAATTTGCAAAAGAATTTTGATACCTTTTTTTGATTTCATTCACCATAAGGTCTAACAATTGATATTGGAGCTTTGGTCTATTTTGTATGTTTAACAGCCTTGAGCAAAGATCTATTCTCAAAGCTCCATCAAAATGTAAAGTGGTGAAATGTTTAGCATAGGCCAAGAGAGATATTTAATTGTGAGGCCTTTATTCTTTAATGGTGAAATTATGCTCATTGAAAGAAGAGAATGAGGTTATTTGCCTACGCCAATGATTAAGTTTGGAAGATAATCATAAAAGGTCCAACAATCCTAATAAAAATGGTAGGAAATGAGGAAGTCCCAAAAGAAACAAGCGAACGGGATGAGAGAGATATAAGATGGCTTAACTAAATAGCAAGGCCATGCATATTCTCTTTTGTGCATTAAGGCTACATGAATACAATAAGTATCTTTATGTGATAATGCTAAAAAGAAAGGGATAAATTGGTGATTACGCAAAAAGGGACCAATCAAGTCAAAAAGTCAAAGATTAACATGCTTACCGTTGATTATAATGTTCAATATAAAAAATGGAAGAGAGTCTCAAAGATATGTACATCCGATTCACAAACATTCTTAATGGCTTGAAGGGTTATGTAAAGGTGTATCCTAGAAAAGATGGTCAAGAAAATATTAAATAGCCTTCCAACAGAAAGCTAAAGTGATCGTAATTGAGGAATCAAAAAACCTCAATTCCCTAACTTTAAATGAGCTTATTGATTTTTGCCTCACATATGAGATAAAGATGAATTATTGAAAAAAGCAAACAAAAATAGTTGAAGTTGCCTTGAAGTCATTCATTAAGAAAGAAGAAGAGGATGATAACAAAGACGAAAAAGAGATAATCGTATTTGCCAAAAGGTTAAAAAATTCATGAAAATGGGCAAAGGCAAATCATCTAAAAAAAACAAGGTTGAAAAGATAGTTTGCTACAACTGCAACAAACAAGGCTATTTCAAGCACGATTGCCTTTTATTAAAGAAAAAAAAGACAAAAAAAAAAAACAATGGTAGCCACTTAGAGTGATAGTGATATTTTCAATGTTGATCTTGATAAGCCTAAGTAACCTCAAACTCAAACAATTTGAATTCTTACGCATTTTATGCATTGTAAGATGCATTTTATGAACCTATAGTAGAGTTTGATGAAATAAACTTAAAATATAAGAAAATGATTTCAAAAATTAAAAGTTAAAAATGATTTATTATTGAAATCAAAGATTGTTTTGAAAATGAAAAGAATGATTTGAAAATTATTTTAATGTTTCAAATAACTAAAACTTTAGAAAAAGTCAATTTTGATTTGAAATAGAAAATTGAAAGCTCGGAACATGAAAAGAAAATCATTTTACAAAAATATTTTCAAATGAATATGACTAATTGCACACATTGCACTTATCAAGGTCATACTTTGCATACTTCTCCTAATAAGAAAATGATTCAATTTAAATTGAGACAAGCATGCATTCCAAAAAGAACAACTAATTTAGTAACTAACTTTCAAGGACCTAAAGTAATTTGGTTACCAAAAACCAAGTGATTATTGTTGTAGGTATATTGGAGCAATAAGGAGTAAAGCAAGTGAATTGGATGGCCTAGATAGATAAAAAAGGATGATGGGTAGCCTCTAAGCTTTAAAGTTTGGATATGTGTCTTGGTTGCCTATTAATGTTATGTTTGTTTGATTTTCTAAAGCTTTCATGAAAATTTTTTTATGAAAAAGCTTATTGTTTTAATTTGTTGATAAAAATATTTTTAAATGCATATTTTACATCATTGAATATGTATAAGCTTAATGGAAAATGCACTTGAGAAGTATGTGCAAAATTGTGACATATATATACATATAATTTGTCAGATGATGTTATTGAAGCATGGCATTATGCATAATAGTTTGATTTTAAATGATGTCATGTTTTGAGTACCTAGCAAGCTTTATTATATGAGTAAATTGTATACATATCCTTAGGGGAAGCATACAAAGCTTACACATGTGATTTTATGCCATGAACATGAGTTTAACCTTTTTAGTGCCTTCCAAGCATTTTATTGGTCTTTTATGAGGCTTAAGTTGGTTGAATATGCAAATTGCTCATGAAAGCATATTTTATCGCTTGAACAAGTTTTATACACATTGAATATGATTATAAACTTGTATACATGTGTTTTGTATAAAAAATTAGATGTTTCATATTCATTTATTTGGATGAATTAATATGCATGTTAGATAGGAATATAAGATCATGTCATATGTAACCAAATTAGAATATAATTTAATAATTTTTTTCTTTAATTTGATTTACATAGAAATATTGCAAATTGGTTAAGAGAGATATTTTTATGAGACAATCGGAAGATAATCATAAATAATTTAGAAGTTTAGATTAACAACTCATTAACATTATTAAGTTAATAGGGTGAAACAAATGCAAATGAAATGTGGAGAAAAGTTATAATCTTATTATTTTCTTATTGATTAAGTAAACCTTATTTATTTTCTTTGCTTTACTGTTTAGTTAATTTTAGTTAAATTTTAATTCTATTTTAATAGATTTTTTGGATGAGGTTAAATTGTTTCATTTTTAGCAGTTAGTGAATTTAGTACAATTCTTAATAGGAACGATATTTTAACATTTGTTAACGATACATGCCCTTATGTGGCAATTCAACAACATACTAGCTCAAGCAAATTTACACCCAAACTATTTTTAATAGAATTTTAACTATTTCTGGCTAGAAAACCTTTCTGTAGAGTAAAATGCTCGAGTAAGGAAGCTTGAAAGCTGTCTTTTCCCTTAAAAAAGCTAGAGCTTGAAAGCTGTCCTTTCCCTTAAAAAAGCTAGTTTTTTGCTATCGTATCCAATTTTCTTTCTAGATCTTCTTCTTCTGAAGTTTTTATGGATGCAATTTTTTTCCCTAGGAATGTTAAGAAAAGGGAAGGATAAAAGGCCTTCTAGCTATTTGTCAAAATGGAATGATTTGCATTCTTTTGTCTGTCGGTTAAAATAGATAGATTTCTTTACCATTCGCCTAGTATTTTACTACTTTCTTTCTAAAAGGACTATCCATCTTGTGAATGAGAGTACCTCAATTTGAAGGTAGTTGTGTACGGGAATCAAAGGGATTAGAACAAAACTAAGCTAGCCATTTCTCGATAGAGAAATGGAGGTAAAAGCATGCCAAGAAGCAAGTAGACCGGGACAACAAAGCAAAAGACTTGTAGTGAGTAAGGAAAGAGAGAAAAAGAGAGAGGGAGGGAGAGTATATGTCATAGTTCTTGGGATTACTTTTGTTTGGGATGGTAAGATTACTCTGCAACTCGGTTCTGCATCTGTCTTTGTCATTAGAAATAGTTTAGGTAGAAATTTTCTTCCTATTAATTCATTTTGCAAGTAACTATCTATCAAATATAATATTTTTAATGGGTTTTTCTTGGAGAATCAAATCATTAAAAAAATCTATTGAAATGCTATTTCTAACCAAAAATCCATTGAAAATAATACTTTTGGTGTTACATCAGACATAGCATTTGCTATAGATTGACCAAATTCAATTAAAAATATAATTTGTGACTGATAATTTCGTTGATAAAAACTATTTCATTGAAAATGTTTTTCTAGTAGAATATCAACTGAAAATAGTTTTCCAATCGATTATTCCATTGGAAGTACCATTTTCTAACGTATTTAATTTACTAGGCATTTTTAATTAAAAATACATGATATTTAATTTTTTTGATGAAATATTCTAGAAAAAAAATTTAAAATTTCATCAAAATAATTTTAGAGCATGTCTGGCATGCATGAACAGTGATATGCCAAAATTATTTCTAACAAAATTGGTCTATTTCTGATGGAAATAAGGTGGCATTATCTAAGAATATTTCTGACAAAAATTTTGTTAGAAATAATTGATGTCCATAAGAAATATCTAAGTATTTTTGACAGATTGATTCCATTCGTAATTAGTCCATTGATAATAAGCATTTCTCTTGTAATGACATAACTTAGAATAAATATTACATTTTGCCAAAAAAAAAAAAAAAAGATAGTGTCATAACTAAAAATAATTCTCGATACTTTCTACCTAGGTGTTAGAGAGCTTTTGATAATCTTATTTATGAAAGATTTCTTATCTCATGAAAATTTCTAGATATAGGAGGACTATTTCTAAATTCTGCGTAAAAGCTGGGGAACTTAGACAAAGTTACTAGTGTCTTAAATTTTCTTTGTACGTCTACATAAATGATTTCATCCAAAATATATGATACAAATGTTTTTCTAATAAAATGCAATGAAGGACTACTTTTGGATATCAAAATTAAAATTACTTTTTCAAGATTAAGAATAATGTTGATCAATAAGTACTATTTTTTAAATAAATGTTACAGGGGTGCTTATCCTTCCCTAGACATAATCATGTTCTTGAATCAAAATTTTATTTTCACAGACCTAAATTATCCCTTTAATAGATTTTAATTAATTTTTTTGATTTTTTAAGGGTATAAATTTTCTTAAGTGGCCAAGCACACAAAACTAGAAAACACTGATGACAACTCTTCTGTTTTGAACTTACTTCTTAGTATGATAATTGAAAGATCATTATGATAGCTTGATCATGAAATTTTCTTTAAGGGTCTCAAAGACTTAATCATGAATTTTTATAACGTGTCTCTCACACTTGATCTTGAATTAAACTAATATGATCCAAGATTATAGAGCCTTGAAAATCTTGAAATACCCAATTTAGAGTTTTGGAAATCTTGGATTTTGATCTCAAATTTAGAGATTCTTGAAATTTTGTCCTAATTTATAGAGTCTTGGTTCTTTATAAGCACTTTATTTTGCCAGAGCGCCTAATTGACATTTTTTCAGTTTTGAAGGTTAAAAGGAATTTTCTAGGTCTAGATCTTCTTGGATGAGTTGTAAATGATAAAAAGGTCTAACTGAGGTTTTGGTTTGTTTGTATGAGCTTAGAACATAATAAGGCATCTAAGCTTAATTGTTTGATTTAAGGGGTAGGTGCCAAATTTGAAAAAAAAAACAAAACCCAGGTCTTGAAAGTTTGAAAATGTTAAAAGTTGACCAATAAAAGTCTCTTGAGTAATTAAAGTATTTATTGACAACATTAGAATCAAAAAGAGACTTGTTTTAGAAGTTGAAATCAACAATCAACAAAGTTATAAAAGTTAACTTAGGCAAAAAGGTCAACCTTTAAGCCTACAGCTAGACTTTGAAATTAAAAGAGTTTTACAACTTAGATTTTAAAATTAATTATACTGAAATGAAATTAAACATGGACTTTAGGTCAAAAATTTGTAACCGAGATTAGGTCATGAAAGGACCTTAGGAATTTAGGATGTCAAGAGTTCTCAAAGACTTAATCCGAAAGGTTTGGGATAGACTATTTTAGATTTTTTAAGAGAAAGTCATTAGAAAACATTTTTACTACAAGATGGAACATTCAATTGGATTTTTACATTAACATATTATATTAACATAAAAATTTGTACAAGAATCATGCCGGAATAATGCCATTGCCATATTTTAAGATGTGCATATCTGCCATATGTTCATCCATCATTAAGGGCATAAATGCCATTTTTGCTTAATTTTATTAAGAGGTTAGTGGTCAAGCTAATATTACCTTAGGATAATTTAAGTTTAAATTACCAACCCTGAGGCCTATAAAATAGAGGTGAATATCTACATTTTTTAGCAACTTTAAACATTTATAAAATTTTAGAAAATTATAGAATATTCATTTTCCTCCAAGCTCTTATCATTTCTAGGAAAAGATCAAGCTTAGATTATGTATAATTTCTAACTTTTCTCTTTAATTTCAATTCAGTTATAATGATTACTATTTGATCGATGTTTTTCCATGCTTAGATTGAACTTAGCTAGCTTGATTTAGTGTCTTTGATGTTTTGGCTATCCTAGCTTCTTGATAATGTGATCTTGCTTTCATGATTTTGATTAAGATGTACTTGATTTTATGATGATTAATGCATGATCTATTGATAGATTGATGAATTATAGATGTAATCATAATAACCATGTCTGTGATGATGTTCAAACATGCTAAACAGTTTAGATCATGATTCGGTTAGCTCTACGTTGTTGGATTTTGATGATTTAAGCTGATGAGAGCTATTACCTATATATCTAGTATTGGGATTAAGTTATTTTAAAGATGAAATCTTATATTCTTAAGCATAGGAAAGAATTGGCCATGATTAAAGCTCATGATTTAGGTTCAGCTATAGTAAACATGTAGACATCTTGAATAAGCTTAGCTTAGGTGACAATGCCTTGGTGAAATTTAGATGAAGCAAGTTAGGTTGAATTGGTAAGATAAAATTGATCCTTAATTTGGTGAAATTAAAAGCTTATATGTTTAGTTGTTGAACTCAAATGGCTAAAGCATGCTTGGATTGTTAATCATGTTAAATGAATTGTATCCAATCTTGTTCTCTTGTCCTTGATTGTTAATGATGAGAATTTGATGTTTAGATGAGCATAATTAGCCTAAGAGTATTTGACTATGGCAAATTAGAATTTGGAATAGGTTTTGTGGTTGATTAGTTACTAGAACTATAGGTTAGTAAACTACATGTTTGATAAAATGCATGTTAAGGTGTTTAGGATATGTAAAATCCTTGTTTTCTAAAAAAGATCCCCTAAGGAAAATCTTGGTTCACTTAATCAACAGGTGAGTCAAGGTTTAGTTATGTTTAATAAGTTCTTATATGGACAATTTGGGGACATGTAATAAAATAGCTTAGTTCAGAGCTAACTTAGGAGAAAATAATAATGTTTTTTAGTGTTTTAGAGTGTTTTTTTTAGTCTAAACTTGGTGAGCCAGTGTGAGTCCTTAGGTGATGTTTAGACGAGTCAAATTGTGTTGTTTATTGGTATGCCTCTCACTTATTAATAATAAAGAATAATGAATAAAAATGATAAAAGCGGAGACATTTATGTGACTCCATAGCATATCGCGAACATCAGAAGACATAGTTCTAGATTAAGTCGCTTTAAGGTGTTTGTTTTTCTTCATATAGGTTATTCATAGAGTTTATTTGGTCTATTGCTAGATGTTCAAACATCTGAAAGCATGTTATAAAAATTGACAAAAAGATTCATGATCATAAGTTGTATTAGAGCTCCTATTGCTATCTAACTTATTTTCGAGTAGGTTATAGACCTTAGGAATTTTTGTTTGTATATTTCCTATAATTCTCATTAATTGGGCTACATTATGGGGCTTTGAAATGTTTAATTCTGTGATTGGATGACTACAAAAAAAAAAACCCAAACCACGAGCTATTTTTGATAAGGATAATCATTTTTTTTGTATTTTTCTTATAATTTTAGATAAAAAAAGCATGTATGGCTGGTTAAATAGGTATTCTAGAAAAATCAAGAAGAAAATCTAGAATGTAGGCTGGTCGAACATGCTCTACGATGCAATAACATCCAATTAAAAACTTTACCTGATAGCCAAGATGATTTTCTAGCATTTTTTAAATATTTTTAATTGGAATATAGTGCATTAGCATTCATAAAATTTGATTTGATGATTTTATTTGATAAAAATAATCTAAAATAAATTAGAAGAGCTTGGAAGGTCAAATCTATCCCTTGTTTCTATTCTCTCTGAGTTTGCTATTCATTATCCAAGGCATTCAGATGCTTCGAAATTTATTATGGGTGTCATGTTTAGTTAGTTAATAAGTCTAGAAATGTCCTTTAGGAGCTCCCTAATGGCCCACATTAAAGCTTTTAAGTTAAATTAAATAAAGTGGATTTTTAATCTTTTAAATAGAGTCCAAATTAATAAAAAGTATAAAAAATGGAGTAATTAATGAATATTTTTGGAGTCAGATGATTTTATGAAAATTTTCCTTTATAAATGATTTTCATTCTGAATTAGTTATAAATTTGAGCTAGTTCAGGTAAGAGTTTCAAGATACATTTTTTTTATTAATATTTGTTTGATTTTTTATGAATAAAAATGGGATTATGATTGAAAACAGATGATTGAAACTAAGAAAAACAAAATTGGATGAGTGTGATAAGTTGGTTCCAATTATTAGGCATCTCGAGAGGAATCGAGTCCTTATTTATGGTATAATCGACTCCTGAGCCCAACTTATAGATTTCTAGTATATGCAAATCATAAAATCATTCCTTTAGATTTTTGTGACTCTTCAGTGAATGGTTTTAATAGGTGACCGATCTAGCCAAAAAAAATCGATGGGAACTTTTTAACCCAGTCACTTTTGGATTTCGATATGAGAAGTTCAAATGAGCGGTTTGTTTGACCAGCTGGAGCCCTATGATGATTCAAGGTGTTGTCTGCTTTGATATGTCGAGGTTCGTATCTCGATATATTATGACATTCTTCAAACTTAGATCTGTAAATTTTCCTTCTTAAACTTGATTTGTTGGAATTCTAGAGACTTTGTTGTTTTAATTTTTTTTTCTCTCAATTTTCTTTAGATTATCTTTCATAAATTGTGCTTTAAAGATTATAATTACTTGATTTTGAACACGGTGTACTTCCTCCAAAATCTTTGATACTTAATCTTGAGCAAAAATAATTCATCTTCTTTCTTGGATGAAATCAAGATCAAAGAGTATCTTTTTAAAATTTCTTTAATTCTTCTTTATTCAAAGCTTGATTCTTAAGACTTTGAAAGGCTTGGATCTTCAAATTCTTCCTTTTCTTTCAAGGATTTTGAATTGTGAACCGTAACTTGGAGGAGCAACCTATTTATAGTAGCTAGGCAACTTAGTGAGATAGAGTTCTAAAAGAATTTAAACTCTTTGCAAGGAGTTCTAAAAGAACTTTAATTGATTGATTCATAAATTTTTATGATTTGTTGGCCAAAATTTAAATTTATTTATATATTTTTATCTAATTTAAAGATAAATTGGATGATTCGTAATTGAATTCAGATTTATTAAAAATTTCTTTAATTAAAAGAAATTTAATTGAAATGCGCCAATTTATAATTGGTCAAAAATTTACTTTACACATAGTTCCCGCTTGGAGACCGGTACAAGTAATATGAGTTAACACACTTCTGCCTTTTCTTCCAATCAACTTTAGATCATCATCTCTAATTACTATCAAACTTCAATTCATCAGGATTAATTGTATTGTTCAAGAGAGTCAGAGTATTCAGGATATAGAGAATAAACGAGAAAAATTGACAGGGTAGGAGAGTGGATATGTTGATCAATCACAGAACTTGCGGACCGAATTCTTTCTCCTCCTCCAGTTACAGTTGTCACAAGGACCCTATCAACTCTTGGGAAAGATGTCTACTTTTGTAATGAAATATCGGAAATATATCTTGTATTTTATGATAAACGTGGCGAATACAAATATGGCAACATTATTGATAATTTATGCAACAGAGATTTGGATGACTGACAAGGATAAATGAAATAGGGAAAAAAAAAGCTTTTGTAGGTGCAAATATGAGATAAATACATCCAAGCCAGAGTGTAAGGTGATCTCATAAATTGGAGGATTTGAAATTTTTATCAAAATGATTCAAATTCATTGTAAATAATCTAAATCTTTTAAAATAAAGAGTAATTTTATGATAAATAAAAATAGGATTATTATTGAATACATTGTTAATAAAGTATAAAAACTCCTCAAATAAAATTATTAAGATGATGCATGTCTCATTCATTATTTTTTATAGTTTTAAATATACCTCAAAAAACATGTATCATTATTAATCTTGCTTATAGAGTTTTCGTACTCTACTGGCAATTCATGAAATAATTATCCATAAACATATATCACCCAATAATATTATGTACTCCAAACCAAACACCTTCTAACTATTTACCAAACACCTAAATATGACAAAGAAACATGTAATGTTAGATATTAAATTTGTTGAATTTGAAATCATTAAAAATAGATTTTATTTAAATAATTATTGTACATAAAATCCCTAAAAATGTATTATAAGAATGGTAAGGTGTCCAATAATTGACACGTCTAACTTCAAAGACTTCGGTTGAGGACAATTCTAATATTAATAAATAGGTTTATTAATTAATTCCCAATTTCTCCTATTTCTCTTCTTTCATGTTATTTTTAGTAGATTGTACAGAATTGTATACAAAACATATCATATAAATATGTGTGTAATCCTAAAAGATAATCTGATTTTTTTCACTTCTTTTTTTTAATTGAAAGTAAGAGAACAAAAAATAAAAAGGACACATGATTAGAATTGTTCAAAGATTACATCTTAGATTGTAATCTTGTGTAAGATTTTCAATAGGAAACCCAATTCAAGATATTATTTTATTAACAATTTTTTTTATATTTTTATTCTAAAATGGACTAGACTTTGATTATTTTCACTTTTACTTTGTTTTGTGGCCAATTTTTTACCAAAATCACAGAAATATCAATCAAATGAAAATGAAAAATATTGAGAAACAAACACAAAGCTTGGGATTAGGTTAGATTTTTGTTTAAGGATGAATATATATATATATATATACATGTACTTTATCCTTGTCGACTATCTGTTTAGTCGTTAGGACTTGGCAGCCAGAGCCGCAACAACATATGAATATGATCCTTTTGTGTATAAATTCAGAGGATAAGTAGGTAAAATAGGTGAACAGTCTAAGCAAGGAAATTTGAAGGCTCTAGTTATGTAAACTTAAGCTAATTTAAGTTCTAGTTTTAGTCTAGGATAACTATTCTATTCACCAATAGAAAAAAAACTCCACAAGTGATGCTTGTGAGATAAATCAATGAAGAAAAATTTAAAAAAGTAAATAACAAATGAATGGTACACGTGTCACTTCAAAAACCTTGCTAGTGTAAGTTTTTTTCTTTTTTCACTAGTGTCTTAATAATTATTCTTTAGTCTATATATATATATATATATGTAAGGTAAGGTCAACAATTTGAAGATTGCCACTCCTGATTTTTTAGTATATTTGATAATTTTAAATATAGTATGATTATATAGCATGAGAAAATAATTAAAATAAAATATAATATAAATACGAAATAAATACATGAATATATCAAAAAATACATAAAAATTATTAATATTTTAAAATTTATATAAATATATAGTAATTTAAATATAACCAAAACATAAATAAGTAATACGACACTAATACTCAATTTACCAAGTTTACTCTCTCGTTGGTCTGAGGGTAGCTGCTTAGCCGTAGACGAATGGTGGGT
>JBBYHO010000003.1:214697-225751 GCA_038382025.1 Adansonia gregorii
CAGTTTTATTACACACAACGGGATAGGATTGAGAGAATGAATTGAGCATGTTTAACTAATAAGCCAGAAATAGGAGTACTTTACAGTCATCAATAGCTATTTTTATTGGAAGGTCAACACTAAATGTTGATTGATTATCATATAGGTGAAGAACTTTTAATTTTTATTACGTGCTTTTACAAAAACAATTTAAAAAAATTATGAGTCATTTTTTCCAAAAAAAAAAATTATTATGATAATTACATGTTTCTTTTCTTAAGAGAAAAAAAAGGTTGAATCGGATATCCCTTTATTCAAATAAAAAATTTTATTTTATTTTTCCATGGTGAATTGGTGATTTTCTTTTGCCAACTTTAGATTGCTCATGCCTTTGAGGGGGCAAATACGTAAACAACGATACAAATTGAGAAGCAAATTGCATCCTCAACTAATAACACTATGGGTTTTTAACATATAAATTATATGCAGGCAAAAGACATTGTGCGCTGAGGAAGATTGCAAGCGATGTGGTCATCTTGATGTAAATCAGCCTTGCATAGGTTAGTTTTTATCATGGAAATACTTTTACCCGTTCATTTTAAGCTAGATTAAGTAATCTTAACCATTTTCACAACATATATATATTCCAAGCAGGAAAGACAGATTGTTCAGTTTGTCACTCTACCACTGGTGTTCTGTGTCGTGCTTGTCTCAAGGTGAGGTATGGTGAAGGTAAGATCAACATTTTAAATGCCGAATGAAAGGGTTAAATCTGGGAGGAATTGTAATTTTGAAAGCGAGCAACACCTCTCGCAAGTTTTTTTAGTTTGTACTCAACAGTTATGTTGCTCGTGCTCTCTTAAAATACTCGTACCTTGCAGCTGTGTTTGCAGCTGTATCCAACGCATATAATCTTTCAAATATATGAAAAAACTTGAAAAAAAAAATTGACTATAACCACGTGCATCTGGTACTGATCTTCAAGTCTGGGTACCACAGCTTGACAGCATAAAATCTAAATTTGGGCTATTGTGAAGAAGAAAAAAGGTGGAAGTGGTGTTTCTTGGTATTGTAATGATGTTATGGTCTTAACAAAAAAATATATATATATATATATACCATAACTAATGTTATCATGCTTTTATCAGAACTGGAAGAAGTAAGAGAAAATAAGGAATGGATGTGCCCTCACTGCATAGAAGAAAAAGGAATCAACCCATATTGGATATGTAATAGGTATGTGACTCATCATCTTCCTCCTTGTGCGTGTGATTGAGAATTTTATGTTGTTCACTGATTCAATTTTTTTTTTTCTTTTGGTGGCACTGTCTCCATAGTTCATTTTGCTTGAAGAATCGAAAGATGGCTCCAACAGGAATAGCAATATACAGAGGTTTTTGTCTTGATTCTTGATCTTCCCCAACTGGCTAAGCTTTTTTGAATCGAAAATTCCGACTATTGCTTTTTGTTTTTCTTATCAAATTTGAAGCTAGGGAGCTGGGATACAAATCGGTTGCACATCAGCTGATGGATGAGCTTCAGCGTAGAGATCCTTCGAGAATATGCAGGGACTAACAACCTAATAAGTGATTACAGCGTCCTCTTTTTATAGGTATTGTTCATGTGGCTGACAATGTTAGAGACTTCCACCTTTTGTCCAGGGAATGACTGTATTTGACTCAGGGTATCAAGTGCAACTTGATAAGATGTGTATGAGATTAGCAAGTGCAACTGGTTTAAAGGAAACTTACGTTCTGGTGCTAAGATGTGTATGAGATGTAGCAAGTCCTTTTTTATATAAGAAGTACTTACGGTACCTGCAGTTGGTGCACACTCGATCCCTTCCTCTTCATGAAGGGGGTTAAGTTATTTTCTATTGTTTTTCATCATTTACTTTTTCAATAAACTCAACGGAAGCCGTATTTATAAGGGTTAAACTCCCCTCCATTACTTTTTGTCCATTACAATTTAATACGTACACGTAAGTACGATAGATAGGTGATACCCATTACTTATGAATATTGTTAAAATTGTATTAAAAAAATAATGGATTGAAAAATAATAGAGGGGAGCTTGACCATTTGTGAAGAGGATCAAAAAGTGGCTTATCATCAAAGATGACTGAGAATTCCTGTGAAGCTTAGTAGGGTATCATGGAAAACTAGAAAAATGCATTTACTAACTGTTATTTCAATCATGTTTAGGTTCCTGGTCGAGTGTGGCAAAGAACTTTCACTTCACAATCTTTCATGAATTCCAAACTTTGTAGAACTGACCATTTTTATTTTATTTTATTTAGAACACCAAAATTTGGAAAAATTATAATCCATTAATCTCTATAGAAGAGACCTTGTAGGGTCATATGTAATGAAAAAAGAATAATACAACCATTTCTTCATCTGTCATCACATAACTGTATCTTTGAATGCATACTAGCTAACCTGCTGTGAGATAAGGATGAGAAGCCCTTGCGGCCCAAGCAGGATCTCGTTAAGGAAACTAACCAATCCAAACCAAACTACAGGAGTTACATCCACTCCTCCAAGAGGTGGAATCAACTTTCGGGTTACGATAAGAAATGGTTCAGTAGGAGCATAAGCAATGATATATGGAAATTTCTCCACCGGAAGTTTAGGGTACCAAGACATCACTATTCTCAGAATAAATAGAAAGGCAAACGCGGAGAGAAAGGGCCCTAAAATACCAATTGCCAGTTTAGCTGTGGCAGGGTCCAAATCTGCCAGTAACAATCTCCTACTTAGATCCGAAGTAACTTCTGGTGACACCTGCTTGTTGAACTTAATATTTCTTTCAATGCCAGAAATGTAAGGCATCTCCGCGGATATGGTTACCTTGGATGGCAAGAGTTTAATAGTAGAATTTGTAACACCTAGGCAACAGCACCATGAGACTCGATGGCCTCGGTATGAACTTTTCCTGGTGGGATATTTGAATCTTTCCTGTGAAAGATAAGTAAATAACAGATCCAAAAAACAAGAACAGTAAATTGGACGAGACTTAAACCCAAATGATAAAATTATTTAAGATAGTATTTATATGCTTTGATTCGATTAACCTTTTTATTTTCATTTTTTTTCTAAAGCAGTTGATGCAATTACAAATCATCGAAAGAGCAGTTGAAAACTTATGATGTTCTAGTAAAATCCAATTTATGCAAAACAAAAAAAAAAAAAAATCTTAATTTAAAATTCTCCAATTATCAAATGAAATTTTCTAGAAGGCCATGTTCTCTGCTATTCTCTAGTGTACCCATATAAATTGGGAGCCTCAAGAGAATTATACAAGATGCTTCACAGCAATTGAATCTACTGGAACAGAGAATAGGTTAAGCCACAAAATAATGTGACATTGAAATTTCAAAACAGGAAAGCACACTAACGAATATTTGATTTACAAAAAGTTTCCAACAATTTATAAAAAATATTGGTTGCAGGCGGCTACACCATCTGAGGTTTACTTGAGCATCGACATTGCAAGGACAACCACAGCGGCAGAAATTTATATTATCTTGCAGAATGAAGTCCTAATAGGAAAAAGTTTAAAAAGAATGCGGCAATAATAGAAATGCTAGTAGTAAATTACAAGACACTACTAAAAAAGTGTACTGCATATCAACTTAATTTTGCGAATACAGACACAAAGAGCATTAGAATCTGATAGCAAGATCAGCAATGCAAAGATATCACAGAACTGCAGTGTCATTAAGGAGAACCCATGTTAATTGAAGGATAAACATAGCTGCTGGCACTAAGATCACCAAGGACTTAGTAGGATTAAAGGACGCAGCTTAGTCAAAATAAATAAATACATATGGGATTCTAGATCGGCAAAAAGAAAGAGGGAAAGAAAAATTTTTTACTAGAATTCCGCTGTGGTAATTCACATTGTGACCTGATAAAATTGGAATAATATTTTTAGAAGGGTCTAAAGCAGAGAACTATCGCCCAAACAGCAACAGAATTTAGCCACAACTAGACATAGAAGAATGGCACCCCATGAAGCCATAGACGCTAGCCATTACCATATCAATTATACAAAGTCACCAATTCATAAAATGATTAGAAAGGATGGGAAATTTTCAGATAGTTTGATACTAATAACATTCACCGAAATGGCCCAACTTTAATTTGATACTAATAGTGATCTTAGTTAGTTTAAATGTGAATGCATTATCTATTACTGCTTTATGGTATTTGTATTTTGTTAGTCACAGTTACCTTTGCTTTCAAGTTGCGGGCCAAGGATATGTTTACTTGGATAACTTTCAATTAAAAGTCACTTGGGATAAACAATAAGTTTCTATACCACATTTTTTTTTTTTTTTTGCTGTTCCGATACATAGTGAAGCAGTATGGTTTGAGTGTTACATAGCCGAATGTTTTCCGTGTGGAAAGATACAATTTAAGCTGCACAGTTAAACATATGAACACTGAGAAGAGAGTGCATGACATTTGGGGCGAGGGAGTGGGGGGGTTGGATCCTATTTGTGGGTTGGATTGTATTCACAACAAAATCAACAAATCAACTTCTCAGAGGCAAAAGCTAAGAAGCAAAGGCTAGGTTTTAGTTTAAGTGCTATCTAAACAGGATTATAGATGGAACACTAGAGCTAGCTCTAGAAACTTTTTAAGTTCACCACTTAAACAGGCCAGGCTTCTGTGTCCAGTTCCAAAAGCAAGACAAATAGGGCAACAGCAAACTTAGATCTTATGAAGTAACACAAAGACAAACTGGGTCGTTCAAGATGAAAACTATCCCAGAAAGCAAACTGCAGTCAACACTCGAAAGGAGCAATTGAGCTACATATAAATATATATAGCCAAGCAATGAAGCATATGTTTCTGTTCAGTCACAATTCATAATTTGAGCATAGGAAAAAAGACAACTTTTGTCAACTAGCTGCAGATAAACTATCAAGAAAGTATACAATTATTTCCACCTAAAATGAACTTCCAACTTCTACTTTTACCCTTAAAAACAGAGAGCAGTGCAACTGCAAAGCTGTTTTATTTGTAGTTACCTAACAACATACCATTCTCACTATCCCCCTAAACTGATTACTTAGAGAAAAAAAAACAATTAAAATCGTGTCATTTCCTACTTCTAATACTTGAATTTGGCTTTATTTATTTCCCAAACTAAGTGGCATCACTGCAGTTCATGCTTAAAAACGAAAAACTGTACTGCAAATAGCTATTATTATTATCCCAAGGAAGATATAACAATAATCAGGGTGGGTACTTACAGAGATAGAAAAATTCTTGTTCTTCAACATCAGAGGTTGCCATCCTGGAAAAAGAAAATAATAAAAAGGCAATTAGGGAGCTAGAATTTGTTGGATAAATTCCCTGTTTTGGCCTTTTTGATGCAGGTTTAACTCCCAGCAAAGCTTCAGGAAGCAAAGAGCGGCAAAAGATCAAATGCAGGAGTCTGGGGATGAAGAACAAGCATCCTTCCCTCTAGATTTTTTCTAAAGAAAAATAGAAGGAGAAAAGTAATGGTACCTTTGAAGAGGACGTAGTTTAAAAGGTGAGAAGACGTCGCCATTGTTGAGAGCTGAGCCTGAGATGAGAGACAGTGAGACGAGGGAACGTTATCCTTTCCACCAGAATGAGTTGGTAACTCGGGTCGGGTTGGTAAAACTAGGCTTTTTGTTTGGGTATGGGTTTGGGACTTGGTGACTCACTAGATCTGCTCATGAGTCGAGTCGGGTTAGATTCGAGTTAGTTTTGAGCATAGTATTAAGATTAAATTTATTTGATCCAAAACGTGAGCATCAAATTTTGTCCAAATCCGCTCATATTTGTAAATAGAAAATCGAAATTCATTTAGGCTCGCATATATTATATTTTGTTTATAATTTATTTTTTAAAAATTTAATTTTTTAAAATTTAATTTTGATTAGTTTAATAATTTTTATTAAATTTATAAATATAAATAATATGATTTAGTGTTTAAAGTTTATACTATAATATTATATATGTATTATTTATATGATAAAAAATTACATAATACATAAAATATAAAATAAATATATACATAATGTAATAGCAAAGTGGGTCAGGCCGGGCCGAGCTCGAGCTTTGAGAGTTGGACCCAAGACCTGGTTTATTCTTTAATCGGGCCTAATTTTTTTCCAAGCTCATTTTTCGAGCTTAATTTTTTTGTTCAAGTCCACTTTTCGGACCTAATATTTTTGTCCAAACTCTCATAAATATCGAGCAGACTTTTAGGCTTAAACCGATAGCCCTGCCCTTGAGCAGGTCTACTCTCAACAACTAAAATAAGAAATTGATTTAAATTTTAAGGTAAGATAGTAGGGGTGATAACGATTAATACCCTGATTTTTGAAAATAAAATCAAAACAGAATTAAATAACATTTATAATTGAACTCACCCTAACTAAATACCATCACTTTGGATTGATTTAATTCATCGATCTTTAAATTTTTAAAACTTATAATTTTATATTATTTTAAATTTTTTTAATAATTTAAAAATAAAATATTTATTTTAATATTATAAAAATATTTAAAAATAAAATTTGTTCAATTCAAATAATTATAATTCTTAATTTATTAATCAAAAATCAAATAAACTTAATTATTATTCAAATCAAATTTAAATAAATTTTAATAAAATTAAATCAAATCAAATCAAATACTATAATTTAAAATGACGTTGATTTTTTTTTTCAGCCCTGCTTACTCGATTTTCATTAATTCTACTATTCAACTTGTTGTTGGGCATCGGGATTAGATTGATTCAAAACAATAGCGATCCGTACATTCAATCTCTTGCTCTTTTTTGGCTTACTTAGTGCTCAGTTTCTCTTTGATAATGCCATTATCACTCATAACCTTCGAATAGGAGTTGAGGCAATAATTAAAGATGAATACGAAAAGTCGATTTATGGAATAGGTAAGAGTGTACTTGTTGATGTCTTTAGAAGGGCGATGAGCTTATCCCGATGATTCAAAGGTTTGGTGTGGTTTGGAAACTTATGAATGATAGAAGAAAAAATTAGAGGACATCGAAAATTAACCTGAGATACATTTTAATAGCTAAGTTAGTATGATGTAAAGAATGGATAGAGTAGGGAATGGAGAGTTATCTTGGTTTATCTCTTATTAAGCTATTTATATATTTTAAGGTCAGCCTTAAGCGGGTCAAGTGCTGCTCCAAAAGACGTTTAGGTCTTTAGGCATGATGCAAAGTGTGGGCAAGTTGTCATCGGTAATTGAAGCTCCCCACATTAGTAACAGGATTTTTTGCTATGCTCGAACATCATCAGCTTTCTTAGTCGCGCCTTGGCTGGGTCCTTGGGCTCTATGGGCATCACAGCACTAACCACAACATGGAGCTTTATCAAATAAGAAAGTAGTACTTCTAGCCAAAAATAATAATAACAATAAAAGAATTTAAGAAATACCATTTTATTTAAATATAAATACAATAATATAAATTTTTTCTAAATAAAATTAATTAAATCAAACAAAACATATTAAAAAATAAATAATTTATATAAAATTACATAAATAAATATAAAAATAAATAAAGATATATATATATATTGCATTATTTGCACTTATATATATTTATTTAAGATATTGTTGTCCAACTTTTGTCTCTTTTAGTCAATTTCTCGAGTCCAAAATTATGAACAAAAGACAAGTTACAGACACCGGCAATGTGGAATATCGATCCCCAAAGCCATGTAAATCAGATGTTTCCTTTTTTACATTGGGTTGGATATTGAGTTGAATTTACCGTCTAATTCGAAACAAACTCATATAACATGTGATTCACAGCAATCCCTTCTGTTAATCTCCATTTTACCACTCCCACTCTCCCCACTTTATTTTGTTTTTTATTGGTTGTTGTTGATAAAACTGAAGTTGCATCCACATTGAAGGTCAACAATTAAAGTAAAATTACTTGCTATCTATCACTTTTAATGAAGCATTTTTAGTTAATTTCTCAGAAATTTTGTTTCACTTTGTAATTATTCATTACATCAACTCAACAACTTAAACTTACCAAAAAGAAAAATTCTGCAGAGCATATTATATGGATTGCATGACACAAATGTATCAAGCAAGATAGAATAGCTATTAAAAGCATTCTCTTAGTATTATTATTATTATTATTATTATTATTATTATTATTTGATATTGTACGTTGACAATATAGGTGAAAACGAAACAAAAAATGAGTTAAAAATTTATATAATAAAATAAATTTATCTAATGATGTAATATGCGAGTAGTTTTTTTTCTTTTAAACTTATCATATGATGTAATATTGTACTAAGTTTTTAAAGTTAACTATATAAATCCATAATTACTTTTTATATTATAAACATATTTTTTTATTTTTTTTAAGTAAATTTATTAATTAAATTGATGTTTTATTAATTTTGGAGATCAATTCAATCACTCATTTTAATATTACTAAATGTTATGACATGTAAATACATATGAAATTTTCTTTTAAAATTAAAATAATATAAAATAAAAGAACACAAATTAAAAATTAAAAACTTATCCTATAAAATATTGGTTACCACACACAACTACACATAATGGATGATTAGAAGTTAAAAGTCCATATATATTGTTAATAAATTTACATGGATGACTAAATGGATGGCATTAAAAACATATACCCCTTTACTTTTAAATTTGATAATAATTTTATTACTTGATTTATGACCATAATTTAATAATAACATAATATATAATTACATTATTTTTATATTTTTACAAAATATAAAAATATATATTTTTAAAATGATTAGACATGTATAAATTTTAAAACTTTGTGCTTCTTTTATTAGTTCTCAATTGAGATTAGTCACCCAAATCAATGGTACTAGGTGAAACGAGAGTAGATTGTCGATTATTTTGGCTCTCTCCCTTCGCACTCATTGCGTGAAAGTTGTCAAGACGGAATGGGAAGGCACGTGGATTCATCAAATGAGCACCTGTCAAAATCTTACACACGGAAAGGCCAACACTGCCACGTCCACCGCTGATGAGCTTTATAAACGAGTCACCAACGTAATCATATAATTGATCGAACCAAAGGGAAAAAAAAAAAACAGGGGAGTAAATAAACGATTTATTGAGATGGCGAAGAGCAAGGAGGACATAAAGCCAGCAACCGCACAGGCAAAGCTATCAGAGGATGAAAGTTTGAGGGTTAGATATAAGCATGGCACTCCTCTTGAAGGTGGCAAAATCGCCGACTCTTCGCCGGTTGACCTCTTTTCCAGTGCCCACCACATTCATAACTCCACCCATCCATCAGATTCTTCTGTTTCTGCTGCTCAACAATCTCAATCTAACCCTGCGAAAGCAGCTACCACCACAGCTGATTCTACCTCCACCAAAACCACCTCCAGTGGCTGAGGATCTTCAGTAGATATCACTTAAAACACTTTTTCTTTTCATATCTTCCTTTATTTTGTTTTTCTTTTTTTTTTTTCTTTTTTGGGTTCCTTTCTTTGTATATGAGTTGACACTTGTTGATCTCCCATGAACTAAGCTTTCTCTTGTAATGATTTTAATAATTAATATTTTACTACAATATTAACTCCATAAAAATATGGTAGATAAGAACATATATAATATTGATTCAAAAAACTCTTATTACTTATATTAAGAACGGGACAATTATTACTCGAAGTATGTAGCATGTGTATGTTATTATTCATCAAGATACAGTCAGAAAATATTTCAATTTTGCTTTTTCCTTTCAATCAAGCATAAAAATTTTAAAAAAAAATAGTCAGTGAATGTATTTTTTATTACATTACATTTATTATAATTATGAATGTATATATTTATTATAATTATAAATTTAATAAATTAACGGATAATTAAACTATAGCATGTAACAAATCAATAGATAATAAAAGAAACATCATCAAAATGCGACCAAAAAAGCTTCTAATTTTGTTTTTTTTTCTTAATGAGAGTGAATATAACAAAACTATAGGATGTGGTAAATTAAAATTTCATCATAATATATTTTTTATTATATTATATTTATTATAATTATAGATGTAATAAATTAACGGATAATAAAATTATAGCATATAACAAATTAACAGACAATAAAGGAACACCATCAAAATGCGGCCAAAAAAAGCTACTTTTGTCTTTTTTTTTTTTTTTTTTAATGAGAGTGAATATAATAAAACTATAGGATGTGGCAAATCAAAATGCCGCCATAATACCCATCTTCCATTGAAATTGAGGGCAGAGAATAGGAGTTCAATTTCAAATCCCCGTCTTACATTGAAAGCCAAAAACAAAGATTTGCTATCAAAACAAAGCAACCACTATTGAAGCCAAACCAGAGTGCGTCAGAGATACGGGCGGCTCTGAGGATAAACTTGGATGATATTTCTTATCTTTCAAAAACTCAAGCTTTCACAACTTAAAAAAAATTATCCCCTAAAGCATTTAGGAACCGAGTATTAACTCCGTTAGTATCTTCTACATTGTCAAACTAGAGCTACGTTTGTTTGTCTTCCTGAATTTCTTCTTTATACGTGCATAGATACTTAATTTTAGTTACTAATACATGGATAAAATAAATAAATAAAATTGTTTTCTTGTACGTTTTCAAAATAATAACAAAAGTTACTTGTACTCATAATCAGTTTCACTGAAAGTTGTGAAAGTTGCTTCACCCAAAAAGTTTTTAGGGAGAATTTAAAAAAAAATGAAGTGATAATTATTAAAAAAATAAAATTGAAAAAAATGATTTAAAAATAATAATAATTTAATAAAAAGATAATAATTATATTTTTTATTCTTTATTTTATCTAATTTTTGTATGTTGTTTTTTTCTTTATTTAGTGAGGGGAGTCGGTCCACTCACAGAAGAAACCGACCCCAATCAATACATATTTATATATATTATATATTATATATAAATTATATATATTAAAAATATTATATGAAATAATAAAAGATTAAAAATATTTTATATTAAATTTTAATTTTATAAAATAAAAAATATTATATTAAATCTTGAATTAC
>JBBYHO010000003.1:227153-239255 GCA_038382025.1 Adansonia gregorii
CATGGACATGCAAAAGAGAAATGCTATCCCCACTCAGACCAAGACATAACTTTGACTTGTTCAAATAACAATTAAGGCGAAGCAGGGTCAGGAACAACGATTCTCTTTATGATAAACAGATCCATTTTGCAAGTTCGTTATTACGGGTAGTTCCTACAAAGGATCGGAAGCCAGTGCAGAAATGTCAGGTCTGCCCACAGCAAAAATACAATCATGCAACCAGCCCTGGCCTTTTGCAACCACTCCCCATTCCAAATATTGTTTAGGCAAACATTTCCATGGACTTCATAGAAGGGTTGCCAAATCTAACGGCAAGGATGGTATCCTGGTGGCAGTTGGCCGATTTAGCAAGTATACACAATTTCTTGCTCTGACCCAACCTTATATTGCTAAGATAATAGCTCAAATTTTTATGGACCACACTGATGGAAAGGTACAACTTTAAATATTTCCACCTCTTACCTCCGCAGACTGATGGCCAATCAGAAATGGTTAATAAGAGTCCGGAGATGTATCTAAGGTGCATGGCATGAGAAACCTCATGAGTGGAGTATTGGTTGCTGTTGGCAGCAGTAGCATAACACCACCTATCACTCTGTCCTTGAGACAACTCCATGAGGCTGTATATGCACAACCTGTTCCTTCACCTCCCTTATTTAGCAAGAAGATTCTCTCTAGAATTATTGGGCAGAAGTTTGAAGGCCCAAGAGGAGGCTAGTGAGAATGTTTAAATTCTACTTGGAAAGAGTGCAAGCCAGAATGAAAGAAATTGCAGATAGGAGGCAGAATAATGGGGAGTTTCAAGTTGGGGATTGGGTTTATGTAAGGTCGCAGCCTTACAGGCAACAAACAGTGGCCTACAGTAGTTTCTTTAAACAATCAGCCAAGTACTTTCGGCCATTTCAAGTAGAAACAAGGGTTGGGAAGGTTGCGTACAGGTTTACTTTTCCTCTGGGATCATGAATTCATCCTACTTTTCACATGTCACAACTAAAGAAGTACACTAGAAATCAACACAGTCAACCTCAACTACCCGTGATTGGGGAAGATGGCACTCTAGCCAGAGAACCAATCAAGATACTAGCCAAAAGGAGGGTGAAGAAAGGAAGGCAGGCAAAAACAAAGGTTTTAGTGCAGTGGTCGACTTCTTCCCCTGAGGATGCCACCTGGAAGCTCCTTTATCAGTTGCAGAAGAACTTTCCTCCCTTTAATTCTTGAGGCCAAGGATTTCATAGACAAGGAGGAATTAATAAGAGCCAAACTGGATATTTTTTAATTTCTATTATTCTATTTCGGTTTCTGTTATTTCCGTTGGGTTCAATTGCGAGCTTATCACATAGGCTGGATCACATTTTTAATTCACAAAGCCATTAATGGCAATATTGCAAATATGTGATGAATGCAGATATAAAAACACTGGTTGTCAGTCTGTGATGGTTATGCTCAGGCTTTCCAAGAATTCTTTTTTATTTCAGCACTTAAAACCAACAGTTTGGCTCATGTCACAATGTGGCAAAGAGTTGGCTCAATCAGCTATAGGAGCAAAATTGCCTTCACCAATGAGTTTCCCTCTCTCCTTCCTCTCTCTCTTTCTCTCCTATTTCCTCCCTCTACTCTTAAAGGTCAATCTCTACCCCTTCCCTTCGCCCCAGCGTCTCCTTTCTCTCTCCCCTCTCTATTCTTTCTTCGACAAAAGAAAATATTAGGACATATTTAAATGTCAAAAAGAGGAATAGAAAACGGCAAGATTTGGCTAAAATGGCCTCAATATTTTTGAAATACAAGGGTCCCAAAAAGTCAATTTAGTGGGTGGTATTTATATAAATTTATATAACCAATGCACAATCACAGAGAAGAATACAACTTGCTATTTTAATCTATGTTGCTCAAACTCTAGGCAGGTATTTAT
Source organism: Adansonia gregorii (assembly GCA_038382025.1). Classification (NCBI taxonomy): domain Eukaryota; kingdom Viridiplantae; phylum Streptophyta; class Magnoliopsida; order Malvales; family Malvaceae; genus Adansonia; species Adansonia gregorii. The sequence goes on from JBBYHO010000003.1 coordinate 229,063, forward strand.
ATAGTTGCCTCACTGGCCAACTACATGAAGTCAAAGACATAGGGACACGAGTATAAAGGTCAAAGATAAGGATACAACTGTGGGGATTCTTTGTCTAGATTAAAATATTAAAAGGATTTATATTATTATGTCAGTGGTTTAACCATCTTTTTTGAAAAACAAAAAAAAAAGTTTAATTTCTATCTTGCTTTAGGGTATTTCAAGTACGCAAGAATCATAAAAGCATTCTATTTTTTTTTCAAGATTCTTCTCCCCATATCCCTAATTGATTCTAATTTGTCTCTCTATTTTGTTGGAAGGAAATTCTACAGCAATTGAAAGATAAAAAGTTGAGAAATGAAGAGAACTCTGCTTACTAAGGGTGTGCAGAAGTTGGCTGAAACCGACTTAACCGCCAAAATTGACATGAGTCAGTTTAATCAGGTCGGTTAGTTCGGTTTCAGTCGATGTCGGTTTTAACTATCAGTGTGAGTAGGTTAAGTCAGTCAGTTTTTGGTTCGTGAAACATTGAAACAAATATATTTATATTTTTAAATATATTTATATAATATACAAACAAATATATTACCCATAACCAATTAAGCCCACCCTACCTATTATCCAATAAACTTAATAAAACCAATACGCATCCAAACCATTATCCAATAAAATTAAAAAACCCAACAACCACCCAACCCAAAATCAACAAACTAAAACTAAGTTAAAAAATCATTTAAAAAAAAAAAAAAGAAACTATCCCTAACACTAACATCCTCCATGGCCATGCTGGCTGCTGTTTTCCCCAATCTGATTTCCTTAGGCCAAACTCAGACCCAAACCTCAATTCCCTAAACCTTCAACATTATCTGCAATCTACTGTCTGCTGTATGCTCAAGTTCGACTACTTGCTCAGTTTCTACCGTGAGTGACCTGACATCTCCTTGTTTGTGTTTGAGCTTTATTTTGGATTTTTATCATCTTTTATGTTGTATTTTTCTTGTGTGCATCCATTTGAATTTTTTTTAAATTATTATAACCTGGAATTTTGAAATCCTTGTTGTGGATGTAAAATTTGAATGTGACAAATAAACAAAGCAGTAGCAGTTTCAGTGAGATTCCACGTGCCCAAAAAAAAACCAAGATAACCAACCAAACTAAGTCAGTTTCGGTTATGTTTGGTTATGAAATCAAGGTCAGTCTGTTTCGGTTAATTTCACCTTGGCTGTCGGTTAAGTTGGTTATCAGTTTTTTCAAACCGAACTAACCAATTGCATAGCCCTATTGTTTACAGCTAAAGTTGATCTAATTTGGGGGATTACTATCTTCCCAACCAAGTCAGCCAAACCTGACAGAGATCCCACAACCAGGTCCATGTTGAGTAGAGTCAACATGGATATTCCACTGTAAATGTAAAGTCACCAGCAACACAGATTTCAATAAAATAATTTACTAGAAATGAAGTTCTTCGAGCATAAATCTCTTCCCTATTGATATCCTAGAACACATTTTCAGATCAAGCTTGGTGAATGCGACAGTCCACAAAAAGGTAATCCAGACAGAGTCATAGCTACAAACGGAGTTATCATATTCAGTAAACTCTCTTCACATTACTCAGGGTAGAAAGAAATAAAAATTTCTAAGAAACAAAGAAGGCACCTAAATATGCACACAAACACCAAAGTTATCCTCAAGTATTTATGCTTTCACATGATGTAAACAAAACAAGAACAAGCTAAACTAAACTAATCAATGAAAAGCACTTAAAAGAATAAAGAGAGTACCATAAATTGAGGAAACATTAAAACAACAAATAACTAAATATTATTTTGTTAATGAAAAAGATCATAGGAGAAGAAAATCAAACTCAGCTACCTTTATTGCAAAAAGATCCCCTGTTGTTCTCTTTTTAGCTAAGAAAACACGCCCAAATGCTCCACGACTAATTGGTTTTATAATCTCAAAGTCATCTATGGAGGTACGGTCCTTAGATGAATGAATAGGGCTAGTTCTCAAACTACGAACCACATCATCCTCTAAAGGAGCATCCTCATCAATGACCGTACTTGTCATATCAACCTTTTCATCGTCAACTTGGTCACAAAACTGCAAGTACTTCTCCCTATAATATCAAAATCATAACAAAATAAGAAAAGCACAACTAACTGAAGTAGCGCCTTTTGCTCAAAATTCAAATGTTCTGTACAAAGAATGTTCCGTAAATCTTTTGTTACACAGCTAAATTTAACTTTTCTCAGTGCATCTACCGCACTGGTTAGTATATATATATATATATATCTAAAAAATAAGTGGCACCAACATACTTACCTGATCAGCTTCTCAATGCGTGCCCCAAATGTTTCCACTGTAAGTGCATCAAATTTTCTGCGATCTACGACAAGTCCCAAGTCTTCAAGACAAGACAGCAAATATGGCATGGAACGATCATAAGTCAATGGTGCATTTGCGACACATTTGGCAATATCAGCAAGTTCATTCATCTGCATGATCGGAAAGGAATTAAAACTTGGTACCGCTAAAGTAAGACAATATACACTCTCAACCGGATTGCAAAAAGCAAGACCTCAAGGCCACGAAATCCATACTCTTCAAAGCAGATATATAAGGCATCTGCAATGATGAGTGGCTACTTTATATCTATCTGTATAAGCAACTATTTGGCAGTCTAATGCAGGCATATAGCAACCTCGTATTTACAACAATTGAATTGAAACAGATTAAAAAATCACTTGCAACACAGAGAAAAACAACACATTTCATACGATAAGTAATTCAAACAACCAAAAGGAAGAATATAACAAGTAGAGAAGGAGAGCTGGGTATGGAGGAAAGGTTAAGGGAAACAAAACTAAAAACTTGAAAGTAAATGTCAAAAGGCAAATTGGTGCATTGGACATATAACAGTACATAGCAATTGAAGCATGAAGTTCAGCAGCCCTTAAAACGGTAGGATACCTGAGGAAGATCTTCTTGCTCTGAAAAAGCTCCCTTGCCTGACAATAACAAGTCTATCTGACTATTTCTTGGTGTCAATAAAGGAGATCTAGGAGTCATACTTCCCGCAGATGAAGTTGTCATTCCTTGATCAGACTTCGGACCAAAGCGAGTTTTACACGACATGGGAGGCAAACCCTTAAGGTCATCCATAAGAACAGAATTATCTGCTTCAGGAAAACAATCAAGCATGTCTTCCGAACCTCTCCTGGACCAATCACTTAGTTTAGGAGATAGAACATCTGATTCTTCAGTCACACTCGAATTTGATACTTTAGCAACATCCGGGCTCCCTACAAGTTGCATATCCTTATTAGAGAATGATTCTATCATCTTCTCAAGTGTTTCAGCAATTCTTACAAGACGTTCATCAACACTTAAGCCCTTCTGATCACATCGATCAGCAACAGCACATATTCTTGAGTGATCTTCCACATTAGAGGTGGGAACCTCCTCCTCACAAATGCGGCATATTATAGAAGTTTCTTCAGAAACATTCGGTTGATCTCCCCAGTAACCCCAAGAAATTTTGTGCCGATGCTTAGAAGAACGTTCTTGAGATTCTTTTGCAGGCGGAAGCTCCTGAAGCTTAACAGTAGCCATATCTACATCAGAAGCTCCTATTTTTTTCGAGGCTTCAATTATACTATTATTCTGCTCCTTGGGAGCACTTACTTGCTTCGGAATTTTTCCAGCAGGAGATGGGAGTATCTTGTAGGAAGCTATCTTATCTCTGCTTGTAGGAGACTCCAAGTTCTTTGAAGTGTTGTCAATGGGAGTGATACAACCTCCTCGAAGTACAAGATGGTCCTTCCTCCAATCCAAGGCATGTTGCTCCTGACTATAAGATTTCTTAGATGAGGCTGCTTTCGACGCCTTGGATGCACTCAAACTTTTTCCTTCTATTAGGACACTTGAAGAACTCCTCTTATCTGCAGAATGCAGCATTCTAGATTGGCGAAGCTGTATTACAGGTTCATCCTCAGCCAGCCCACTTTCTTTGTGGAACTGCAACAACCTTGTACATCTTGTGAGAATGAAAAGCATCCGCGTATAAAGCTGCTTCAGCATGCCTGGAGGAAGTTCTTGACGCTTGTCATCTAGCTCCTGAACAATACCTTCACACTGAAGCCAAAACTCCCCAGGCGGTGTCATAGCACAGCTTCGAGCCAGAACCAGCAAATCCTCAATAGTTTCCTGCCACTCAGGATGAGTTTCAGAATTCTTTTCGAGAATTCCAACCAGATCTGCGGCAAAAATAGCCAAATCAGAGTTCACTTCCTCCTTAGCTTTGTCAAATTTTGCGCGAATCACAACCACAATTTCCTGCATAAACAGAAATCCAGTTAGGAATAGAGAACTGCAAAAACATTGGTGACAAGAAATAGGATGAAAGTACCTCCAAGTTGTTTAAACGTCTAGGTTTCCAAAATGGAAAAGGCCTTACGCCTTTGGAATTTAATTCATGAGAAAAGCTCTTAATATCAGCAGGAAATCTCTTCTGAGGCCCACTTGTAACACGAAGAATAGCTTGAAAACGGGGGGATTCAGACTCCTTTGAGTTTTCACAATCATATGAAGTCTGGGAAAGAAAATATTCTAATAATCAATAATACCATCACAAGTTAAAAATCAAAAACGCAAATAAAGAGCAGTTACTGAGTAAAAAGTAACTGCAAAGCGAGGATCCATGGAAAAACTATTGTACCTCTGGCGTACAAAAGTCTGAACTTTTTAAGCCTCCAGAGTGGCCCCATGATGCTTCACGTCGCCCTGGTAATAATATTCAAGGCAGTAAGGCCACTTTTGGGAGAAAAACATAAAAATTGCCTCAGGCAATGAAACCATTTCCACATTAATCAGCATTACAAATAAAGCAGTAGTTTGAACCTAAAAGTGTTCTAAAATAGATAATGCCCTCCTAGTTAGAACAGAAACGACAAAGAAATGGAGAAAATGCATGTGAGAGAAATTTTCCAGATAAAAATAAATGCATAAGCATCCCACATAAACATACACGCTTTCATATCTAAAGCAGTGGAGTCCTCCATTACAACATTAGGACGGAAGAAGATGGTAACTAAAATAGCCTTCAAACTTTTTAAACCATTTTTAAGATTAGCACCTTCAAAGTCCATATTGTAGTTTGATAAGCTGCGAGGACCATAAATAACAGTTGATACTCAAAAAATTTTGATACATAAGAAGCATAACAGCATTTTTAATAACCAACAATTTGAACTCTGCAATATGAGAAAAATATTTTATGACTCGTATCTTAGAAAATTATATCACCTTCATAGAAAAAGTTTGGTTACTTAACATGCATAAACTGGGGGGAAAAAAGAAGGGGCCAACAGTATAAGAAAGAAAAGAAAAATAAGCCAAATTACATGCAGCTGCTGAAAAATAAGTATCATAAGCATATCAGAATCTAGGGGAAACTCCATTTATACCACCAAAATCCATCGCCCATCCCTCATCTCTTGTTCTGCTAACAACCCGTCCACAGTTGGTCTTTCTATTTTTTACACTTTTCAGTTTTGAAGATGATATGTCTGCAACTTTAGAAAAATACAACATCCTAGAGAAACTCTTGTCTAGACACTTCAAGCAGAGACAAGGTTTGAAGGCCGATCAGATTCCAAAATAATCTAAAAACTAGTTGAATGGGACCACATAGACTAAACTTCTTCACTCAAAATGATATCTAGAGACAGCAATTGGAGAGGTTCAGGTCTAGTAATTTCGGATTTCGTAGGGTTCATATTCTTTTGAGTTGGGGTCATGTCTTTCAAGTTCAGGCCCGAGTTCGAGCTAGGGTTCCAAGTTCAAAGAGGTTTTACATCATTTTTATTTCGTGTTAGCGGTAAACATCTCTACAAAATATAAATGTTCAAATCCAAAATTAAATCATCATTGATTTTAAGTAAGCTTTTGTATAATATGACATTTTTTAATTATATTTAAATATTAATATCAAAATTTATTAGCATAAAATGATTATATAAAATCAATTTGTTATATAAAATCAGTTTGTTAAATAATTAATTATAGAAAATATGATAAATTATCATATTGATATTTAAAATAATTTATTCGATGAACTCTAATATTCAACATGTAAATAGTTTATAATTTATATTATTTATACATATTAATATAATTTTTCACACTAATAATTAAAACAAAATGGGTAAGCAGTTATATTTGAAGAAGAAATAAGATTAAAGTTTAGAGCTGGTAAAGACAAATGCCAAAAAGAAGCACTATTACTAGTTACTGTTCAATTATTTTACTAATGGTCTAATTTTAAATTAAAACTAAATTTTCTAAGAAATCATGATCAAAACTTACTTGATATATATAGCATATATATATCATTTGAATTGCAAATATTAATTAGTATAGATCAATGAAGATGAGAAATTATAATGATTTGTACAAATGATAATATTTAGACATGATATGAATACATAACATGCAAACGACAGGAGATGTATAAGATAATATCATATCTTATTAATTAATTATGTTGTAATTAAAGAAAAAATAATTACTCAAGAAAAAAATTTTGTGACTTTAAAAGAATACGGAGTATGAATAAACTAATTAACTCCATGCATGAAAGAAAGGCAAAAAATTAGTAGAAATGTCAGCGTCATGTTTTGTATCTCATCGTAATTGAGTTTTTTTTCCTTACTTTTTTTTTATTTATTTCATAATTATCAGAATGAGTGTAGACTTGTAGGCAATTACTTAAAGGAATGATTTTTTATATATTTTTGTAATGTTTTGGACATACCACATATACAAATATATGGGAGAAAATGAATGAATGAATGAATTAATTAATTAATAAAACATTGCCTTAAAATTCAAGAACAATGATATATAAAAATAATAATCAATATTTAGATACTTTCAATTTTATTCTAAAAAATATATGTTAGATTATTTTTCAAAATTAATCACAATTTTATTTTTTACAGTTCTAAAAATGCATTTCTCTTTTCTTTACAACCCAATTGTTTACACATAATTTAAATTTTCTTATAATTATCCAAAGATGGGTTCAATTAATTTAACATGTACCAAAAAAATTAAAAAGCATAGAGTAAAAAATTTAAAAAAATATTTCTTTTTCTTTTTGCTTTTGATTTTTTTCCAGCCTTCATTTTCCTTTTTACTTATTACTCAACATTTTGATTTTTGATAAAATCATTATCTTACTTTATGTATGTATGTGTATGTGTATGTGTATGTGTGTGTGTATCAAAATTTAACTTCTGATTAAAAGGTAAAAAAGATATTAGAATAAAATTGATAATTAAAGTTTTATTTTATAAAAGATTATTTAATTACAATTTGATCATTTTTCTTATTAGTATTAAAGTAGAATTATTAGAAGTTTATGATCGGATCTGCCTTGGGTTTGGATCATTTAAGGTTTGGGTCATTCTGGGCTCAAACCATTTTGAGTACAGGTTTTCTCGAGTTTGGTCTTTGAATTTTTTTGTCAAATCAAGTTTTGACGAGTTCAGGTTTTTTCAGACAGGTTTTCAGGTTCATTTTGCCATCTCTAATCATATCTATCTAGTATGATTTGAAATGAACATTTCATGCACTTACACAAATTAATTTTCAAGTTTAAAGATGCACCCTTTCCCTCAGCAAAAATCTAAGGAATAATACTGATGAGCATAAATAAAACTTTACAGAAATCATTTCAGCATATACCTTTCCATTCAGACTATGTTAGCTCAACCTAATAGCACAATCTTAAATTGTTTCTTAAAAAATTAACAAAAAACTTGAATCAGGATATTTTCTTTTATCATTTGTCATTAACATGCCAACTGCACACTATCCAAGAACTCAAAAATGTGATACAAGTAAATCTTATAACCCAATCCACTCTATGTCCTTTATCGCCTCATATTGTATATCAGATCAATGACTAAAACAAAGCAGCTCCTTTGTCTCACAACGTGTTATTCCCCCCTCTCTTCCAAACACCAAAAGGCAAAGGAAAGAGAGGCAGTTCGTAACCATTTTTTTTTTAACATCTTCATTTGTGATTGAGTAAAATTCTTGAACTTTAATGCCTCTTACTAATTTCAGTAAGGCTCAATAGAAATGAACTCAACGTTCTACCAAGCCTTCTAGCTTTAACTATTTGACCAAAGAAAGAACAGTTCAAAGCTTTAACTCCAATCTTAGACTCGGAAATCCTAAACAACCCTGTGGCATAAACAAATTGTTTTTAGCATTTGATTCACTAACTAGTCACTAAACCAGGAGATGCAAAATCAAGTCCTAGAATGGAGGAGGCAACCAAAAATAAGAATCAACAACAATGAAGCAACACTACTGCCATTAAAGTATAATCAAAGGCACAATGGAAACAACAACAGATACTTAGAAAAAGCAAGAAAACTAATGAATCGAAGTAAGAGCAGTTACCAGCTTCGGAGGATGATTCCCCATTCTGCAACCAGGACTTGCCTTGCACACTAGGGCTCTGCTCTATAGAATGCCACCCACCACTAACACTTCCGGTTGACATACTATCCGAATTGCTCACATTATCAAGCAAACTCTCTTGCAATAACCTCTGGTTCAACCCACTTTTCTTCCCAGAACCCGCCTTCCCCGTACTACCACAGCCACCCGCACTGCCGCCAGCACTAGTTGAACCTCCAGCCCTGGACAAGTTACTAGGTCCAAGCACGGAAGCCGCCACACTTTTCTCTCCTCTGAAACTGAAAAAACTCTCCTGCGGCAAGGGGCCGGAGCGCGTTTTAATCCGATTCAACCCCAAGGAAGAGGCAAGTAAAGGCGGCACAGAGGAGGGCCCGTCCTTGGCATCGGGCTTCTTGGAGCTAGAAGAAGAGGGCTTAGCAGCTGGGGTTTGGGTTTGGGGTTGGGGTTTGAGGTCCTTACGTCCTACGAGTCCATCTTTGACTTGGGTATGCTTGGAAGCTCCTGGAGTAAAAGGGGAGGTGGAATTGGGGATCTGGTAGGAGTCACGATTAGATGCAGAAGCAGAAGCTTTGGGTTTTTTCTTGTCGGATCGGATCGGGGAATTGGAAGTGGAACGAGGGCTATTGGATCCATCAGGACTAGAAGAAGAATCCGATTTCTTTGAAGATGAAAAGAAGAGCTTGTTTTTGAACACCATTTTTTCCAGTTTCTTTCAGCATAAGGATCGATGAATGAATCAATGAATCTATAAATGAAAGCCGCCGCTAAATGATTCCTCCTTCAACTCCAACCATTTCTTTTTTAAAAGTAAATAAAGGTTAGTTTGCAGTTGAAAGAAAAAGAGGAAAGCGTTGAAGAAGAAGAAAGTGGGATTTTGTTCAAAGCTTTGGAATGATTAGGTAAATTGCAGCCTCTTCAACCCAAAGAGCCAAGACAAGAATGCGACTTCCAGGGAAATACGGATATGCAAAAAACCGAAAAAAGGAGGAAAAAAAACCATTACTGCGCCTTTTAAGCCTCAAAGTAATGTTTAAAGTAAACAATAAGTAATGAATAATAAAAAGGATGAATCGGCGGTGATTTATGTATGTTAATTGAGCCGACCGAGTTAGTTTGGAGTCAATGACTTTGAATTAAGTTATTTTAGTTTTTAAATATTTTAGTTATTTTTAAATTTAGATTATTTTAGTTTTTAATTATTTTAATTTTAAGTTATTTTAGATTCATATCAATTAAATTTAATATTTGAATTAATTAGATTCAGATTATTTTAGATTCGGTTCATTTTAAGTTTGTGTCAATCAGATTTAACATTCAGGTTGATTGGATTTGATTATTTTAGATTTAGTCATTTCAGGTTAATTGTTAGGGTTAATTCAAGTTTAGGTCATTTCGAATTCGATTTATTTTGAGTTTAAGTTATTTCGGATTCAAATCGTTATAAATTCAGGCTATTGTAGGTTTAAGTCATTTTCAAGTTTGGATCGGTTGATTTTAGATTGTTAACTTTTCTTAGTTAGATCTAGTTGTATTAGGTTTGAGTTTAGATGTATTCACAGGTTTTTAAGTTTCAAATCAAAATTGATAGCTTTAGAAGTGATTAAGGCCTTAGTCACCGTTCAATTTTTTTTTTTTTACAGTAGAGTTAGACATGGGCATGGGCTAGGTCACGGCTGAATAATTTTTTGCATCCTAAGCCCGAGCCCTATTTCACA
>JBBYHO010000003.1:260506-300093 GCA_038382025.1 Adansonia gregorii
TATTATATTAATAAAAATATTTATTGTAAGGAATTGAAAATTTTAAAATTTTTTAATAAAATAATGAAAAAAAAATCATTATGAAAGAATAAATCATTCTATTTGAACAGTATAATTTCAATTAATTATAAATAATTTTAATTCTTAATTTCATCGTTATTGTGTTCATAAAAAATCATGAAAAATGTTTAAATTTTAATAAAAACTTCTTGTGTTATGAAAGATCAATTTTATTTTCAATTTTTTTATAAAATTAATTGATTAAAAGGTTTATTATATTTTTTCCATTATTTCAAATGATTATAAAATTTAAAAATATTGCAATATTAATATTTTAAAAATAGTTTTAGTTATCTTTTACTAAAATGATTATTTGTCTTTAACTATTCTTAAATTGATCGATCAAAATACTTTGCATTTAAAAAAATTTTAAGTTGAAATTAATTCTTTATTATCACAAAGGCATGCATAATAATATAATACAATCTTATTATATTATAACTCATCACTTACAAAGTCATTTCACATAATTTTTTATGACATGAAAACCAAAAAAATTAATAGGGTTTTATTAAAAAAAGCCAATTATTATACGATATATAAAATAAAATTAAAAATTATTTAAATAACATTAATTAGATATCATAATTTTAAATACAACATGAAAAAATTAACTTAAACTACGAAATAACTCAAACCCAGCATTTGCACAATGTACTTAGAAGCTAGCTGGCCAAACATATATAATTTGCATAGGAAATGCATGCATCTTGGCCAGTGTAAAAAGCTGATCACGGGTTCTGAATAGCAACTGCATAACTGTTGACAAGAGACAAGGCATTGCTTGTCATATGTGCAATATTAATGATTTGGCTCCTCACAGAAGTTTTAACATTCCCATCCATGGCTCCACCAAAGAAGCCATCCATGCAGGTATCGTCATCAGTCAAAGCTGCACTTACCCATGTCTCTATATCATTCATTTGGAGACCGAAATTTTTGTTTGCAGGCTGATTCATTTCACCAATCGACAGTTGTAGCTCGTAAACCGAGTCGCTTAGTTCTTCCATGCAATCGCTTAGGGCTTCGGCCTCTCTAGGCTTCATGCCTTGGGTTTTGGAGAGTTTTATCATCGTGTTGGAGGCCGAACGAGTGGCGTTGAGTGCAGTGGAGAGGGCCATGGTGGCTAATGCTTTAGGGCTAGCTTGGATTTCGGTTGCGAATCTGGAGAGGGTGGTGAAACACAGGTCGGGATAGGCCGTGGCATCGCAGGAGGTTTTGATGAATTTGGTGTTGGCTTCCCTACTAACACTTGCTCTACTTGCTAAGCAGTAGTGCAGACTAATTGTTAATTGAAAGAGGACGGCAAAAAGGGTTATTGAAGAGTACAAACTTGCCGACATTCCTTTCTCAGTACAAGTAAAGACGCTGGGAATTAGATGAGTACTCTGGGGAATAGATGGGATGATGATTTATAGAAGGGGCTCGTGCTTGTAGTTCGCCGTAGCCCACACGCACAGCTTATTAAAAAGAAAGGCAAATAAATTCAAAACTTAATTTTATTGATTTATTTGATTTTTTTAAAATTTATCAAATATTAAAATTTAAATTTTTTAACCTTTAATTTTAATATATGTAATTTTTTTTATAATTGTTGACTACGGATTCCTTTATAAGAAAAAAACAAATAGCCCACACTTTTTTTGGTCAAAATCAATGTGATACGAGTCACATGATAATAGTAAGGTTAGTTATCACTAGGCTCTTCTCATGAAATTAGTGGTTTACTTGAATTTAGGACCCACTAAATGTTATTGGAGGGATATAATTTTTTCTTTTTTTTTTGAATTTTGTTAATTGAAATTAAAATTTAGGTCAAATATTTTATTAACAAATAACAACGAATCATGCAATTATTATTGATTAGATGAATAATTTATATATGAGTTTCAGGACATCAACTCAATCACTAAAACGATCAAAAAATAAATTAATATAATAATATAAATAAAAAACATATTACAAATGTAATTTAATATATATTTTAAAAATAAAATATAATATACTGATCATTTATGTAACAAGTACTCACTGTTTTTTTTCTTCTATAGAAAATTTTTGTCGTACTAAGATATGTTGTTTTCTTCATAGACCAGTACTCCCTACCTCTGAGGTAAATTAATCAACGCAAAAATATATATAAAAAAAATCACTTACTTTTGCGAACAACTTCGTATCTTATGATATGTAGTTGTAAGCAGTTCTATTACTCCTCACATCCACTATTATCAGTTTTACCTATTATGTTTTTCTCATAATTTTTTCAAATGATATCACCGTGAAAAGTAGTGTTTACATAAATATATATTATGTAAGAATCATATACAAACTAAGGTCTGTAGTAGAAAGTATAAGTTTTAACAAAATTAAAGAGAATTTTTTTAAAGCAATTTTTTTAAAATTTTTTAATTTTACAAATAAAATTAAAACATTATTATATATATTATTTATTTTTTTAAATTATTTTTTTACGGATATATCATCTTGCTAATTTCATTTGTGAAATTTACAAATTCTACTTGTAAATGAGATAATTTTCCCAAAAAGGAAAAAAAAATCATTTTAATCGTCCCTTTAATTTCTATCTAAAATTTCCCTTATTGTTACTCCATTCTTATAACGTCATATGTATGTATGGCATTGTAAATATAAAAAGGAGAGAGGATAACTGATGGTGGTTCCTTAACTCGAACATTGACATCAACATATTAACTTCAGATTGCTTATTCAATTTGAACTTTGTTAAATTTATGGACGCATTAAAGGGGCCCCTATTCCTTCAATTAGCAAATGAGCGAGCACCACTCAATTCTCAATAAAAAAACTAAGGAAAAATTCTTAAAAAAAGAAAAGAATTAGTAATATATATTACGGGACCTAAAAGGGGAGGCATTGCTTTGCTTTGATTTGATTTGATTTTTATTTTTATGTTAGCTTTGGAAAATTATTCTCCAATTGGAACGACAGTGATGGTAGGAGGTCGCTCTCAATCAATTAGTTTTCATGATCTACCCTCTTTATTGTTTTCTTTTAAACTTGGTTAAAAGTTTAATTGAAAAGAGATAATTATGGCTGTGCCTATCAATTTTATATGTGAATAAATCTTGACGTGACTACAATTTTTTTTTAATCATTGGAATTTTGAAAGAAATAACGAGAGGAATTAAACACTAACTAGGGTGAGTTTCGTACTGTGCTACGGTTCTGCTTTTGAATGTTACAAGCAAATAATGTAGATAATCTGATAAACCAGTGCACATATACGTGTATATACATGTAGATAAAATTGTTTCCACTTAGTTATTAAAGTTAAGAATGAGATTACGTTACATTTTGATTCAAAGTTAGTTTTTTCGTAAAAATAAAAACATTTGTGATGGAATATCAAACATTATATTATTTTATAAGCTTATGCAAGCTTATAGTCTATGTAAGTTCGAATAATTACCCTTAGTAGTATTCACCGTGACTGGAAAATAATAGTCCAGCAAAAGCATAGAAAGAAGCCAATTAAGTATACTCCGTAATTTACAAGTGTGAAAGTCATATCCTTGCCTTTGTATCATGAAAAAATAATAATAGAAAAAAGTCATATTTTTGTTTGTTCTCTTAAAAAAGTGTTAATATTCTATTATGCAAAAAATAATTGGCCAAACCTAGTTAGGCTTGCAAACCTCATGATAGAAGTAGCAAAATGAACCTAAACCCAAAATTTCATTCGCAAAAATCTAAGTTCAAATTTTTACCAAACTCAATTTGATCAAAAAATAAAAAAAAATTTAAACTAAAAAAAAAAAGAACCTGAAATAGCATAAGCCTGAAATGGCCTCAACTTGAATTAGCTCAAGTCTAAAATGACCTAGCATGAAAAAGCTCGAGGTCGAGACCGACTTGAACCCGAACCCAAATTTAATACTAAGAAAAGAATAATAAAATTTCAATTAAATAACTTTTTATAAAGTAAAAAATCTTTAATTATCAATTTTTTAATTTTTATAATAAAATTATTTAACAAATTTATTTTATATAACAAATTAATTTTATACATTTTGGTGCTAACGAATATTGATTTTAATATATAAATATGATTAAAAATATCTTTTTATAAGTTTACTTAAAAAATTAGTATTTGTTTTCACTACTTACTAGTGTTACATGTGAATTTTAATTGTTTTATGAATTTTTAAATATATAATTATATATCTTAGAGATAAATAAAATTAGTAAACTGTTCATTAATGAAATTGGAATTAACATATAAAATTTGTTCCAAGTGTAAATTATATCATATTAATATAAAATTTATTCTTTTTAATGTTATGTAAAAATTAAAATTACAAAAGCAAAGCAATTTAATATAAGTTTTAACTATTTTTTTATTAATCAAATAAATTTATTTACTTTTACCATTAATAAAAATTAGTTTTTTGAAAATAAAAAAAGTTAATGTAAACTTTAATTCTTTTTTTCTCCATTATAAAATAAACTTATTTAACAAAAGTTACCTAAAATGTTTATGTATCAGTTTGATAAAACTTATTAATAATAAACAATTTTATAATAGCAATTTAAAATTTAGGTAAATAAATTATTTATTTACTAAGGTTAATTAAAAATTAAACATTTCAAAGTAAAGTAGTTTAATGTAAACTTTAATTTAGATAAATTATTACAAAATAAATTTATTTAACAATTGCTTTAATGAAACTAAAGCTTTCACTTATAAATCGGATAAATCTTATTAATTACAAATTATTTGGTTTTAATAGAAAATTTAGTTTTATATTAATATTAGTTCATTATACTAAAAAATTATGCAATAATAAATTAATGATATTTCTTTTTTTTTAATTATCTTACTAGCTCTTAAGTCATAGTCTTATACTTTTATTTATTCTTCAAATATAGTCATTTGTCCATTTTAATTTAATTATTAGTATTTGCAATTATATTTGTATTTATGGATAATATAAATTACAATGTATCTACATATTAAAATTTGAGTTTGTCAAATCAATTATTTTAAATATTAGTATGATTAATTTATAATATATCATTTTTTATAATAAATTATTCAACAAATTGATTTTGTGTAATAAATTAATTTTATATCTTTTTGTGCTATCAATTATTAATTTAAATATATAAATATAGTTAAAATATCTTATTATAACAAAAGCTTGTTTTGAAATAATAATAAATTAATAATTTATTTTTTGGATATAAATATTTAAATTATGTAGAAATTATTACATTTAATAATAAAATAAAATTATTTAAAAGATACCTAAACCCAAATCGAATCCAAAACCAAACCCAAAACAATCCAAACCAAAAATTACTTGAATTTAAAATAGCTCTAACCTGTAATGACTCGAACTCAAAATAACTCGAACTCGTACGAACCAAAAATAGTCTGATCTCAAAATAACTTGTACTTGAAATGATCCGAACATAAAATAGTTAAAGCCCAAAATGATCCAACTCAAATATATGTTCAAACTCGCTCAATTGCCACCTCAACTTACGTGGCTTGTAAGCTTGTATGAAACATGCATGCCTTGCAAGGCTTGCTGCGTACCGACAACCTTATTGCCTGTTGGTAGCTTGGTGGTCATGATGTACCTACAAACAGTGGCTTTTGCCCACAGGGTAGATGCTCGAATTTAATTTGGTAAAAAGAAATCAATAAAAATTAAAAATTATGTAAATATGCACATGCACTACTTTAATTTGCCTAAAAACAATTACCCACGATTGGCTTCAATAAAGAACAATCTACTTGTGAAGATCTATTTGTGATTCTTTGAATAAAAATATAAAATTAAAAAGATAAAAAAAAGAAAATTAAACTTCAAAAGAAAATATGGGTAGTTATATTAAATTTCAAAATCTTGATTTTCTTATCATAAAATTTTACAAAATTTTAAGCTCTAGATCCAGTAAAGAAAATTGTAACATTTACTTTTTTCTTTTAGTTATGTATATCATTGATTTATTTTATTGAATACATACGATGCTAAATCCAAGGTTCTCATTCTTGCAAACATTTGCATTATATATCTTATTCATTATTTTATTTTATTGTAATGCATGAGAACTTTCGTTGAAAAATTCCTAAGTAGAGGACAAAAATGTAAAAATTTATTTCCAGTTATTGACCTGTCTTACCAAATTGGTTAGGCTCCTAAGCAACAATACTTTCTTGGTAGGGGTGTTTCTTGATAGCAGTACTCTTTAGTGGCAATGTTTATTGATGAAAGCGTTCCAACACCCACTCATCTAGTGCTCTATTCCCCTGGCACTCTAGCACTTTAAACTCTAGTACTCTAACATTTTAGTGCTTTTGTACTCCACTTCTAACCATGCTTAGTGTTCTAGAACTCTAGCATTCAAGAACTCTAGTGCTTTAAAACTCTAGCATTCAAGAACTCTAGTGCTCTAGTACTTTATTGATAGTACTTAAACGTTTCACAGCTTCATTCTGCTTGCTCATCACTCACTAGAAACATGGTGTCATGTGCATATTATGTAGCATGTGACAAAGATGATTCATAACATAACTATTAATGTCCATTGCAATGTGAAAAGCTATGGAGTTAGCCCCAAAACGGGTGACAAAGATTCTTAGGTTTACTTTACTATTGAGATGTTTTGTAGATCATGACTTGGAGGCTCAAGAATGAATATTGTTAAAAAGTCATTTTTTTAACCATTGTTGGAAATACAAGTGCTTACTTTTCTTTTTAATTAAGTGGTGCACTCCTAAGTGTGTTGTCATATAACCGTTCATCATAATTTGTGACCAAAACACTCCTCAAGGTATTCCTCCATACAGCTTCCACTTTATCCACTGCCTTTGGTAACTTCTTTTTCACTATCCATGATTAGTACCATTTGCAAATGCAAAATTTTGATAAATTCTTGCTGTGTCTCTTTGAAACTTCCCTTGGTGGGATTACAAATAAGGATACAAAGGCTTGATTTAGGATCTTTTGGTAGTTTAACAAGTTTTGACTCTCAAGCATCTTTTTACAGTTCTTTACAACATTCTCTCTAATGTCATTCATCCACCATATTTCATCATCCTTGGCCATCTTTTGCTTTCATCACCACTACTTTTCACCACATTTGTTATTAAAGCCTATTACAATCTTCCTTTCTATAAACTTTCATGACATATTGGTTTACTAGTTTACCACATTTTTTTTAACTTACACAAACAAATCCTTTACAAATAGCCATTCAATTCATAGATATTCAAGATGGAATGACTATTACACCAGTTGGTTGATGGAGTAAAATCACTAAATACCCTGATTATTATTACGTATAAATAATCTATATACAAATATAGAATTTAAATAACTTATAGGATCGTTTGATGCGAAATTGGTCTTGATTCATTGATCGGAGATAAGATCACGTAATCAGATATTATCTATTTTCACAACACTAAATTTCTTTAGTTTTTCTGTAAAGAGACCAAGTATCGCTCTTTGTTTTTATTTTACTGCCTAAAATATTCATGCAAAAACTTAAGGAAATATATCCTTTGTTTAAGGCAAAATCATGCCTATATATATGTATCCCAATAACATGGGATTTGTTGCATGAAAACTGCCAAGCAGTTACCACGCAACTTGCCTTTTCGATAGTTTGCAACCTTTCAAATATATAAGATCGGGTTCTATCCCATTATGGGCGGATCTCGACTCTATATTTCAAACATCTCCCACTCGCACATAATGGGTACAATACTCTTTCAATTAATATCAAGAAATCGATATCTCTTTTCTCTACAAAGTTCATATAGAAAAATAGGCCGTGCGACCATCATACTTCTTAATCTTGAGAGCTGGCTACTATACAACTGTTAGGTATGTATAGCAGCTCAAAGTTTAAGTAGAGTACGTATACAATACCCCAGATTCATTTAGTCACATTTTAAGTTTCCCATGATCTCTCTTATAATTTGATATAATGAACTTTTTTTTTCTTGTATTCACAATTATATTTACCATATAAAAATATAATTGGTCGACTAGTGAATACAATTAAAATGAGACACTAAATGATCTTCCCTTTTTTTTATATCTTTCCATTTCAATTCAATTGCTATCTAGATATGTCCTATTAGATCGAATCATTCATGACCATTAGTAACATTTTAAGATAACTAACATTGAACTAAAACTTTAAAAAAAATTCGAAGGTCATAAGGGTACTCAATAGAGATTCCAATTAATCTCATAGGTCTTACACAACTTAGAAGCAGAGATCAATTTTTTTAACCCATATTGGTCGAGTAATGCTCATTTGGTATGATGCACATGTTATAGTATTTTTTTCTCCTTTTCCCTCAGAGTGTATGTCTTTATCATATTATCAATGCCGTATAGGTGATATTTCAAATACACTTAGTATTCAACTTGAGTCCACAACTTTACCTTTTGGAAATAAGATTAATAGCATGACTTCCACTTGGCACACATAGACAGATAAAGTAGATGATGGGTGTTTTCACTATCGGTCATAATTTTATCATTATATGAGCTCATCTTGATCCATTATCAAGGCGATTTTCTTTTAAGCTTAAGCTCTCATAGAAACTCTTTGTTTTAAAGCTTAAAAATAATCTCATCTCTACCTGGTACTAAGCCTTAGAGGTGATTGCTTGCGTGAGAAGGTCAATCATCTGTCCGACATACCTTTAATTTCGCATATGTACTTAACATATAGGTACTCATGTGTATGCATTCATGAAATAGATTCTAACTTTTAGTATGCATTAACAATAAATTCATTGTTAGTTAATGTTGAATATAAATGAAAATTTATACAAATTGTTCATCTTAAACAATTTGGCAAGTACATTATATTCTATGCAAACCTAGAGATCTAACATGTCCATTATACATATCTCTAAGAATCCGCTTGGTAAATGGATCTGCAATCATTTTATGCATAGATATGTACTGCATATTAACTTCTTTATGTGCAACCAAGTCTTTCACAAAATTGTACTTGATATCATATGTTTGGTTTCTAAATGATATTTAGGATCTTTCGTGAATGCAATTGCAGCTTAACTATCATAATTCACTATATCGAGTTTGAAATATCTTCATTAAGTCCCAAGTGATTTAAGAATCTCTTAAGCCAAACAGCTTCTTGTATTGCTACCGAAATTGCCACATATTCAGCTTCCATTGTGGATAATGCTATACAAGTTTGTTTCTTACTACACCAAGAGATAGCTCCATTATTGAGTAAGAAAACGTATCCAGAGATTGATTTCCTTTCATCTAAATCTCTTCCCCAATCAGCATCTGTGTACCTAATTAGATCTAGATCACTTCCTTAATAGCATAATGAATAATCCGTAGTGCCTTTTAGGTACCTTAATATCCTTTTAACTACTTTCCAATGGAGTTGACATGGATTCAATTGATACCTACTTACAAGTCCAACTACATTGCAAATATCATGCCTTGTGCATATCATAGCATACATAAGGTTTCTTATGACATTGGAATAAGGAACTTTTGCCATTTTTTCCATTTCTTATGGTGTCTCGGGACAAATTCTTTTGCTTAAGCCTTCACCTTTTGCAATAGGAGTATCAATTGGTTTGCAATCTTGCATTTGGAATCGTTCAAGAATTTTTTTAATACACGACTCTTGTGAAAGAGCAAGTAATTTCTTAGAATGATCTTGAGTAATTTTCATTACAAGAATGTAAGCTGCTTCACCCATGTCTTTCTTATCAAAATTTGAGGATAACCAAGTTTTTACCATAATGATACATCCCTTATCATTTTCGGCTAATAGTATGCCATCCACATAAAGTAACAATATCATAAACTTATTTTTTATTCTTTTGACATACACACAGTGGTCTTCATTAATCATGACAAAATTATATGAAATGATTTCTTGATGAAATCTTATATACCACTGCCTGGAAGATTGCTCAAGACCATAAATTGATCTTAATAACTTGCAGACTTTGTGCTCTTGACCTTTGTCAATAACCCACTAGTTGTTCCATTATATTTCTTCTTCCAGTTCTTTGTTTAGAAAAGCAGTTTTTACATCCATTTGATGAACTCCAAATCAAACTGGTTATAATGGCCAACATTAAGCGTATAGAGGTAAACCTTACAACGGGAGAGAAAGTCTCTTTGTAGCCAATTCCCTTATGTTGAGTATACCCCTTAGCTATAACGCGTGCCTTGCACTTTTCAATAGTCCCATCAGACTGACGCTTAATTTTGAGAAACCATTTGTTCTCAATTACTTTGCATCCTTTAGGTAGATCAGCTAATTCTCAAACATTGTTTGATCTCATTGACTCCATTTCTTCTTCCATTGCTTTTATCCATTTTTCTTTCGTATTGAAAGAAAAAGCTTTTTTAATATTTTCTTGGTTCTTTTTCATCTTGTAGGGTAATTATGAAAACTTCTCCCTTCATGTCAAAACGACGTCGAGGGACATTTCCTCGCTTACTACGCCTAACTTGCGATTCTTTTGAAATAAATTTATCATCTTTCGTCATGCTTCTATTTGGATAAGATACTGTTAGTGCATTTTCGATAATGAGAAACAGTCAATTTGCAATAATCAAATCGTCAGGATCTTCCATCTCATAAAGAGATATACCTTCATTAGTCTCTCTTCTACTTCAAAAATCATTCTTTAGAAAAGTGGCATCCTGAGATTCAAATTTAATTACACTTCTACTTAGTTGTTCACCAATGAACACATATCCCTTTGAATGCTCAGAGCATATTACAAATATACTTTTTTTGCCTCTTGGACCTAGCTTGCCATGTGGATGAGCTGGATCATGTACATAAACAACACAACCCCAAGTTCTTAAATTACCAAGATCAAGTTTTCTTTCGGTCCATAATTCATAGGGAGTAGTTGCAACTAATTTAGAGGGTATTCTGGTTAGTACATAAGCAGCTGTTAATAGGGCATCACCCCAAAAGGTAATAGGCAAATTTTCCTATGCCATCATGGACCTAATCATTTCCAAAAGAGATCTATTTCTTTTCTTCGCAACACCATTTTGTTATGGAGTTCTCATAATAGTTAACTACCTATCTATTCCCTTTTCATCACAAAAATGTTTAAACTAATTAGACAGATACTCATGTCCTTGGTTTATTCTTAATGCCTTAACATTTGTATCTAATTGATTTTTGACCAAAGTTATATATTTTCTAAAACACTTTAATGCTTCAGACTTATGGGAAATCAAATAGACAAACCCAAAATGAGTGAAATCATCAATAAATGTGATGAAATATACTCTTCCACTTCGAGCCCTTACATTCATTGGGCCACAAATATCGGAATGTATTAATTCTAATTGAAAATTGGCCCTTGTCCCTTTACCGAATGGTTTTCTTGCCTTTTTTTGGCTAGACAATTTTCACATATCGATAGATTAATTTTTTTAATTTGGCCTAATAATCCCTTTTTCGCTAATCTATGCATTCTATGTTGTCTAATATGACATAATTTAGCATGCAAGATGTTAACATCTAAATTTTCATCATTAGATGATGTAATTAAGGAAAACTATTATGATTAAGATTACTACATGAAGTGTAGTTAATATCTAATACAAGAAAACCATTCAATAAATATCCAGATCCATAACAAGTTGTTTCTAAAAATAAATCCACACCAGTAGTACAGAAGTTTATATTAAAACCATATTTAAGAAGAACTATTATAGAGACCAAATTTCATCGTATTTCAGGAGCAAATAAAACATCTTATAGGATTTGGGTTCTTCCACCACACAAACATAATGTACAGGTGCCGATTCCTTACACTTAACTTTTGCATTGTTTCCTACATAATTCCATTTTGTTTCACTTGGAATTTGACGAAATTCAACAAACACATTTTGATCTCTTGCTACATGGTTTATGGCCCCTGAGTCTACGATCCACATAGGATAAGATTCAGTTAATAATATAGTACTAGAAACAAATGTAGTACTTTTCATGATATTCATTGCATTTGAAAATGCATTATGGGTTCGTACCTTTTTTGGCTTAGTGCATTCACAAGCAAAGTGACCCTTCTTGCCACAGTTAAAGCACTTAACTTTAGCTTTGTTCTTCTTCTTGCGTTGTATCTTATGAGCCTTTCTTTTGCCTTGAGAATTACTTTTTGCCCTTTTTATTGCACTTACTTTGTACCCACTATATGACTTACATTTTAAGCTTGAAGCTTCATGAGAACTTGTTCCAGCCATGTATACAACAACAATATCACTTCTAATATATGTGCTACCTTTCTAAATCAACTCTTGAATTTTACTGTTGACGACAATAATGTGGTTGACAATATTATCATTATTTGGATCCATTTGGTAATTTTTAAGGTCTTGTAATAGCATTTGGACTCTCCTTCTATGGTCCCCGGTCCTAAAAACCATAAGAGTTCAAAAATTTCTCGTCATTTTTATGCAACAAATACAAAAAAGAAAAAAAGAAAAAAATATAACAATGATCATATGAACAGCATATGTTTATTATGATTAACAATAAATTTTAATTGAGAGATTATTAATTGTCTCATTAGGTCCAATGCTTGAGTGCTTTTAAATATATATATATATATATGCCTTAAAAAAATATTGGCTTTAATATATGTATATATAATGTAAGAAAAACCTAATTGTATAAATGCCTTAAGAATGGTATTCTACTAACACATCTTATCCATTTATTTATTAACATATATAAATATATTATAAACATTTTGTCCATGGATTCAATACTATTAGAAAAAAAGTAATAATGCATAGCCTTAAAAAAGGGCAAACATTCACATTTTCAAAAAAAAAAAAAAATTATTAAACATTCTGTCTTTGTAAGTATTACATTTGGTTCTGTAATATTAACCAAATATAACATAAAAAAATTTTAAAAAAATATTCACATAAATAATAAAATATTAGACACTTAATATCCAAACTGATGGCTTTCGGACATATTCCGATTTGGATTTCAAGATTATAAAAAAAATAAAAAACATGCTCCAGTAATATCAGAAATCAAGCCTAAAGTCTCTGACACCAATGATGATTATTACGTATAAATAATCTATATACAAATACAGAATTTAAATAACTTATAGGATTGTTTGATGTAAAATTGGTCTTGATTCACTGATCAGAGACAAGATCATGTAATTGGATATTATCTATTTTCATAGCACTAAATTTCTTTAGTTTTTCTGTAAAGAGACAAAGTATCATTCTTTTGTTTTTATTTTACTACCGAAAATATTCATGCAAAATCTGAAGGAAATATATCTTTTTTTTAAAAGGCAAAATCATGCCTATATATATGTATCCCAATAACATGGGATTTGTTGCATGAAAACTGCCAAACAGTTACCATGCAAATTGTTGAAAAGGTAGTTTGCAACCTTTCAAATATATAGGATCGGGTTCTACCCCATTATGGGTGGATCCCGACCCTATGTATTTAACATACCCATTTTGAGTCATCTAAATGGCTATTCAATGAAATCGGGAATAGCCAAAAAAACTTGCAAAAAATAAAAAATTCATCATCTTCCTTAGAAATTATCTAATAAAGCAACATAAGAAAACAACAAATGAAAACAAATAAAAAAATACAAGGCTTAATAGGTTCTAAATTTGTCAACAAAAAAAGCTAATAAAGATGAAACAAAAAACTAAAAATCAGGTGATTGATAGTGATGGAAAAAGATTTTTGGAGTGTTTTGTGTGGGTTTTAATCTTTGATTAATGCTCTAGATGTTGATTTTAGAGAAAAATGAGTTGAATAGTAGTTTGTGATGAAATTTTGGATTGAAAAGAATGCCAATCGACGACAGCATACAACAATAAACAATAGTGATCATTTTCAAAATTTGGTAATAATAGTGGTTTTTGGGTTTAAGGTTTTTTATGATTGTTGGAGAAAGCTGGAGAAATGAAGTGAAGTAGAAATGAAAAATGAGCTTAGAGAAAAATTAGAGGAAGAAAAACGAATAATATTTTTAAATATTATTTTTAATAAAATATTTTTAGAGGTATTATTAATTATTAAATATTATTTTAAAATATATTGATAATAGTTTAAAATAAATTAAAAATTAGTTTAATTTTTATAAAGTAACTATTATTAATATTTAATTTAAGAGTTAATAGTATTTTTATATTTATTCTTTATAATATTTTTAACATATTTTAGCCAACAGAACATTTTAGCGATGTTTTGGTGATGTATAAACATCATTTTAATGGAGTTGTTTACAACAAACCTTTTCACTAACAGCATGTTATAAGAGACCTGATGAACTTAAATGATTATGTTAAGAAAGCCCTATTTAGTGGTGCAATGGAGTCTTCAATCAAATTGGGTTGAGTAGTAGAGGCATGAGCATTGGGAACGTTTGGAAATGCTTGCCATCAATAATGCTTTAGAGTCATATGCTCTATAGATTTGGCAAGAGAATTAATGAACATCAAAGATGTGCTGGCAAAGTTTCATGTAATAAAAAATATGCTTTTTGGAGATCATAGGGGGAAAAAGATTGAGGATAGATAGTAGCATTTAAAAAAAAAATGTAAGAAGTGCTAGATGTTAATAATAAGATCAAGATGCAATGCATTTTCATCCTTACTACTTTGTCAAATTAGGTTAAAAAACATTTATTCTAAAATCTAGTTCATGTGATAATTATTTAAAATATTTAGTCAGTGTCAAATTTATGCTTGGAATCCATTAATGATATCAAAATATAATTTGGGTCAACATATAAACACAACAGCCTCTGAATTTTGATGTGTTATATTAACTACCTTTCACAAAACATCTGCTGGATGAAAAAGCCTTGCTCCTCAGAAAATTAGGTAAAGTCTATAACTGGGTTGAATGTTCACTCATTATAAAATTTCATGCAATGAGGCCTAAGTAAAGGGGCTGTAGATGGCCAAATATATCCAACATCCAAAAGCTTTTTCAATTGTCTTTGCAAATCCTCTAACTCTGGTAGTGACATTCGATATAGGGGCTTGGCTGGCAGTTTGACATTGTGCACCAGCTTAGTCTTATGATCCACCTTTCTTTTAGGTGACAACCTTTTTGGTAATTTTGCAGGCATCACATGACTAAAGAATTGCAACACCCTCAATACCTTCAAAGGGGTCTTATCTATAGGTTTTTAAGGCTCATTGAACTTTAAAGCTGCTAAAAAAGTGACTTCATCTCTACACACATCCTTAGTAAACTAGATTGCAGACAACACCTTGGCTTCAACAATTGTTTCTCAATTTATTGGCATAGTGCGTTGATAACGATCATCCAAGATGCATATGCAATTTGTAAAAGGTATAAAGAGAGCATTAATTTGATCAAATAAATTTAAGCCAACCACGAAGTCATAGTCATCAAGTGGCACTACCTTAATGGTTTCCTTACTTTTTCATTAGCTAAGTTATAGGTCCACATCTTTTGCCGCGCCCATGGTAAAGAATTCCTTTGGGTTGACTCTTTTGATCTATTTGGTTATCCTTCAAATTTAATATCAAACTTTTTAGCATTGTCCTTGGGCATGAACAAATCTAACACTTTTGGTCAACAAGAGTACTCAATTTTATGTTTGCAACAGTGATGTCCATAAACATGAGCCCTTTATGCTTTTAACCCCTCTTTGCCTTAACAAAACTCTGTAGATACCTAATTTCGTCTAGGTTTCCTTTTTCTTTTTTGATAATCCTGAATATCCAATATTGAGAACTTAACGGCAACCCTCATTGGGAATAATTTTTTTCAGATGAATTAGATATTTCCAAAAACTTTTTATTCATAGTTAAATGGCTGCAAGTGCACATGATAAAAAAATCACACTTTGATATCTAGTTTCAGATATACAAGACGAATAACTAGGAGAAAAACCATTTTTATTTTTTCTTGTGAAAATTTTGAAAATTTGTTTTTGTGGACGATATCGCAGTCAAATTTTTCATTTGTAGGGATTTTTAGAGAATTTTTCATTAAACTTGAAAAGTTGACTGTCGTATAATTGTACCGATACTTGTATGGTATTTATGTTGATATGTACTACAAGAAATAAGAAATATCCAATGAAAAATTTATATTGGTATTTTATATCACAGGGAGTCAGGTTATCCCTTTTTATGACTAATTTTGATTTTTTCACAATATTGCGAGTCTTATATTCATAAAATTTTTCTTCGTAAAATTATTTCAGATCCTTGATTTGCATCTTCATCATTTTGTAAATTAATATCTGTGATGATATATCTTATTTAATTCATTTTATATAAGTTTAAATGTATTCTTTGCAATTTTATCAGCTTAAAAATACGAGCTTTCCTTCACCTGTAAAATTTTATGGTAGAATTTTCTCAAGTTTTCAACTTCAAAATTCTTTAAAAATTTGTGTTTAATTACTAGTAAATCATTTTTTTCAATATTAATTTTATTTTATAAGTTTTATATTTTTTATATTTTCAAAATATAGAGTTTTTACTTAATAAATTTTTTTTGAGAAGATTTTTCTCAGTTTATAATTTTTAAAATTTCTTAAATATTATTATTTAATTCATATTAAATTAGTTTAGGAAAATTTCTTTTATTTCATTAGTGTTGGATTTTTCTTTTGAAATTCTCTTATTTTCGAGATGCAAAGTTTTTAACTCCATAATTTTTTGAGAAGATTTTTCTTAGTTTATAATTTTTAAAATTCTTTAAATATTATTAGTTAATCCATATTAAATCAGTTTTGAAATAAATCAATTTATTTTATGAGTTTTAGATTTTTTTCCTATTACTGAGATTCAGATTTTTCTACTTTGTAAATTTTCTCGGTAGGATTTTTCTGAGTTTATAATTTTTAAAATTCTTCAAATATTTTTTTAATTCATATTAGATTGTTTTTTCAAAATCCATTTTATTTTATGAATTTTGGATTTTTTACGTGTAACAATTTTTCTCAACAAATATTTTTTCTCGTCCTCGTAAATAAAAAACTTATTTTTCTTATTAAATTGAATTAAATTGATTATATAAAATTTTATTTTAAAAACATATTTTTTTATTTTTACAATTTAGTTCTTATAGTTAATTTTTATGGTGTAGTTTTACATATTATATGCAAATATCACTCTATAGAAATCAATGGTATCATGCATGACATCATAAGGAGACAAGAGTTATAAATTTAAATCTAATCAATTTGTCAAAGATTAAATCATATCTCAAATAAATCAAATAA
This sequence comes from Adansonia gregorii, assembly GCA_038382025.1. Taxonomy (NCBI): domain Eukaryota; kingdom Viridiplantae; phylum Streptophyta; class Magnoliopsida; order Malvales; family Malvaceae; genus Adansonia; species Adansonia gregorii. Next base: position 277,875 of record JBBYHO010000003.1, read on the forward strand.
AAAATAAAAAAATTCAAGAAATTGAAGAAATTATTACATGTAATAAATGAAAGAAAAAAATCAAAGAAAATAGGGAAGAAGCCAACGGCCAAGGGTTTTTTCCACCATTTGGCCGATCCTCTCTCTAGAAAAAAAAAAAGAGAGAGAGAAAGCCTTCGTGAAAGATTAATGGATTTCATAAGCCAAAAACCTTAGAAAAAAATCAATTAAATTACTTAAATTTCTCGTGTTTTTCAAGCTTTCAAGATAGATTTTTTACCAAATTTCATATTTTTTTTGTTAATGTTTACTCTTAATTCTTCATTTTTGTGAGTCAAAGTTATTTTAAGGCTTATGGATTTTCATCCATGATAAAAGGCCAAACATGATAACATAGAAATTTTTTGTATTTGTTGTGATTTTTTTTGTTAAATCTTGTTTTTTTTATAGAATATTATTCTTATGGCGATGATTTTGGTTTTATTGTGTTATGTTTATGTTTAAATTAGTTTTTTCTGTTATTTTAATGATTAATATGTTGATTTATATAGTATATTTATTTTATGATTTTAATTTTATTTAAGTTTAATAATAATTGTTTTCATGATTTTTTTATATCAAAGTATGCATATGTTTCATGATTTCCACTTTGGCCAAATCTGATTAGAATTTTTTATGATGATTTTATGCCTACTTTTGTAATAATTTTATTTTTTTTAATTTTTAGGCCATTTTGGAATATTAGTAAACATAGGGAGTAAATGTAAAATATTGAATTTTTTTAAGAACCATTCTTGCTTGGCCGAGAGCTTCATGGCTATGTGGAAATTGATTTTGTGTTTACAAAAATAATTTAGGTATTTTAACACTTTAGGGGGTCATTTTATATTTTTAGGAAATTTAGGAACTAAATTGATAAAAAAAATGAAAAAACATGCTTTATGGCTAAGAGTGCTTGGCTGAACCTTTTTACATATTTTTCCATGTTTTCTTTGTTGATTCTTTGCTGATTCGATGACTTGTTGTGATGTTTTGTGATATTTTATTATATAGGAGTTGAAATATATTTTTACAAAGTTTAGGGGTCATTTTATAAATTCTAGAAATATACTTTTTAAAGGCCAAAGTGTTTGGCCGAATCCTTGTTGTTATTTCGTTGTATTTTTCATATATATATATATATATTTGCATGTGATTTTTATGATTTTTTAGGTTATTTTATTATGTAGGTACTAAAATCAAAATTTTATAATGCTTAGGGACTAAATAGCAAAATTTTATATTTAGGGGGCAAAATGGACATTTTACTAGTTTTAAAGATTTCTATTATTTCTATGGCCTTCCGCACACATATAGAAATTTTCAAAACTTTTCGTATTTGTTCAATCTTTCGAAGGATTTGAAACGTAATGTTAAAAAATTTAAAGACTTGATTGCAAATTTTGTATTTTAAGTCAAATTTAAAATTTTAACTTTTCCATTTAGACTAAATTCATCTACTTTTTATCACTGTAGTGTCGATTAGGGTACCGAGATACTTTCACGTCAAAAGTATAACCTAAGGGTATTTTGGTAATTTTTCTAAAACTAAGTCCTAGGTAGTAACCAAGATGCTTTTATGCCAAACGCGCATATTTAGGATAGATTTATCCAGTTCTCATCAATTTAGCACTCGTTAGGGTTACTAGAATACTTTTACGTCGAAGGTATACCCTATGGGGATTTTGGTAATTTTTTCATCGAGATGTTTTTATGCCGAAGGTGAATTAGTTTAGCCTTTCTAAATCATTTTAAGGTCCATTAGGGTTACTGGGATACTTTAATGTCGAAGGTATAAAAAGGAAAAAAATTTCTACCAATCACAAACTGCCATGTATAAATTGAAATTTCTTTTAATTAAGAAATTATCAATTAAATTCTACATCACTATGTTGATGACATCATAAATAGATGTTTATCTTTAAGTAAATTAAAATTAATTTAAAGATAAATAAAAGAGTTTTATCTTTAATTAAATTAAATTAATTACGAGATAAATAAAAAAGTTTTGTCTCTAATTAAATTAAATTAATTAATAGATAATTCATCAAAATAAATTTATTAAAGAAGTTATATTCTTTAAAAACTTTTTTCTACTTGGCTCATTGGCATTAGAAAAAAGGATCTCCACCAAAGCCATTAAACACAATTCACAAGGCTGAAGAGAAAAAGTAGATTTTGAAGATTCAAGTCCTCTCAAAGTTTCAAGAAATTTTCTCAAGAACATGAAGAATGCGAAGAACATGGCTCTTATTCTTTAAGAAACTGTTCTCTGATCCTGTTCTGGCAATAAAAAAGAGTTAAATTTCATTTCTCAAGATCAAGTCTAGAAGACTTTTGAAGCGATCCTCAGTGATTCATGATCAAGTTTAAAAGACCCTTGGATCGAAGCTTTTATTAAAGGAAAGAATTAAAAGATTTCTTTATTTTAACAAACATCCAGAGATAGCAACTCAAGTATGATAAATCAAGTTGATTTATTTGTCTCCAAATTTTCTTTGTCGTATTTTTTGACACAAAATTTGTGTATACAAATTTTTGGCATGCCTCGTGGGATGATCTCTGCCTTTCATCTATTTTCTTCAAAATTCAAGTTATCAAGTTGCAAAGGCTTTTAAGAAGAACTTGGTCAACAAACCAACTCTTAAACCTGCTCGTGCTGATCTTGCAGTCTGCCCTGCTTCATCAGCCAGCATTGATGTCACTACTCATTCTTATGGCACTAAGGCGAAGATCAAATCTCTTTCTGAACTTTATGATCAGGCTTTTCCATTGCTTAACCAAAATCAACTCTTTGAGACTTTTTCAAGTCAAGACTCAAAAGAAGTTTCTATTGAACAACTAGATTCTAGATAAGTCCAAATCACCAAAAATCATTCAAGCAGTAAGATAACTGCTAAGGTGGTAGCTTCAAAACATCTTATTCTCTAAAATCAAACTTTGGAGTAATGAATGTAATGATAATTGGCACCACATCACTCGAAGAACAAGTTGCAATTTTGGCAAAATCTGTCAAAACTCTCACAACAAGTATCAGACAAAAAGATTAACATATTGCCTTCTTAATGGATAGGGTGGCTACTTTCACTAAAAGAAAATCACTAGCCCTAGGTGAAAATAGTCAATTAAGTCTTCAAAATGATGTTATGAACTCCAAAACTGAAGATGCTATTCAATCAGAGCAAAAGATTAGTGAAGTGGTCACAACAAGTCAACTTAAAAATCTTATCAAAAAAACTATCATGGATCAAGTTGATAGTGTCACTCAACCTTCATACACATATGCAAAGCCATATTCTCCAAGGATTGATCATTTAAGGATGTCTGAAAATTACCAACCTCCAAAGTTTTAGTAGTTCGATGGAAAAAGAAATCCATGCCAACATGTTGCATATTTTATGGAAACTTGTAGTAATGCTGGAGCCCACAAAGATCTTATGGTAAAACAATTTGTCTGATCTTTGAAGGGTAATCCTTTTGAGCTTGAGCCTAGAACAATTGATAGTTGGGAAGAACTTGAATGAGAATTTCTCAATTAGTTCTACAGCACTCATCGCATCATCAGCATGATTGAGCTCACTAGCTCACGTTAATGGAAGGATGAACCTGTAATAGATTACATCTATAGGTGGAGGAATTTAAGCCTTAACTGCAATGAAAAACTATCTGAGTCCTCTGCCCTTAACATGTGCATACAAGGCATGAATTGGGGCTTTCGTTACATTTTTCAAGGCATCAAACCTAAGATCTTTGAAGATTTGTCTACTCATGCTCATGACATGGAGTAAAGTATGTCATCTTCTAGAAATCAAGAGCCTCCTATGTAAGAGTCGAAAAAGGGTAAGGAAAAGCAAGACATTCGAAAATGGGGAAAAACCTTTGCTAATAAAGAAGAAAGCAAACAATCCATGGCTGTGGATACCAAGCCTCTTAAGATCTCTTCTAAGTCAAAACAAGTTCAAAAAGCAAAACCTGCACCTGCCAAAAATAGAGGCAAAGCTAAAATCACCTTAAAGGAAAGGCAAGAAAAGAGATACCTTTTCCCTGATTCTGATGTTGTTAGCATATTAGAAAAACTTTTAAAGACTAAGCTGATTCAATTTCTAGACATTAAGTGGCCTTAAGAAGCTAATAAAGTTGATGATCCCAACTATTGCAAATATTATCGATTAGTTAGCCAGCCCACGGAAACATATTTCATCTTGAAAGACAAAATCATGGCACTTTATAAAGAAGGAAAGATTTAATTTAAAGAAAAAATAATGCCAACAAACATAACATCAATCACTATGGTTCCTTATTCTAATTTCTTAGATAAAACCATGAAGTTTGGCTCTTTTGATCCTATCGGACTCTCTTCAAGCATAAGTACAATGGTGAAGCTCCAAGCGAATGGGGGCAACTATTTGTTGTAAGAATCAAAAAAAGAAAACGATGGCTGGACATTAGTCACACGTCAAAGAAAGAGAAAGCAAAATCTTTCAAAGCCTATGAGGGTCTTCATAAGTGCTAAGATGATTGGATGGCAATGTAAAGGTCCAAAGCCCAAAATGCCTCAAATAAAAACAAGTTCATCCAAGCATAAAAATTCAACTTGGAAAAAGTCACGAAAACTAGTCACTTTAAATGAATACGTGCCGATCCGATTTAGAAATAAAGATTTGCTCCCTATGAATTATTATAATATTGATGGTAATAAAGAATTTAAAGATAAAGACAACTTAGATCATTCTTGTAGCTCGGGCATTAGCTTCATAGATGGAGATGTATTGCTTGGATCAACTCTTCATAATTGACCATTGTTTTTCGTGGGATTTGCTAATGAACAAAAGATCAATAGGATATTGGTGGATGATGGTTCCGTAGTTAATATACTCCATTTAAAGACAATGAAAGAATTGAAAATTCTTTTAGATAAAATGATGCGAAGTCATCTAATGATTCAAAGATTCAACCAAGGGGGCAAAGAGCTCTTAAAAAGCTTAGACTTTGACTTTTCATTGGAGACATGGAGTCTTAGCCACTCTTTCATGTGATTGTTGCGAAAATAACATACAATATGTTGTTACGACAACCGTGGATGCATCAAAATGGTGTGGTCTCCTCCATTCTTCATCAATGTTTCAAGTATTGCAGAAATGGTCAAGTCAAGACGATAATTGCTAATGCCAAACCATTTACCTCCATCGAGGCTCATTTTGCAGATGCTAAGTTTTATGTGGAGAACAGTTTTATTGAAGAAGTAATAACTGCTATTGTGAAAGAATTAAAGCAAAAGGAAAAAAATTTCACTCCTTCCACCAACAAAGATAAAATCAGTCAAGGTTTAAATAATTTAACTCTTCTTCTCACTATCTTGAAAGAATCAACAATTCTTAAACCTCTTTTGAAAAGATATGTCAAGCTAGTTAAACAATCACTCTTCGAACATCAAGATTTTCCTTTCCATTAAGCTAGAGATTTTGACCCTAATGCCTATAGACTACTTGTCAAAGCTGGATATAATCAAGAAGATGTTATTAAGTTGACAGAAAAACCTAGTAATGCAAAGTCACAAAGTCCAATCAAGGTTTCTCAAGTATGGCGAAAAAAGACTGATCATGTCAAAACTTCCAGAGAAGAACTTGGATTTTCTCTATTAAAATTAAAGATTCATAAAGAATCTTCAAATTATATCAATGCGAAAGAAATTCTTGAGGAGCAAAAAGATATAATAGAGCCACTGAGACCTTCAATGTTTAGTCGTTTGGGAACATATCCAACGTAAGTCTCAATGTTTGACCATTTGAGCATTCAATTACCTCGAAGGTCAGTGTTTGAGCGGATAGGGCCAAAAGCTGATGAAGCTTCTACAAGTAAGCTGATACCCGTTCAGCAAGGCTTGAAAGTTTGAACTCCAAAAAAGAAAGCCAAAGTCGAAAAAGAAAAATCTTAACTTTTAATGAAGCGAGGGATTTTCATAGCAAAATTTCCTCTAGAATGAAAAGGCAAAGTGAGTGGGAAGTAACTACTGGTGAAGTTTTGAAGGCTAAAAAGCATACAGTAGTGATAACCAAGCATAATGTATCTTTAAAGGAAAAAAATTTGAAAAAATTAAAATAGTCACTTCGCATCCTGTATCTATAAACGAAGCTAATGAAAGACCACTGGAAAAAGATATCAAGAAGCCCCTTCATCATTTGGAAAAGAAAATCAGGCTGCCATTGATGATCTAAAAGAGGTTAACATTGGTATTTGTAAAGATCCATATCCAATTTTTGTCAGTGCTTATTTTTCTTTAGAAAAAGAAAAAACTTATCTTGATCTTTTGATTGAGTATAGAGACATCTTTGCTTTGACCTATAACAAAATGCCATGACTTGATCCAAAAATAGCTATGCATTATCTGGGTGTCAAAAAGACTGTCAGACCAATCAAACAAGCTTAACAACATTTTTATCCTAACTTGATTCCTTAAATTAAAGCTGAAGTCAATAAGCTCATAGAAGCTGGCTTTATTAGATAAGTTAAGTACCCTACTTGGATATCAATCATTGTCCTAATAAGAAAGAAGTGGTCAACTTCAAATTTAGGTGGACTTTCAGGATTTAAATAATGCTTGCCTGAAAGATGATTTTCCTCTTCCTCTAACTGAGATAATGGTGGATGCTACAACTGGTCATGAGGCTTTATCTTTCATGGATGGGTCATCTGGTTATAATCAGATTCACAAAGCTCCAAAGGATGAAGAACTTACTATTTTTCACATTCCAAAAGGGATATATTATTATGAAGTTATGCCTTTTGGGTTAAAGAATACTAGTTCTACGTATCAGAGAGCAATACAAAAGATCTTCGATGATATGCTTCACATAAATGTCGAGTGCTATGTGGATGAATTAGTTATGAAGTCAAAGAAAAGGGCATATCATCTCATTGATCTTCGTCACGTGTTCGAAAGATTATACAGGTACTAATTAAAGATGAATCCACTAAAGTGTGCTTTTGGTGTATCGTCGAGCAAGTTTCTAGGGTTTATTGTGAGACATTGTGGAATTAAGATTGATCAATCAAAGATAGATTCGATCATGAAAATGCCAAAACCACGTAATCTCTATGATCTCAAAAGTTTGCAAGGAAGATTAGCATATATTCGATGCTTTATATCAAACATGGCAAGTCGTTATCAACCTTTCAATCGGCTAATGAAGAAAGATGTTCCTTTTATTTAGGATAAAACTTATAGTAATGCTTTCAAAAGCATTAAGGCTTATTTGTTGAGGTCGCCTATTTTAGAAGCGCCTATAAGAAGAAAACCTTTTATCCTTTATATTGCTGTACAAGAGCGTTCTTTAAGAGCATTATTAGCACAAGAAAATGACGAAGAAAAGGAAAATGCACTCTACTATCTCATTAGAACTCTTCATGGTGCTGAGTTAAATTATTCTCCTGTTAAAAAGACTTGCTTGGCATTAATGTTTGCTATTAAAAAGTTAAGGCACTATTTGCAAGCTCATATTGTCCATTTGATATCTCGAACAGATCCTCTTATGTCCAAGGCTATATTTAGTGGAATATTGGCAAAATGGGCTCTCTCACTATAAGAGTTTGATATCACTTATGTTCCACAAAAGGCTACCAAGGGGCAAGCATTGGCTGATTTTCTAGCGAACCATCATATTCCAGATGATTAGGAACTCTATGAAGATCTTCCCAATGAATATATTCTTTTTATTGAAATTCCCAAGCCTTTGATGGAGCTGCACAGCAAGATGGAGCTGGAATGGGTATTCTTTTTTTCACTCCAAAAAGTGATGCGTTACCTCACGCATTCACTCTCATTGAAAATTTTTCCAACAATATAGTATAATACCAAGCTTTGATAATTAGATTGGAGATGGCAATTGATATGAAAGTTACCCAACTTAAAGTGCATGGAGATTCTACATTGGTCATCAACCAACTTCTTTCACTTTATGAAGTAAAGAAACCAGAGCTTTTACCGTATGTCAACTATGCGAAAAAACTTTTTGAATGGTTTGACAAATTAAACTTGAAACACATGCCAAGAAAAAAAATAGACAAGCTGATTCTCTGGCCAGTTTGACATCATCTCTTGTATTACCAAGTGTTGAAGTAAAGGTTCCTTTGTGCAAACAATGGGTCTTGTTGTCAATTACTATCTCTAAAAAAAAGTTATCGAATCCAACATTGTTTCAATTTATGAAATTGAGAAAGAAGATTGGAGGCAACCATTGACTGATTATCTAGAGTATGGTAAATTACCCAATGATCCAAAGCATATAACAAAAGTAAAATGTCAAGCTCCTCGATTTCTTTACTTCAAGGGTACACTTTATCATCATTTTTTTATAGTCTTTTTTAAATGTTTAGGAGAAGATGAAGCATCCAACGCTCTACAAGAAGCTCATTCTAGAGTTTGTGGTGCACATCAATTTGGAGCTAAGTTGCACTTTCAAATAAAAAAGATGGGATATTATTGGCCTATAATGGTAAAATATAGCATGGATTATGCTAAGAAGTGTCAAACTTGTCAGTTTCATGCTTACTTTATCCATCAACCTCCTAAGCCATTGCATCCAAAAATCACATCTGACCATATGACGGTTGGGGCCTTGACTTGGTATGGCCATTACCTAAGAGTTCGATATGACATGTGTATACTTGCAGCTATAGATTACTTTTCAAAGTGGACAGAAGTGGCACCTTATAAAGAAGTGAAGAAAGAAACTGTGGCAACTTTCATTCACACTAATATCATTTATCGGTATGGCATACCATGATACATCATGACTGATAATGGGAAGCAATTTGACATGAGCGAATTATGTGCACAGTTTGACTTTAAGCAATATCACTCTTTAATGTACCATGCTCCAGCAAATGGATTGGCAAAAGCTTTTAATAAGACTCTATGCAATATTCTTAAGAAAGTTGTTAACCGTTCAAAGAAAGATTGGTATGAAAGGATAGGATAAGCTTTGTGGGTTATCGTACTACATATCGCACACTAATTCAAGCTATTCCTTATTTACTTGTTTATGGTGGAGAAGTTGTTCTATCGCTTGAGCAACAAATTCCACCATTAAAGATTGCAATTCAAGAAGGTATTGCTGATGACGACAATTTGCATCTACGCTTAGAGGAATTAGAAGCCTTAGATAAGAAAAGATTGGAAGCACAACAATGCTTGGAGTGCTATCAAGCTCGATTGTCCAAAGCTTTTAACAAGAAAGTTAAGCCATAGTCATTTCAAGTTGGAGACTTAGTCCTTATTATGAGAAAACCCATAAATACCATACATCGCATGGGTAACAAGTTCCTTTCAAAATGGGATAGACCATATGTTGTTCAAGAAGTCTATACGAATGGTGCATACAAGATTGTTGATCAAGATGGTGTTAATGTTAGACTAATTAATGGCAAGTTTTTAAAGCGGTACTATGCTTAAAACATGATGCTCTTAAACAAGAGCTTAAACTATTCTTCCAAAAAATGTTGCTCCTAAGCACGAGTTTAAACTACACATTTCAAAAAAAAAAAAAAGAGAAAATGCTGGCTAAGTTGAAAATCCCTTATGGGGCAACTTAGGCAAAAGTTAGAGCATAAAAAAATTAATAAAATATATGAACTATGTTATGACTTGATCCTTTATGGGTATGTAGGTAGCTTGGTTTCATTGCCAAGTTCAGTCAACAATAGCAAAAAATAATAATAATAATGTTCAAGTTGGTTTATAAAGTCCCACTGCCGACTGCCTCCTATGGTAATGTGAATCTATATACATGGATATTACTATGAGCAGCATCTCTTTGTTCTTTGCTAACCAAAAAGCAAAGCATACAAATTCCTCAATAAGTATATCTTGAATGCATCCTATTTGGTCCATGATCTTGTTCGTCTTCCATAACCTGACATAGAGGAATGAAAATAAATGTGTAACTCCAGTTGGTTTCATGTTTGCTTGGAGCTTTTTTATCTTTGTCTTGATCATAAATGCATAATAAAGCGAAAGCATCATGTATATTAGCCATCATCTTTGTCTTGAGCATAAGTGTATAATGATGCATAAACATCATATATACTAGTTGTTATCTTTATCTTGATCATGAAGGTGTAATGATGTCAATAGCATCATACATACCGGTATTCTTCCTTGTTCTAAGGCATGTCAAACCTGATCTGATTTGCGGTCTTGACATGAGCATCAAAATCAACCATGTGGTTTAAACATAAAGATCAAACTGAAAAGTGTCAAACTTGATCGAACTCGTAGTCTTGACATGATGGTCGGATTAACTTGTGATCATGAGCATTAAAATCAATCATGTTGAACCTGATCGGATTCGTGGCCTTAATATAAAAGTTGAAGACATCTTACGTTTTGAAAAAGATTGCAAGATTTGAAAAAGTCCTACCTACCAATCTTTCAAAGATGTCCAAGTTTGATTGGAATCTACCGAATGCGGCCTTGATGGTAAAAAAAAGATATAATTCTTTTCTAAGAAGATAATTTTTGTGACTTTTGAATAAAACCACGAAAAGAAACTTGAAAAAAAAAATCACGAAAGCAAAAATGCTTTATTCACGTGAATGTGGATGAAGAAAGAAAATTATGTGCGATCATGGTTTCATGGTGAGCATAAAATTAAAAAAGAATTAAGTCATGGTACGTGTCACCATGCATGGCAACATAATGTCTTCATCCATTAATCAAGACATCCGTCAAAGTAGTCTCTGCCCGTGTAATGCTTATTTTCGCTTCAATCAGATCTGTTTTAAGATTGGAAAATTCCAACATTCACATGGACTGCATCAGCTTAAAGACCGTCACATCATCTGCTTTTTTATGGCGAATCCTACCTTCCATTACGGTACAGGACCAAATCGGGCTTGAAAAAGGAAATAAGGAAGCAGGCCAAGAATCGATGTAACCACTACCAACGATGTTACTGTCCCTTCATGCTAAAAAAAGGGTGGAAGAGAGACTTTTGGTACTGTTACACCGTCTTATAAGAATAAGTTGCTGCACGTCTATCCACTATATCTCAAGAATTCAATAAGATATCGGTTTCTTTATGGGAACGCAATGAGGATCTTCTCACGTTCTTTTCTTTATTTAACCTGATTGGACCAAAAGTCCAAAGTACTCGCCAAATCTTTCGAGTATTGTGTCGTTCGCCCTCTGTCGCAAATATCAAGATTCAGTTCGTACAGTGCTTAGCGATTCAAGTGCTACACTGTCGCCCACGTCGCTTGTCTGGCGAGTTGAACATCTCATAAGTCTTCGAATTTTAGGAACCTGCATGAGATTGGAACACGAAGTATGAGTGTGATAAATAAGACGTGAAAATTTTTTTTTTTAAAAAAACATGAAAGTCTAACGAAGATCGCAGGGACTGGTGGGCCATGAAAACTTTAATGATGCATGAGATTTTATGCCCAGCTTAGCTACATGATTTGAAATATGCATGAGCTTTCGTGCACCAATCTTTGGCAAATTTTTTTGACGTGCATATTAATGAGTGGAACTTTGCTTTTATAGGGAGACAAGTTAAATCCTACATGGAGTCTTCATGATATTAAATCCTAGTTCTCAAACCTTCATCCAATCTGAGTTTTCTCATTGGCAGTTAATGATCTTTTGGTGGATTTGAAAAATTGCATTTAATTGATGGGTATGCATATTAAGGCAATTTGTCTAGGAAAATAGCTTTGCTCGGTGAAGCATATTTAATGAGGAGCATGATTCTTTCCAAATTCAAGGCAAATTAGGAATCCAAGATATCCTTAAAAAAATCGCCAATCAATGGTTTACTTCGAATTTGAGGTGAGGCTAGGTTAAATTAAATTTTGAGACGTACAAACTCATGTGAAGAAAAAATTTTAATTTACAAATTTCTTAAAGAAAAAAAAACAATTTCAGCGTAAAAGCAAATTAAATTTTAAGACTTGCTCACTTACTACATTAAAAAAACCGTGTAGATAACCAAGTCTTGAAGGAGTATTTATAGAAAGAAAAATATTTCGACCAATCATAAATTATTATGGGTAAATTGAAATTCCTTTTAATTAAAAAATTATTAATTAATTTCTACATCATTATGTTGATGACACTATAAATAGATGTTTATCTTTAATTAAATCAAAATTAATTTAAAAATAAATAAAAGAGTTTTATCTCTAATTAAATTAAATTAATTACGAGATAAATAAAAGAATTTTATCTCTAATTAAATTAAATTAATTACGAGATAATTCATCAAGATAAATTTGTTAAAGAAGTTATATTCTTTAAGAACTATTTTTTATTTGGCTCATTGGCACTATAAAAAGGGATTTCCACCAAAGCCATTGAACACAATTCATAACAAGGTAGTCAGTACCATACCAGTAGACGTACTGTTTTTGTTCTGGTACAGGTACATACCGGAACCAATGTGTTTCAGTGTACCATTTCGGTTTTATCAGAGTTTGAATATTTTTAATTTTTATATATGAAAAATATTTTCAAATATGAAATAAATGATATTAAATAAATTTTATATATTAAATATTCATCAATTATATATAATGTTCTATAAAAAACTTCATCAAATATAAAAAGAATCAAAATCAATTAAGTAGTAAAGTTGAAATGTTTCAATAATCATTAAATTTATGAGTAATTATATTTAAGATTTATCAAATTTATGAGTAATTATGTATAATATTTATCAAATTTAATATCAGTATTGGTTTAACTTTTTTTATAAGCTTATATTATGTACCAACCGGTACAGCTATTTTCGATCGGTACCACCGAAATAGGCCAGTACCTACCGGTACGGCTGGTACAGACCGAAACTAAGACTGAAATGAAACTAACTATCGTTGGTATTGTTATATGTTAAAACTGGTACGTATCGGCTGGTACAGTACCGATAACTATGATTCATAAGCTTGAAAAGAAGAAGCAGATTTTAAAGATTCAATTCCTGTCAAAGTCTCAAGAAGTTTTCTCCCAAGAATGCCAAGAAGACGAAGAACACAGCTCTTGTTCTTCAAGAAGCAGCTCTCTAATCTTGTTCCGGTAACAAAAATGAGTTAAATTCTGTTTATCAAGATCAAGTCTAGAAGACTCTTGAAGCGGATCTCAGCTATTCAAGATCACGTTTAGAAGACCATTAGATCGAAATTTTTATTGAAGAAAAGAATCAAAGGATTTCTTTATTTTAAAGAACATCCAGAGATTGTAACTCAAGTCTGATAAATCAAGTTAATTTTTTTGTCTCCAAATTTTTTTCGTATTATTCGACACAAATTTTTTTTGAGTCTAGTCTTAGACCTACGTTAGGATGCTTTTAAGTCAAAAGTGCATATTTAGGATAGGTTTACCCTTTCTCAAGCATTTTTGAATCCTTCGGGGTTACTAGGATCTTTTACATTGAAGGTATACCTCAAAGATGTTTTTATAATTTTGCATTAGAACTAAGTCCTATGTGAATATTGGATACTTTTACATTGAAAGTACACGTTAGGAATAGATTCATCATATTGGACCATTTGTAGGTCTTAAGGTCCATATGTTTAATAAAATTAGGATTTTTTTTAATTAAGGCAATGTCTCCTAATTAAATTAATACATAGAATTTCTACCAGACTATGTAAGGGGTTCTACAGATTATTTTAATAACGAGATATCCTTTTCAAAATAAAAATCGAGATTTTTTAATTTTGTAAAAATAAACCTTTCATGCTCCACAGGTTCTCGAGCGAAGTATGACAGAGAATGACAAGATATTTGTGTTTTCTTGGTTCTCTGAGAGGGTATAGAAGATATTTTGATTTTCAAAAATATTAAAACTCTATTTTTTTCATCCGAAATAATAAATTTATTTAATAATATATTATGGGAATTATAATTAAATACCAAATATTGAAACCAAATAAAAATAAAAATTTATGTTAACAGGGGATTAATAAGGTACTAATCACTGGGCATCACGAGAAGGTTGATCTTTACTTCTGATTGTAACCGACTCTTGGACCCTTTCAAGCGATCGTTGGTATGAGCGTAGACTTTGGAGTTTGTTTTTATGGGTTTCATAATCCTTAAAATATAAACCCTGGTAGGTGTCCAATCTCACCTGGCTAAAATAAGATTGGCAGCGACTCCAAAATAAATGGTTGTTTAATAACGACTATTTAGATAAGTTAAGTGAGCGATTCATCTCGACAACTCTGTTCCTAGACACAAAATAAGAATAATGAGAACAATAATGATATGGATCCCAAATAAAAGAAAATAACTATATAGAGATATTTATACAGAAATAATGGATACATTCACCATTTTAAGTTAGGTTAGTCTAGATTCATATTTGAGCCACGTTGCGATAATGAGTTCACTGAACTCTTAAGCATACTCCCTAACTGTGTTTCATTCTATAAGCAGTAACAACTTCGCATAAGCCTCGTCTTCGGCATACTTTGTCTGAACGTAACTTGGATCAAGTTCCAATGGTAATACCTATAAGCTTTCATCTTTGGATTTACAATGCCATTACAAAAGAGCTACATAAGCAAAATACATAAAGGCAATGTTCATCTTAGTGGCATCATCCTCGATGCTAATTGCTTGAAAGTATTATTGCATCGTTAGAAGAAATTGTCCATATCCTTTGTAGACCTAGTTCTCTTGAACTCCTTTAGTTTAGAAAACTCTATCTTATGATTAGGTGTCACAGTTATCATGCTATTCTTGATAACTGCTCTACATGATGAGGTTCCTCCATAAGCTTTTGCATTTGTTTCTTCATGGCCTCTACAGTATTATTCTTTTGAGTAAAAATGTTTACCACCGAGTTAAGAGTACCTTACACTGCATCTCAAGCTTTTCTCTACTGGAGTGTAGCTTTTTTATTTGACTTTCTATGATCTTAAGGTTCTTCCACATATCTATGACAGTCAGCTCGAGCTTGGCAACCTCACTATCTATCGCTAATAGAATATCCATCGAAATATTGGCCTTCTTTCCCCTTCCATGAGTATCTAGGACTTCTTATGCCTAGTTTTTGACTAAGCCACCATCTATATAATCAGTACCTTCGCTAACCTCGAGCTCTAATATCAACTGTCATAAGGCCATTACTTTCTTCCTAAAAGATATGCCTGATAGGATATGTAATGCACCCACTTATATGCCTAAAAATCTTCCTTTCTGTTAGACCTTGTCATGAATGAAATTAAAAAGTGGTGAATTAATTTCTAATTTTTTGGAAAATTAAATACTTGAAAATCAAATTGAGAAATCTAAACAATAAGCTTTAAATAACAAGATACTAAATAACAAATAAGTAAACAAAAAAAGAAAAAGAATCAAACACAAATAAATTTGAATAGGTTTAGCCTTGATGCCTACATCTTCTCCTTTAGCCTAACTTGTTAAGGAGTTCCAATTTATTACCTTGAATTGATACTCTTCAAGGATAAAATGCAAGTTTTTGTATTTTTTATAGGCTAAAATAAAGACATCTTTCTCTTTTAGCTGTTGAAGGCTAAGATATAACCTCTTTACCTCTCTAGGCTATGGTAGAAACCTCTCCCCTTTACATAAGAATTTATGGTTTTAAAAAATAAAACCTCTAAAGGTAGGTGTTTACAAAGATGAAGCTCTAAGAAGAATAAATGATGGAATGACAAAGAATGCAATGAAAGATAGGAACAATTAATCCTACACATAAATAAAGTACTTAAAGATGAAATAAATTAATGATTTGGCTATAGACTTATTTTTTTGATCATTTTTTATGCTAGTAGAGGTGGTAAAGCCCATTTATAGCCTTAGAATGTATAATTTTCAATGAAAATTGATTGTGATGAAATAGAGCCATTTGAAAATTTTATAATTATGATTTCCCAATCATTCCCATGCTTATATGTTGATACGTTACCGTGGATATTAATACATTCCATTTAAAACATACAAAATATGACCATGAGAAGCTCATGCATCGATACATGTAAGACTTTATCGATATAATGCATAATTGTATCAATACAAATGGGGGTTTAAAGAAAATCAACTATTTCTAAGCTTGTATATTGATACATGCAAGTTAGGTGCTGATATATTCATTTAAGAATCATGTTTACAGTGTTTTCTTAGCTTTAACACTTATCTAAAAAATGTTTTACAGTAAAGTACGCATTAAATACACATTTTTCAATAACTTAAGGAGTTAAAAACATTTTAGTATTTACCGAAGAGTTTTCAAATTAATTCAAGGAAAAATGCTAGGTTGAAAATATTTGAACATAAACTAATTAAGCTCAAGTTTTCGTTATATCAAAACTAAAATTAATTCAAAGCTAAAATAGCTAATAATCTCTCTTTTTTTATATGACACAAGTTAATGTAAATTTGCTTGTAAAAACTCCACCAAAAATCCTTAAAGATATTTAATAAAAACTCTACCTTAATAAAAATATTTTATAAAAATTTTTGCAAGCATAATCAAGGTTAGGTTTAACCATAAAACCATAGGCAAAAATCCAATGTAATTCATATGCATGAGATATAGACAATGTAAGCACATATCAATTAATTCTCCCTGTTTGCTTTCTTATACATGTTCAAATAAAGTAAGCAAATTTGTCCCTAAAAGTCTCCCCTTTTTGTTATATTCAAAGGGTAAATCAAGCAAGAGATTCAAACATATAGAACGTAAAGCAATGAAGTTCATGTATACTAATAGTTAAGAAAAAAAGTCATTGGACTTTATACAAGAGTTCAAATAAGAGATGTATTCATTTGTGATCAGTTAAGTATAATCAAGATTATGAATAAGAAGACATGCCAATTGTTAATAAAATAAAATTTAATTGTTGTTTATATGCATAATTGATACCTATGGTGGAATTTTTCTTTATATGCATAATACTTGTCATGATGTGCCCTTACTCAACACAAAACTTGCCCGAGTTGCTTGAATGGTGACACATGTAACTTAAATGGAATGTCAAAAATTGCCTTTAAGTCATCCTTTGATCGAGATTAGGTCAAACATGATGAAATGATAGCGAGTTAAAAACTGTCGAACGAATCACTTGTCCAACCATTCTTAGATGGCCATCATTAAGTAGCCAAAAACTTAGAGTTGCCACAGATCATTTTGGGCTAGGCATGATTGGATGCCTATTGAAAACTATATTTTGAGTTATGAAACTCAAAACATTGATTTCAAGGTCTACAAGATCCAGATATTCATCAATTGGGTTCAAGAGTTAGTAACATGTAGAGAAGGATTACAACTCTATGACGCTCAAAATCGGACCTGCTAGCCATGTCTTATATCGGTTTCAATTTCTTTGGTTTTAACTTATCATTATTTTATTTTGATATAGTCCCCTTTTAATGCATGAATGTTGTACAAAAATTGTAAACACAGGTTTTAAGAAAAAAATTAATCACGTATACGCCCCGTAGATAAAGGGAACACATGGATTTTTTTATGAAAATGATCTTCGAATTTAATTTGGAAAATCAAAAGCATTGAAGAGATACTAACACGAAACATTATCTTATAATTTTAAAAACCAATTTAGAAATATGAATGCATAATGCACACAATAAAGAGAAATGTGTTAGTAAGACAAAAATGAATATAATAACACTAAATAAAAATAAATAGATAAAAGCGTAATTGTCTTCAATTATTGAGGAATAACTGGAATGACAATTTTGAGGCACATTTGGACTTAGTAGTTATTTGAGGTATAAAAAAAAGGCTTCGATTAAAAAGGCCTGGGAAAGTCTAGGAGAGAGATAGTTTGGATTTTTTGAAGTAAAGTTTGGATTTTTTGAAGTTTGAAAAGCAATATTAGAATATCCCTAAAGATGAGAGAATTAGTGATGGAGTTTGGAAAAAGCAAGGTTGGAGTATCCATTAGAGAACAAGGTTGGAGTATTTGGAAAGAAACAAGGTTGGAGTATCCCATCAAAAAATAAGGTTGGAGTATTCCCAAAGATGAAAATTGTAAATTTTTTTTTGAAAAATAGAAGGAATATATTTTTAATGAAAGTAGTTATTTTAAAATTAAAGTTGTTCGAATAAAAGATAATTTTAACTTTCGTTTGGCCTTGATCTACACCTTATGGGATTTTTTTTGACATTTAACTCCATTGGGAATAATCAAATGCATTTCAGGCCTTCGCATGCCTCAAAAAAGCAGTTCATGGAAATTAGTTCAATTTTCTTGAGTCCAAAAATAGGGGATAATATTGCGCTATCATCCTTTTTGAATTTATTTCAGGTTCATCCAAAGGCTTCAAGGGCTTAGCAATGTATCGTTTGAAAAGCGACTCGATAAGGGTTAAAGCAAAAATATTCAATAATCCCAAAAAATCACTTTTTGGGTGGAAATTCTTTTTGAAGATGCACCTAATGCAACGCTAACAACACCTACTAGGAAAAGGGTGTAGTAAACTTTGAAAAATCATTCTTAACTCATATGGAATCATTAAGCAACAAACGATGCCTTTCCAAAAAGGAAATTTCATGAAATTTTTAATAAAAATATTTTAGAACTTCAAAAAATCATCCGGTGGGCCAAAATGGCACAAACAGAATACAAATTGTTGATTTTAGGGGTTCAAGACAACTTTAATTCAAAAAATCATAACTCCCCCATCTAGAATGATTCAAGGACAAACAAGATATCATTGAAAAGGTAAGTGACGCCTTTTTGGGAAAACAATATCAAAAAAATTTATAAAAATGGTTTAAGGTTCAAAAATAATATTCCAATTCATGACTATAGTATTGTCAGGGCAAAATCAAATGAGTTGTTTTAGTTTTTTTTTTCAGGTTTCTTACGACTAAACTCAAGCCATAGACATCCAAACGTCCATGGCAAAAAAGAATGGATGACATGGGCTTCATAAGCTCATTTATTCAATCCTGGAGTAGTTTGGGACAATGAAACAGCCCATTGACTATGTCACAAACAAGGATATTAAACTCAAGATCAAGGAATAAATACTTTAAAATGAGTAAAAAGGCTATTTTATTTTGGAAAACCAAAATATATAAACTCATTTAACCATGAATCCAGACATGGAAAGCTTGATTTATCCCTAAGATTGAAGGACCAATTTAGTGAAAATATTAAATCCATGTTAGTCTTCAATTATAAGAGGTAACATAGATATAACTTCAAAAATCAGATTTTTCTAGCAAACATCTTGACAAACATGCTATGAAGTAAATGTGAAGTACATAAAGATGAACATGGGTGGCACAATTGAAAAAAATGATGACATTTTGGCATGGAGAAAATGACAAAAATGCAAGGAAATGACAAATAGCATGCATGGAAATGTTAGCTTCATGAATGACATCAAGAATCATGCCATGAAAAGTGATATTGAACATGTTTAAGTAAGGAAAAATTTGCTAGAATTTTAAGACAAAATTTTTACCCATAAAACAAACCAAAATGCAAGGAAATACATGAATAGGCTAAAAAATGTTATGATGGACATTCAAGCATAAAATGAGCACGTGAAAGTGAATGGAACATAAAAAGAATGCATGAACAGGGCCATTATTACTACAAAAATGCAGCATGACACACATGGTCATCGAAGCAATGCCAAAGGACTAAAAAGATCATCAAAGTCCTAAACTACTGTAACCAAAGCCACAATAATGCATAAAAGTCCTAGAACAGTCATGGTAATATTAATAGCTCACTAAGATGATCCAAATGGTGAAAAACAAAAAGCAAATAGAGTAAAATGAGCAAAATATACCAAAAGCCTTTAACCTTAGCCTTTCCTTTGAGTAATAGTTTTAAGCTCATTTTTTTCCCTCTTTTTACTATTGATTAGCAAGAAAATGATAACAAGAATAAGCTTTTTGGTTATAGCTTCAATAGCAAGGAGTTTTGAATTAACAACAAAGGAAATAAAGGTTTTGAAAGAGTTTTATGAGAGATGAAAGAGAAGTAATGGGAATAGGTGCTATGGGCAGAGTTTATAGCAGTGAATATCCTAATGTGCATATCCTACTGCTAAATCAAAGTTAGTCTTTTAAATCTAATGTTCAACCAATGTTTTAGGAGCAAAAAATAAGGATATTATGGGATTTTCCTTATGTACCATAGGGATAGCTCTAAGTACTATACTAAGTTGTCTTTATTTCCATTGGTTTTGGCAAGCAGGGTAGTGGAGCATGAAGGCTAAGAGAATCTACAAAATGTAGAAAAACCAAACACGCCTTTAAATAAACCATGTTTTCCATGAACATACCCCAATTTCTAGTCATTTTGCCTCAGAAATCAATTAGTCTAACTTTAAGTCCAATGACAAGGCCTAGTATGAATTTTGATAATTTTTTGTGCCAAAAACATGGCCAAATTAGATTTTAGATCAATGATGCAAAGTTTGAATATGCCATGATTAGGCAATTTTGCTTGTATGTATCGATACATTGTATACTGCAACGATACACCTAAGCAAAAATCGAAAATGTATTGATACAATATATATTTTTCAAAAATCGAATTTTAGCTATGACCAAGCCTGATATTAAAAAATTTGACCAATGTATCGATACATTTGACCAATACATCGATACTTAAGCAAATATATTGATGTAACCCCTATTTATATCGATAAAACCTATGAAATTTTGAATTTTGATGATGTAAAGATCCTATATCGATACTTAAGGTCTATATGTTGATACATTCATGCAAAAATGAGAATTTCACATACCTTTGGTTGTTTGAATCTTTTACTATGGCTAGGAATGATGAGGAATTGATTTGTGATCAGTAAAATAACCTATATGACAACTCGAATAATGACCTTTGATGCTTGGAAATTGACCTAGACAAAATAAGGTATTTGTAATATTCATAATTAATCAATCAACCGTATGGAAAGTTAAACAAATGTGTTTCAAGACATAGAGAGCTGTTATAGGTTAAAAAATCATTTGCTTATTTATGACAATTGCAATAATATCAAGTAAGCAATTTGATTTAATCAATGAATACTCAT
Source organism: Adansonia gregorii (assembly GCA_038382025.1). Lineage (NCBI taxonomy): Eukaryota > Viridiplantae > Streptophyta > Magnoliopsida > Malvales > Malvaceae > Adansonia > Adansonia gregorii. The sequence goes on from JBBYHO010000003.1 coordinate 298,945, forward strand.
AAAAATAAATTATAAGTATTTTAATCTATGAGCTAAGTCAATTTAAGAATAAGGATATTAATTTTTAATAAATATCAAGTTATTTAACTCATAGGCATGTTAAAAGATTCACACAAAGCTAACATTTCAATCATGCATGACATACAAGGATATCCATTGTCAAATATTAATTCATGTATTTACTAAACTTTATGTCAAAAGATAAGAATTTGTTTAACATGAGCTTAGTGGTTACCTTAAGCTAACTGAGCTTTGTTGATATGCTTATTTTGACTTTAAGTTCTTGAATCTAGGTGTTTGAGCAGTCCTTGTATTGCAACATGGCCTGGATGTGAATCTTGGCCAACTTGACTTAAAAGGCAAGTATACCCCTTGTTCCTATATATATATATCATTATCCTTTTATTTTTGGGGAATAAGTCATCAAAATGAATCGGCCATTTGACTTTAACCTTAAATAGTCATTACGAATTAACTATTTATCTTGGAGTCATCACCAATATATTTTGACTGGATGAAATTGGTTACCTATCAAAGTTCGTATTTCAAGGGTTACGAAACCTTTAAAAACAAACCCTGAGATCTATGATAATACCAGAGATCGCATGAAAGGGTTTGGGAGTTGGTTACAATTACGAGTAAGGATCAATCTTTCTTATAATACCCGATAATCAAAACCTTATTAATTACCTGTTAATTTAAATTTTTTTATTTGGTTCCATTATCCGAGATTCAATTATAATTTTCATGTATTAAAATAATATTTTAAGTTTATTATTTCATATGAGAAAATTAGTTTGTAACATTTTTGAAAATCTAAATTATCTTCTATACCCCACCGGTGAAGGAATATGAAAGGTCAAAATATCTTCCACACCTCATCAGAGGACTAAAGAAATACGAGAAGTTTTATTTTCATGAAATTTGAAAAGCCTCGATTTTCATTTTGAAAAGATATCTTATTATTAGAATAATCCATAGAACCCCTCTCATATGCTAGGAGAAATTTCACATATTACTTTAACTTAAAGACATTATCTTAATTTTTAAAAATTTTAATTTTATTAAAAATAATAATATTTGTCCTAAGACTCAGTTTCAACTACATGTTCGAAACTAGATTTAAAGGACTTAAACATGGTCAATAAG
>JBBYHO010000003.1:356740-373285 GCA_038382025.1 Adansonia gregorii
TTTAATTTTTTGATCAAAATTAATTTTATTAAATTTACCGAAAAAAATTAAAAGAATTTATATTATGATAAAAACCTAATTGATGACAAAAAGGAAAAAAAAGGTATAAAAAAAATTTCTCGACGTAATCCTAATTCGCTGTTAGCAATTGCTTTGTTGAATCTGGCATGGTTTGGGTCTTGGTATCCCACTTTCCAATCTCGACAAGCATCCCACCGTCAGTTTAGGAATCAATGGCGTCAACGAAGTGGATTCATATCTTAATCTCCGCAAAAGCAGAGGTGTGTCGCCGTTGAGAGAGAAAATCGTGGAAGCCGAATTGGTTACGAGATGGTAGAAAAAAAATCGAGGAAAATTCTGATGAGATTGCTGATGTGTCAGGACAAATGGGTAAGAGGAATTATAAGATCGGAAAGTTTTCTGAGTTGTATGACAAGAAGAAAGCTTTGATGGCGAAGAGGTCGATGATTTCATAGCGGTTGAAGGAATTTAAGGGAGGGATGAGGAGTTTGTTGAGGTGTTTGGAAGATGGGGAAATCGAGGATGAAGAAGAATAGGAAGGCGTCGAGATTTTCAGGGTTAAAGGAGAGATTGATTGGAAGAAAATTCAAGGGCTGATTTTGAGGGAACGTAGGAGGTTAGAAGACGGCTTGCCGATCTATGCTCACACCCAAGAAATTCTTACTAGAATTCATGGTGAACAAATAATTTATTTATTTTTTCCTGTTTTACAGCTCTGTTGCGGGTTTTGGGATGTATCTTGGAAGATGGATTTGGATTATCATCTTACATATTGTGTGTGGAATGTTGAATTTTAGATTTTTGCTTCCATCAGTTGAGAATGGGTGTTAGGTCGACTGAGAACCTTTTTTTTTTTATCAATTTGATTATTATCAAATTATATATCCTTTTAAATTTTTTATTCACTAAATTTAATCGAATAAAGTGACATTTTTACAGGCATGTGTCAAATATTAGTTGGCTAAAAGTCGAGCAATTTGAAAAAAAACTAATGCAACTAATGCTAAGTACTAACGTAATAGTGGAAAAAATACTTTAAACAACAAAATTCACATTTTTAAAATTAGGGATATCATATTAATAATTTTCTTAAAGTTTTAAGATCATTTATAGCATTAACTTTTATTTTATTATTTTTAAAGTATATATAAATATTTATTGAAAACTTTTTGAAAAAATATATAAATATATATAAATATTTATATATCAATAGTATAAATTTATTGAGAATTTTAAGTAAGTTTGAAATAAATAATTTATAAGTCAGGTTAAGCAATAATGTAAAATTTTTTTTACATCTTTATCCAGACTTAGCTAAATCAACTTGAAAATAGGAATTAATTTTTGTTTAAAATTTGAAATAAGATTAATTATTAATGTGATTCTAGAATTTTAGGTCATATTTTAAATTAATCCTATATTTCAAAGTGTATTTCATATCAATCAAGTCCTTTTATTTGTAAGATTGTTAGATTAGATGTTAAATCCAGCATGACAATTGACATGTAAGTGGACAAATGTCATATGCAATAATTATAAATTCAATTAATTACCTATGGTATATTTTAATTTTATATTGGTCCTTAAATTTTAAAATATATCTATTTGCTTTTTTAAATTGTTGAGAGTTAAACAAATCCTTTAAATTAATGTAAATAAATACCTTATATTATTATGAAATATTTATTTTTAAATTTTAATTTTAATTATAATATAAATTATTATTTGTTTTTTTCAATGTATTTATTTATAAACAAGAAAAAAGAAAAAGAAAAAGAGAAGAAAAGTAAAAAAAATAAATTTCTGTAATAAATTAATGTGAATAAATATTTTTTATATTTTTATATATTATTTAATTTTATAAAATTAAATGAAATTATAATGATATGATTATTTATTTTTTGTATTTATTTATAAGGAGGCAATAGAGGAAAAAATAAAATTAGAAAATTAAATAAAATAAAATTTTTATACTTTTATAAATTATTAAATATTTATAAAATTAATTTAAATTATAATATAAAATTTTATTTGTGTTTTAGTTTATTAATAAAGAAGAAAAAATGAAAAAAGAAAGTAAAGAAAAAAATTGAAAATAGTTCTTTTAAAAGTAGTTTTTCAAAATTAATTTAAATAAATATTTATATGTTTATAAAATATTTATATTTTAAAATAATTAATTCTAATTATAATGCAAATTATTGTTTTTTGTATTTATTTATTTGAAAAAAGAAAATATAAAAAAAAGGACTACAACTGTAAAATGAAATTTTTTTAATTTATGCATCACATGCCATATATAGTTTAATGCCTATTCTAATGATTTTACTAATGAAGAGAACTGATTAATATGAAACTTTGTAATTGGGAATCCGATTGATATATTTTTAAAGTTTGGACAAATTTAAAATAGCGGTGGTAAAATAAACCCGAATTTGAAAACTCGTCCAAAAAACCTGAGCCCGAACTCAAATTAAACCAGATTTGATCAAAACGTCAAAAATCCAAACTTGAGAAAATCTGAATTTGAAAGAACCCAAACCTGAAAGAACCTGAACATGAAATTGACTTGAACCCGAGTTTATTATAATTAAATAATTTTTATAAGATAAAATTTAATTATCAATTTTATTTTAATATTCTTTAATAATTTAATTAAAATATTAACAATTTAATTTATATTTTATATACGATAAAATAATAATTTATCAAAATGTAAATCATATCATGAGCTTTAGAAACTTTGTTAATATGGTATATCATTAATTTATCATATTTTTTTAATTTAATTAGTTAAACTCATTGAATATCGGGAGTTTATGTATTTAATAATGAAATTTAAAATTTTTTTTAAATATTATTCTTATTGTATTTCAAGTAAAGATAATAGAGACTGATACTAGTATAACGAAATAATAACGCAAATTAAAAATTATGGAAACCATAGTAAATAATACCATATCAAAAATAAAAAAAATCATATGTTAGACTTAGACTAGAAACTAAACGTGTCCATAGGTCGGTTAGCTTGCTTGGCCAAGCAAAGCTTGCTTAGATCAAGTCCAAGCCCGTATCTCAAATTTTAACTTTCGGGCTAGCTTTGACTTGAAACGTTTTTTAAATAAAATAATATACACTTTATTTAAATTTAATTACAAAATATATAAATATTAATACAAAAAAAATTTTAATATAAAATATGGGATTGGGCTTATAATTCAAAATTTTAGGGCCGCAGCCTAGCTCGACCCATTAATACTTTTACTAGCAACATAGTAGAAGAGAATATAAGGATAATCTAATAAAAACAACAAAAAATTTAAAAATTAATATATATTATCAAGAAATATTTGTAAACAACCATGAGAAAAAAAAAGTTAAAGTAAATACAGAAAGTATTTTCAAAAATTATATTAAATAGTACTTTAATGGTAAAGAGAAAAAAGTATAACATAAGAATATTAAATGATTAAAGAAAATTATGAATCTTGATCGATTCATAAAAAATTTAATTAATTTGCTGTTTGTAAGTATCATTCTAATGTTCAAAAAATCAAACCTACAAATTAGGATTAAAATAAATATTATTACATATGAAACTTTTATTAACTCTTTCGAATTGCAAAATTAATATTAAAAGTATATTGTAAAAAATAAAATCTATTACTAAATAACATAGACAAAAGATAATTTTGTGCTCAAAATATTTTGTTTTAATATTTTATAAAAAAAGAACACTGTAAAGAATATAATAATACTTTTAATAATTTATTTTTAATTATTTTATATATTATTTTATTTATATTTTGTTGCGAGAGAAATATTTTATACATAATTCTTTTAAAAATATAATCGTATAGCATGACTCGAATATGTAAACGTATCGAACTTCACATAAAATGAATTATTAATCTGTTAAAATTGATGTAAATATACAATATCTTTTAATATAATTATGAAATAAAAAGTAATATGAATACTAGTACTACGAGGGATGACGTGTGACACAAATTAAAAATTTCAAATGCATTATAATTTTACAACACAAATACAATTGAAAAGCAATTAAAACAAGATATAAATAAACAAATGTGTCAACTATTTTAAATATTAATATGATTAATACGCAATATATAATATTGTAATAATAGATTATTTAAAATTTAAATTTTATTAATAAATTAATTATATATAAATATAGATTTTAATAAATAAATATATTAAAAAATCATATTATAAAAAAATTTACTTAAAAATAATAATTTAATAATTTACTTTTTAAAATATTAAATTATGTAAAAGTAATTACGGCTAAAATAAAAAATGATATAAAACATACTCGAACTGAAACTTGAATCCAAACTCGAAATGGTTCAAATTTGAAAAGACTCAAACTAAAGAGGCTTGAACATGGAAGAACCTAAACCCTAACGAACCCGAACTAGAAAGAACTTGAAATGGAGAAAATTTAAACCTGTAAAAATCTTGTCCAAACCTACCTAATTGCCACATCTAATTAAAAATATGGCTAATGTTTAAAGACCACACGGTTAATTAACCATGGTGGTTAGTGTTGTATTTGTAGCCTTTCGTATCATTTTGGTTTTGATATTGGCTTTTTTCAGTTATACTGGCTCGAAAATAGTTGAACTGACTATTACATAACATAAAGCTCTAAAAAAGAACATTAAATTAATATTGATAATAAATTTGATGAATTAATTAAAATTACTCATAAATTTGATGAATATTAGATTTAATTACACATAAATTTCATTCTCATTAAAATGTTTCAGTCTTATTAGTTTGATGATATTGATTTTTTTCTATTTGATAAAATTTTTTAGAACATTTTATGTAATTTATGAATTTGATATATGAAATTTATTTAATCTTATTTATTTTATATTTAAAAATATTTTTATATATTTAAATTGAAAATGTTCAAAATCCAATAAAATTAAAAGAGTATACCGAAACTTATCGGTATTGATGCATACCAGTACAAGAACAAAAATAATACACCCACATGTAAGGTATTGACTACTTCGTAACTAACCCTTTAAATATTAAGGAAAAAAATTTATATGGGTTAATTAATCCTGCAGTCTCTAAACTTTAGGCCATATTTTAAATTAGTCCCAAACTTTAAAATGTATTAATCAGGTTTTACTTACAAAGTTTTGTAACAATTAAGCTATTCTGATAGTAAAACCATTAGAATAGACATTAAATATAAATTACAAAAATGTCATTTTATTGATGTAGTCCTTATTTTTTCTTTATTTATGTTTCTTTTTTTTCTTATAAATAAAAATAAAAATAATTTATATTATAATTTAAATTAATTATTTTAAAATAAAAATAATTGATAAATATACTAATATTTACTTAAATTAACTTTAAAAAATATTTGAATTTTTGTTTCTTTACTTTTTCCTTCTTTTTCATTTTATCTTCTTTATAAATTAACTAAAACATAAATAAAAATAATATTATAATTTAAATTAATTTTTATTTCTTCCTATATTATACTTTTCTCCTCCTTATAAATAAATTTAAAAATAGAAATTATAATATTATCGTTTCAATTAATTTTTTAAAAATTAAATAATTTATAAAAATATAAAAATATTTATTTCCATTAATTTTATAAAAATATTCAAAGTTCCTTTTTACTCTTTCTTTTTTCTTTTCCTTTTTTCTTGTTAATAAATAAATACATAGAAAAATAAATAAGAATTTATATTAATTTAAATTATAAATAAAAATATATTAAAATAAATAAAAATAAAAAAGTTAAATCTTTTATCTTTTTCTTTCATTTCGTCCAAAACTTTTTAAATGAATTTAATTTAAAATTATTTAATAAAAATTTTCATATATAATTTTTAAAAAATTAATTTTCGCTTGAAAAACCAAAGAAGAAAAGAATAAAAGGAGAAAGGAAAAGAAAAGAAAATGAGAAAGAGAAAATAATTAAGAAAAATATTATTAATGTTGCTGTTGTTGTTGTTTTAGCTTTTCAATTTTTTAGAATTTGCTATTTTCATAAAATCTAATATCACATGATAAAAAAAAGAAAATATAAAAGAAATAAATAAATGCAAATGAATAAAAAGCGAATAAGAAAAAATAGTTTCCTTTTTTTATTATTATTGTGTTTATTTTATTAAAATTGCAATGAATTATAATTTATAATAATTTCACTAAAATTTTAAAAATATAAATTTAGTGAAAGTTTTTTCTTGCTCTTAGATTCTTATGCATGAAAAAAATTTATAAATATGATCTAAAAATAATTTTTAAATTGATTTTCATTTTTTGAAAAAAATTAATAAAAATTATTAGAAATAAAAGAAAAGAATGAAAAAAATTAATAAAGAAAAAGTCTTAAATCTTTTATTTGCAGTTTTCTCTTTGTTCACTTTTCTTGAATTTTTTAAAATAATTTTATTTTAAAATAATTTAATAATATTATTCATGTAATTTTTTTTTAAAAAAATATTAATTCCGATAGCATCAATCGGCCAAAATTCTAGTTAACATTTATTTTTTTCTTTTTTTTCGGGTGTATGTTTAGAATAAATAAAAAAAAATCAACCTAATTGAACTGATTAATTTTGATTTAGTCATTTTAATTTCTTCCAATGAATTTGATAAATTTAATCGGCTTTTAATATTTTGAACCGAATAACTCAAACCTAAAAAATTCTCACCTCAACTTATAAAAAGATGTAGTATTTTACTGCTTACAATAAAAATTATAAAAAATAATTTATTTAAAAATGTAAATATTATAAAATTTTCAATACTATTTTGTATACCTTATATTAATAAATTATATAACTAAGTAAAATATTTATATAAACATCAATATGTCAATTTGTGTAGTCATATTATATTTATATATTTTATTATATTATAATTACGTTTAAAATATTTTATATTTATATAAATTTAATCATTAATTATTTGCATTATAAAATTTTATATATGTATTCGTATCATATTTTATTATTTTATATATATGTTATAATTATTAAATTATATTTAAAATTATTAAATTTAATAAACATAATAAACATTTAAAATATCATTTTTTATAAAAAAATTATTATTGATAATAAAATTATATAATTATAATTATAATTTATTTTTACTAATTTATTGTTAATTAGCCAGTTATAAATCAATATTATAATTACAACACTGCCACGTCGGGCGCTTTCAACGAAAGAGGAGGTCAAACATACGAAAATTGAAGGGACAGGGAAGTATATGAGTTGAAAGCCCCCAATTTCGTTCCCACCGCCCAAATTGGAAACTAAAATTAGTCACCCCTGCCATTTCTTTAAGCATTTCATTAACCAAAGTCATGTCCACGACTACAAAAGAAACCTCCTCCATCTCTCCTCCTAACATGGATCAACTGGAAAAAGTGTTCAATCAATTCGACGCCAATAAGGACGGCAGGATCTCCGTGACGGAGCTCGGCGATGTCTTGAAAGCCATAGGTTCCGCCTACCCAGAGGAGGAACTCAAGCGTGTCATGGAAGACCTCGACGTCGACAAAGACGGCTTCATCAACCTTTCTGAATTCATCTCCCTCTGCCGTTCATCTTTCGACTCCGTCAACGCTGCCTCGGAGCTACGCGAAGCTTTCGATTTGTACGATCAGGACAAGAACGGCCTGATTTCGGCGGAGGAGTTGCACCTGGTTTTGAATCGGTTGGGGATGACGTGTTCGGTTGATAAATGTGTTAGGATGATCACGACCGTTGATTCGGACGGTGACGGGAATGTTAATTTCGAAGAGTTTCAGAAAATGATGAGTGATTCGATGCCGAATAATGACGATGGATCTAAGCCGTAGAATTGCAAGTTTTTCGACATTGATTGATTCAGACGACGTGGATCAAAGGTACTGTTTAGGGATATTTCTTAAGCTATTTTCATAAATGAAATAAAAATAATTTTGCACCGTGTGGAATAAAATGAAAAATAGGCTCAATTACGAACTTGCGATTACGGAAGATTTGTTTTTGTTTTTATTTTTGGCCAATTTCTTTTTTCTGCATTTTTAATGAAAATTTTCGTCACATCTTTCTCGGCAGAGTTTGTTGATTCACGTAAAATTTCTTCTTTGCCTCGGGCTGTGTTGGATAAATCATATTAAATTTATAAATAGTGAATTTGTATTATAAACGTTGTTTAATATATTACTAAATACAGAATATAATTATATTATTTTTGATAATGATAAATATTAAATTTTGAAAATTATTATTTTAAAATTTTAATTTTAATTTTAATAACATTTATGCCATTCTAAATAATTTTGTATAAAAATTAAAAATTTAATTTAAATATTTCATTTACTATAATTCAAAAAGAAGATAATTAGTTTAAATATAATTTTTTAAAAATAAAATTAACGTAGCCTATTCTACATCAAGCAATAATAGCACTCTACTTATCATATTTAATAAATATTTTTTAAAAATTTTAAATTAAATAACACTTAATATAAGTTATCAAATATTGAAAAAATTAAATGACTGAAAAATTTTTCAATGCATTAAAAATTTTCAATACTTCATTGAGCATACCCTTAGTTAACGGATATTAATCTCTCAATGAAATAGTCTTATAGTTTTTCCGATAAAATTGAAACATTTTTTTAAATTATAATGTTTGATGAGTTCTAAAAAAATTAATACTAAAATGTGATAAGAATAAAAAAAAAAAATTCAAAAGTAAGGTCTTAGCTTATTGCTTTTTAGAGGTATTATTATTATTATTATTATTATTATTATTATTATTATTATTATTTAAATCTTTAATATAGAGTTGATTATATTTTACATCTTAATTTATTGATTATAATTTTTTACAAGATATTCACTTTTAATTTTACTCTTTTTTGAAAATTAAATAATAGACAAGAATAATAACTATTTATCTATAGTTATCCAAAGAATTAAATTTGATTTTTTTTCTCAAAAAAAAATCACAAAACAAAGTGTTAAAGAAAGGAAATATTATTTTAGCTAGAAATTAAAAGTATATGGTAAAGCAAAGTGAGTGAAATGGATTTTATTTATTGGAACTCTTAACAGCAAAAGTAAAAGAGACGCTAGGTGCAGGCAGAAGTAGCAATATCAATTGCGATAGGAACTCAAAAAATTTGATTAATTTATTTAGATTCAATTTAATTTGAATTTATTTGAATTCAATTTAATTAGATTTTGTTGGAAAAAAATGTAAGATGAACATTCGATTTAATTTGAATTTATTCGAATTTAATTTAATTTGATTTTTTTGGAAAAAAATGTAAGATGAACTAAATCCTTGTTTAATTTTATTTTTATATTAAAAAAGGCTCATATATGTTCTTAAATGCCTCTGTAAATATTTCATTGGCATGAAAATCGATAACCCGATTTGGAAGTGATCCAAATCTGCAATGATGATTCAAGTTCCAAATGACATAAATAATTAATCTAACATTACCTAAACTTAAAGTAAATATAATTTTCTTTTAAATAGTTATTTTTGAGTATGATAAATTACAGAATTGATTTTGTATTTGTTATATTCTTTGATGCAAAATAATGTAGTGACCATATATGTAAATATATCTACATGATCTATGACTGTACAGCTACAGCAGTTCATTTTCCATATGATTAGTTGAAATTTTTTGAATTGTTACTGTCCTGTTATGACCAATATTGTTAAGAGGATTATTTTCAACCTTTTTTGATATTTTGATCGATGCCTTGGAGCAAGAACAGATTTTTATATGAACTTAAAGAAATATTATATTAGAGTTTGTCTATAGATTGATGGACAATCCAAGATGTTCATTTTAGATGGCTGCAGCTTAAATGATTTTCCTTTTTTCCTTTTTTAAATCATTATCAATAATTTAAAAAAAAAATTATATTAAAATGTTAATCTTTTACCGATAAACTAGATGACTTGGAATATAAAAATGAAAACAAACTCTGATTATGTGTTAAAATAGTCTTCTAAATACATAATGATCTCTTAAATAAATTTATAAAATGTAATATCAATTATAATAATCTTATAATAAAATTTAAAATAAATTATATATTTAGCTTCAAAAAAAACAATTATGTTAATCTTGTAACGTAGTTAAGTTATACATACTATGTGAAATGAAAGTATTATTTTTATTTTAAATGTATAGTTTATTCACGTATTTAAAATAAAGTATATAAAATGGGTTATTAATAAAGATATATGGATTTTATTATAATGGTTTGCAAAGTTATTTTATAATAATACCTTATCATGTAATTTAGATCAAAATTATATAATCCGTTACCATTATACTTATATATGTTATTTTTAGGATAAATGTATTGTTTCTAATTTAAATGTATAATTTTTCAATTCTTATCTAGTCATTTTTTTAGAAGTATGTCAAATCAGTCATTGATACGTGGTGTTATTATAATTATTTGTACATTATATAAAAATCCAATTTTGTTTAAGGTCTATAAGAATATATTTTAATTTGAATTAAATTGCATCTAATTACCACGTAAACTTTTTTCAAAATTTTTTTATTAAATATTATTTAATTCAAACACAAGATTAAAATCGATTTCAAAATTAAAAGTTAAATTTCTTTTATTTTTTAAAACCGATTTGAAATCCCTCCTCTGGTCCTTTAAATTTATTGGATTTTAAAATTTATTTTGAACTTTAAATTAAATATTGAATCTTTATTGGTTTTTGGAATTCAAATTGTAAGTGGTTAACAATTTATTTATTTACTTATTTTTTGGATTGGCCTTGGAACCTAAATTCGAACCTACTCATATCTATTTTCTTTTATTATATTTTTGGTTTCTTTTTATTTTATTCTTTTCCTGAATATTATCAAAATAAACCAAAAAAAAGAAAAAAAATGTTAAATATCTGTAGGGGATTAAATAAGCTTTCTTTAGGCCCTAAGAAAAATCAAAGGAATTTAGAAGAGCGAATTGGATCGACCTTGGCAATCAAATTTGACCCAAACAGACTTGCTTTGAACTTGTGCGGTGTAATTCATCTAGTTTGTTTTTTCTCTTTTATCAAGCATATTTGCAATTCAAATTTTAGATTAAGTACATGTTTTAATTACAAGCATGTTTATATTTCAACACGTGGCTTGGATGACAAGCCGCCCTGGGTTAGATTTAATAATTTATATATTTATATAATGATTATGTATTTTGTTATATCATAATGGTGCTTAAATTATTTTATATTTATATAGATTTGATATGTTAATAATTCATATTATATAAATTTTGAAATATATATTCGTGTCACGTCGTGTTTTAAGTATTTTATTTGTGTCGTATTCGTGTAATCGTTTCTAATATTGTTAGGTCTACTAGGGATGATGAACTCCTATCAATAGTTGGAGGTACACAACCTTTGAGATTGAAGAACTGATCGGACTTCCTTGCTGATGATGTAAGGAACATTGTCTTCCCATAGAAGGTAGCCATCATCATAACCATTGCTATTACTAAGGATGGCAAAACCCGAACTATTCGATGGATTCTTAATCGATCTACTCCAAATGAAGAGGGTTCCTTTTCTTGAAATGTAGAGGCAAGACGAGGCAGGATAGTTTTTTTGTTTGAAAGTGGGTATAGAGCAATTATGGTATTTGCCTATTTCGCCTCGTTTTGCCTTGCGGATTGAATTTACTATTTTAACTTCAAATATTTAGTTTTTTTAAAGAAAGATAATATAGTAATTATATGGTAATATCTCTTGTAATGTATGCTTTATATTTTATTGTTCTGTGTTTAGACATGCTTCAAAAATATCTTTTTTTTTTAAATGTATACTTTATTATTTAAAAAACATATAAATAAGTAAAAAAAATTGCACGGAACGAGTTGAAACGAGGTGATAATGGATGTATCCAACGTCCATACAGCTGGTAATTGTATTGAAAATCCAACATCTACGGTGGAGTTAAACGGGTGGTGGAGTATAGTAGTCCACTAGTGGAGTGGAAGTGGATTTTACAGAATATGCCTTTGCCCCGCTCCATGGCCATCCGAGCCATTACCTTTAGCAGCCATGTAGTTGCTAGATTAGCACCACCATCTAGCTCCCCCTTAGGCTAGCCATTACCTTTAGCAACCATGATGCCCCTTTCTCCATCATCTGGCACATTTTCTCCTTTCCAACACCTTTTACCTGGGAACAATCCTTTAGGTCTGCCATTGCCTCATTATTAGACATCATAGTCTTACAATATGTGGCTTTCTTGATTCAACCTAAAAAAAAAAAAAATTATGTAAAAAGCAAAAACCTTTTCACCTCGACTGTTAAGCAAAACAAAAAAACTCATACAACATAGTAGCAGCACTTCAACATCTCAAGTAGCTAAATAGGTACCTAACTGTTCATATGACCTATTTATAAGCTAAAATAAATGAAGTGTACTCAGAAAGCTAAAACATAATGTAGACAAATAACATATGATGCAGGCTCAACTTTTTTGACTATGCACCTAGGCGTAGTATTCACTACCAATACTGTTCCCCAATATACACACTTATGCCATGCTCCCCAGTGGTAGTGCTCCCTAGTACAATGTTACCGAGCAACAAAGATGTCTAGATGTAGCACTACTTAATGGCATCATTACATACCATTAGCACTACCTAACGACAATACTAACTGGTGTCATTTTTATGTAATGGTAGCCCTACCTAACAGCATCATTACCTAGCGATAGCGCTACCTGGCGGTAGCACTATCTAGTAGCAAAATTATAAAATGGAAAAGTTAGCTAGTGGTGGAGTTACCTAATGGCAGCACTATCTAGTGGCAATATTACTTGGTCGTAGCGCTACCTAATACCAAAGTTACCTCACGGTAGCGCTACCTAATGATAACGCTATCTAGTACAACATTACTTGGGAATAATGCCATTTACTGGCGACACTATCTACTAAAAGCTACACTTGGTATGGCACTCATTTACGGTGGAACTATATTCCTTGACAATTATGTCCCCATTTTAATTCTCCATTGTTCTATTGTTCCAACATTATAATTCAATAGTTTACTATTCACTTAATGCTCCACAACCTCATGAAGATTATGGAGATAAGCTAGGAAGATTGGTAGGATTATGGGTTTTCTCCATCTTGGAGAGCATGCCTCAGAGGCTTTGATATAGATATTATTAAGATGTTGCTTCTTAACTTTTCCCCAGAACACAAGTGCTTCTCTTTCCCATTGATGCACTCTTAAGCGTGCTATCATGTAACAATTATTTGCCACCTATTTAACAAAATGTTTCTTAGGGTGTAACTTTTAATAACCTCTATTAGCTTACTATTTTTGTAACTTCCCTCTCTTTCTTTATAACAACTTTGATAACTTTCTAAAAAGGATGAAAAAAGGTCTTAAAGCTTCATTTAGGATCTTTTTGTAGTTTGGCAAAACAATCAGCTATAATGAATTCTTCATAACTTTTTCCTTTAAAATCCTATAACCATGCAACCTTCATTATCCTCAACCACTTATAGCATTCATCACCAACAATTGCCACCATCTTTGTTCCCTAAAGTCTACTCTAATCTTTTTTTCTCCATTGTTCTACAATATCTATTTTACCAGTTTGCAATATTTACCTTCCTAATAAAAAAATATCTACATTTTGATGACTCTACTTTGGAAGAATGATTACATTGAATAAAAAATTTTCAACTTTACTTTAGCAAAAAACATTAAAGATTCAACTAGAGATCAAAGTGCACCTGTTCCATCTTACATCCACGATCTAATAAAGATGATGAAGGTTGATGAGGAAAAAAAATAAAAATGTCAAAGGAAAACAACAATGAAATGATGAAGACCATCTCTTAATATACATTTTTTTCTAATGCTACTTTTTCTCAAGTCGAACTCATGAATAGTGGAAATGGGAACATCTCTAGTAGAGCTATCCTTCAACAAAAGCCAATAAAGAAAATACATCTCTTGCGTTGGATCTTAGACTTAATGAAAATCCTATCACAACCACCACCTTAATTGTTTCCAATGGAAACCTTAGCTTGTCTAACACTCTAGCTATTAAAACTTCTATTTTGACATTATCTCCCATAAATACTCATAATTTTGTTACTAAAGAAGAGCTTCAGAGGTTCCTTGAGGAGAAAAATATAAGTTTGAATTTCTCTAAGTTTGATCTTAAGCTTCTATACTTGATTAAGGTCGTTGTTGAGCCATATCCTAGGGACTACACTAGTCCCAAGTTCAAATAGTTTAATGGAAAGTCCAGTGATGCTTGTAAGCATCTAATGAAGTTTGTGAAGACATTGAGATTCATGGGGTTGGATGATGATTTGAAATTGAAAGAATTTTCTAAGACCTTAACAGGGAAGGCATGCACAAGTATGTGAACTTTACTTCTATTTTATGGAGTCATGGAGTCAAATACATATGATATTCAATGATAAATTCTTCTTCACTCAAAAAAAGGTTAGTCTTGTTGATTTAGGTAGGGAATATCAAAGGCCAAAAGAAGACTTTATGGATTGCATCCAACACTTTAGGGAAAAAGGTATTAGATATACAAGAAACACATGATAAGAAGGAATTGCTTTTAAAAGTGCATCCAAGGAAGTGAATTTCAACCTCATTTACAAAATTTATCATTAATCTTTTTTTTTCTAGCTTGGTAGAAGCTATAAGGAGAATCAACAATATTATCATAGGGAATAAAAAGTAAATCCATCATTTTCACTAAAAAAAGGTGGCTTTTAGACTTAAATAACAAGAAGTCACAAAAAAAAAAAATCTACATTTGGCTATGATGAAAGAGTCTTCCGCCATTTTCTTGTTATGCGGAAAAGGTTTTTGAGCTTTCAAATAAATGGGTGAATAAAGGCAATGTACATTTACCTAATATTAAGCATTAACCTACCAATGGAGAAAAACAAGCTCTATATATTGTCATTTCTATAGAATCATTAAACATCATACTAAAGAATAAAATACTCTAAGGAAAATTTATCATGGAAAGATAGAACAACTAAAGGTGTGTTTTCAAATTTAATGAAACATACTTCATTTGTTTTGTTAGCCTGTAATCAAAAACAATTTTCTATTAATATCTAAGTTTAACCTAATGCTATCAAATTTTCAGTGCGTAAGTGCACATATCATAAACAAGTAATATAGTGATAAAGTAAAGTGTCGATCTTATAAGGAATTGATACTAAATTTGTTAAGTACTAAAATTAAAACAACTTAATCTTATTCAAATAAATGATTAAAAATCATAAATTAAAACTAAATAATTATAATGTAAATAATAAATAATAAATAATAATAGTCTAGGATTATTATTTTTCTTAACACTTTATTTGAATGAAACCCTACTGTTTTAACTTAATTAATGACAAGGAGTTGTTAACCTAGAATTCTAATTTATTTATAAGCATTTTATGATGGATTTATAAAAATATTTCTCCTAATCAATTTACTATATTATATTTCTATGTAAATTAAATTAAGAAAAACTCATTAAGCTTAAACTCTAATTGGTTACATATCGCATGCTCGTGTATTCCTATCTAACTTGTAGATCAATTCATCTTAATAAATGAATATGAAAGATATGCCATTCAATCCAACAAGTTTTAAACCCTAAATTCCCTTTTCTAAGTTCATTAAGGCTACCAAATTAATCTAATTAGTGATCAAGGAATTAAAAGCATTAAAAACAAGATTAAATAAATAACTCAAACATTATTAAATCAAGAAAAAAATTATCCAAATGACATGCTGAGTTCCATTGTAATCGTAGAAAAATAAATTTAATTCATAATAAATAATAAAAATATAGAATTAAGGAGTTTCATCATCATAAATAATACAATAAAGATAACAAGAGTAAAAGGGAAGAGAAACCTAAGAGTTATCAAGTCTTCAGTCTTCAAGCTTTTTCAACATCTCTCTAGCTTCTTGAATATTATGTTAGCTTCTCTCTTATTTAGAAAACTAGAGAAAAATAAGACTCTAAAGTATTTAAGATGTCTCTAAGTCTAATCCTAAGAGTCCTATTTATAGAGAAAACCCTAAATGTAAAAAATTAATCTCTAAATAGCTTGAACATATTCTTTTTGAAAATTATCAAACTTAGTCACTTTGGTTGATTGAGTCAAACTTGTTGATTAAGTTGTTGTACCTTTGAAAACTCCTTTAGGTTTTAACCTTCAAAAATATGGAAAGTATTTAAATAACTAAGTAATTAAAATACAAGTAAATAATAATAAATTAAAAAATACTAAAATAAAAACTAATAAATAAACCTAAATAGAAATCTCTAAGGCTTAGCTAATTTATTACACATAATAGGACTAAATAACTCTATTTTTAGAGTTATCACACCCCAAACTTAATATTTTGCTAGTCCTTAAGCAAAACAAAACAAAACAAAACAAAACAAAACAAAACAAA
>JBBYHO010000003.1:373385-389393 GCA_038382025.1 Adansonia gregorii
CAAAACAAAACAAAACAAAACAAAACAAAACAAAACAAAGAAACGAAAATCAAACAAATAAAATGAAACGCATATTAAGATGAATGTACTTAAATGATGATTGCCTTAATTTTCCTCAAAAGTCATCTCAATATCTCAACTCAAGGTAGGTACAATATAATTCAAATTCATGCTTCGATTCAATCATATCAATGCTTTGAAAAAATTCTCGATGTTTGTGTATATGATTTCTTTACAAATCATTGCATGCAATCCAAATAAGTTTATGCCAATGCAAACTATGAATTAGTAGTAAAGTCTCATATATTTTCTTTTCATCTCTCTCCACTAATGTAGAACAACATCTTATCAAAGATCATGTAGGACTTTATTAAACTTGTGATGTAAGGTTAGGATAAAGGTAGAATAAAGGATATATTTCAGCTTAATTCACCCATAAACATTTTTCATTGTTCCAGATCTTTCATTGAGCCATTCACCACACTTTTGAAGCACAAATCTTTTTTTCTCTCATGACATTTTTTATGCTTTTTATTCATATACACACTTTAGGGTATTTTTTTTATTTTTTTTTATTTTTTTCAATTTTTTTAAAATTTTTTCTCATCAATTATAACACAATTCAAACATCGCTTATAATATATATTTTTTTGAAACAATTTCATGATCATGCTTATGTAATAAAGGTTGGTCATAGTCTTTCTTATTAGGCTAGATTAAAATATATGTGGCAATCAAAAGAAAAGAGATATATATATATATATATATATCAATTAGGCTAAAAGGAGATAACAAAAGATATAAATATATAAAAGTACGTTTAGAAAGGTTCAAATGATTTAAAGATGACCTAAATCATTTCTTCAACATAGTGTCGCCTAAGATTTCACCTCAAGAGAAAATCAAACATTTTCAGCCTCTAGATATAATTGCAATTTACATCTACATTAACAATCATCAAACAAGCAATACCAATCAATGCAAGAGATTAGGCGCTCAAAATTTTTGAAATCACATCCTAGCAATTAGAAAAACAAAAGAATCTAATCACAAAATTAAATTATGCTTATATTTCACTAAGAATCAAGATAAATCAATTACTAAGTTCTCATCATTAGATAACGATCTTATCATAATACGCATAAAACATTCCAATTTAGACAACCTAAACACTTAAACACAATAGACTCTAAAAAAAGCAAAAAAAAATAAATAAATAAAGAGAAAAATTTTGTGCAAAAACAAAAATTAAAATAAAACAATTATGAAAAAAAAAACCTAACCTAGCCTAATTCAACAGTAGCAAAATAAAAACCTTACCCTTAAACTTAAAAATAAACATTGCTTTTAGTGTTTATAAATAAAAAGAGAAAGAATAAAAAACTCCCCTTTCAATGAAGAAATTTTAGAAAAATCTTTAATTATCCTCTTCGACCTCATCTTGTTTGTCAAAGTTGATGGAAGACTGTAAAATAAAACAAAAAATATTAAGAATATCCTAATAATGATGATGATGATAATAATAATAATAATAATGATAATGATAATAATAAAGAAAAAGAAATTTGAAAACTTTAGTTGCCTCTTAAAAAGCACTTAATTTATAGTTGTTGGCTTGACTATCTTTAATGTTATTTTGGGTTGATTAAATTATTGTAGGACCTTTGATGAATGAATTCACCTCCTTAAAAATGTTTGAAACATTGCCCTTTCACTTTAAACTTTTCAGGCCATTTTATGCTAGCGATTGACCATCTCAATGCCTTTTTATAGTCTTTTAAATATGTAGGCAAGGGTTTACGCTCTAATGAGGTTGGTTTTATGATGGTAGGCTTTAAAGATGATGTTACATTATCTGTAAATTCTAATGGTTTGAACTAAGTAGAACTAGTGAACTGTGGTTGTGCCTTCAACAATTTTGAATACCTAATAAAGTCAATGATATCCCATTCAAAAGTTGAAATCAAAGATGTCTTAAATGGATCGATGGAGTAACTCTCTATAAAAACCTTGTTGGCTGCACTTTTCATCCAATTGACTGCACAGTACTCATCAGATTTGTTAGGAAAGGTTGATCATAGGTTGGACTATGTTTATTCTTTTTGAACCTCTTCATCATATTTTTCAACCAAAATTTCTTCTTTAAACTCGATTAGTAAATCTGGTTGTCTGCCATCATTTTCTATCTCTTTACCATTTATAAGATTTATCTCAATGCCACATGGTAAAGTTTTTTAAGGTAATTGTAGATAGCATCAGCAATTTGGCCCACTTGTGTATCAAGATTTCTTCAAGATGCTGCTAGAGTCTAAATGATAACATCTTGGCTTTCAGTTTTTGTAATATATTGCACAAGCATCTTTTCTATTAATGGCTTCTCTTCTAGGATAAAAACTTGGACATTAGGTGAAAAACCCTAATGAAAGTTTAGATCGACTGAATATGAAAGTCGTTGATTGTTGCACCAAGCAAAATTTGGGTGATCGCCCATGTTCGAATGATAATGGTTGGAATAAAAATAATCCTCTTGCATACTATAGTCTTCAACATATTGAATGAATTCAGCATAAATTGGGCCACAATCACTAGTATGTCTTCCCCTACATAATTCGCATAATACAATTAGTTGTGGATAGCGTATGCTTTTTCCAATTTGTCAAGCTTCTCAGAAATTGTAGCCAATTATGCATATACGACATTCAATGCATTTCTTTGTTTAATTTCCTCATATGACCATTGATAATTATAAAACCCATCTCTTTAAATCACCTAAAAAATAAAAATAATAATTAATAAATAAATAAACAAATAAAAAGTTTGAATAAAGACTAAAATTGCTTGGTATTAATATTAACAAAAATAGTAAAACAATTCCCCAACAAAAAATTATTTTAAAAATTTTTTTTCAAATGAATAAGACCAACTGCACACATTGTAATTGTCATGGTTATACTATACATACTTGTCCTATCAAGGAAAGGAGTCAATATAAAGTTAGGCAAATATGGATTCCTAAGGGTACAAGGGATTTAGTAACTAACCTTCAAGGACCCAAGTCAATTTGGGTACCAAAATGCAAGTAAAAGTCTCTTATAGGTATATTAGAGTAATGAGGAGCAAAGTAATACAAATGGATGCTCTAGACATATAAGGAAGTATAATAGATAACTTCTAAACATTAAATTTGTTTTTATCATATGTGGTTACCTATTTATGTTATATATATATATGTGCGTGTGTGTTTATATATATAATGCTTTATTAAAAAAAACTTTTATAAAATATTATTTTGATGTAAAATCAGTTTGATGAAAATACATGTCTTCCATCTTGAATATGTATGATTTGATTGAATATGCATTTGATGTTTTAAGTGTTAAATGATGTTATGTTTAATTGATTTGTGAAATAATGATATGAAGAATGCACTTAAGCATAATTTTATGAAAGGTTGATTTTATCATGTTTTTGAAATATTAAGCAAGCTTGATTACATGAGTAAATTTATGCATATCCTTAAGGGGAGCATATAAAGTTGCATACATGTTTTTGTGCCATGAGCATGGTTTTAGCAAGTCTTTAAGTTTCTTTGATGCTTTATGGTTAATTTGACCTTCATGAGACTTCTTGTTATCTATTTATGTGTCACAACTTAAACAAGTTTGGAAAACAATAAACTCATTTTGAAATTTGTGCATATATGATTTAAATGAAAAATGTAATTTTTCAATGTTTAAGATTGCATATTGCTTGAACTCGGCGCACAACATGACCAAATATGCAAATTCATTCTAACTTTATTCTAAAAGTTATTTTAATTTAAACTTTTGATCATTTATATGAGTTTAAAATGTTTAAAATCAAATGTTTGCATTAAAACATCATATCATGGGTTTTTAAAGTGAAAATAACATGTTTTTCAAAGCATTTTTTGCAAAACAAAATAATAATAATAATAAGAGAAGTATTGATACTTTGAGTGTTGTATCAATACCATGAACAAAAATCGAGGAAAACCTAGAATCACAAGGCTTGTATTGATAGAGACCTTCTTGCATCAATGCACAACAGTGGTTTCAACATAATAGTCTCCATGTATCAATACACACAAGACATTTTGGATAGTTCAAGCTGTTTATGGTCCAAAGAGGCTTGATTGTTGTTCCTAATGGGTTTTCACTCAATATGATTAATTTTTATAACTTCTAAACTTTGATAAACATCATTTTATTACTTACACATGCTTGAACATCTTATTGATAAAATTGATAAGGGCTTCATAAATCAAATGCATGATCTAAGTACTTTATTTTATTATTAATGCTTATAGGTACAAAAATGGTTTTTATGCTTAATTTAGAATATTTTTCTTTACAAAATTTCAATTGTTACCATTTGTACTAACTATTTTTAATTGGCCTCTAAATGTTTTCTTAAATTAATAATTGGTATTAGTTATGATTTACGAAAATCTCATTTACAAAACAATATTGAAAATATTCTTTTCAAATGATTTTACATAAATATTATGTTTGATATCTTGGCACTACTAATGCTCATATCTTGTCGAGATTTCTTTTTTAAGTTATGCACGGTTTCAAGGAGATAAAGCCATTCTTAAAAAAAAAACACTTGTATAACAACAAAAAGAAGCAAACAAGCATACAACCTTATCAAATCAAGCCTAAATCATCCAAGAATTGCTCAACACTTTAGATTTATGGACTCAAAGTCAAAATAAACATATCAACAAAGGTTGGTATGGTTAAGGTAATTGCTAAACTTATGCCATGCAACTCTTATCTTTAAGCATTAAGTTTAGGGACATACATGAGCTTATAATTAATAATTGGCATCTTTGTATGCCATATTTACTTGAATTGTTTGCTTTGCTTAAATCTTTGAAAATGATTTTGAGTTAAGCATTTTTTTCTATATCTTTTCTAACAATCAGTTTCAACAATTGGTATGCCTTAACTTTAGGTTTAAAATGCTTATGTTTGATCTTTATGGATGTTTATTGATTAAGATAAACCATATTTTACCATAATTAAAATATACCTCATTGTAATTCCATGCCAAAGTTACACATAAAGACTTTATGCACAAACACTTGGTATATTCTCTTATGATAATAAATGACATGATGGTTTATGTTTACATTGCTCACATGATTTTATTAGAAATTTCTTTTATGAGCGAATGATTTTTTAGCCCATGGAAATGTTTTTCTGCTTTTCTTAACAAATGCTTTTCAAACTTTCCATATGCTTAAAATGATTTTATTATGAGTACTATGCATATAATAAAATTTCAACATTAGGTATCCATTTTGCATATAGACAATATTAAACTTTATTTTAATAATAATAGACATACTCATAATCTTATTTTTGCTTAAATGTTTATAAATAAATACATGAAATTTGAGCTACAGGTGCACTTCATTGCCCATATTTTTCTTAACAATTGGAATACATGTACTTCACTGCTTAATGACCTTGTGTACCTTGGATAAATTCTTTCTAGACATAGTAACCTAGCTTTAGCTTGGAATTAATCTACTTTTTTGATATAAAAAAAAAGAAAGAGAATTTTAGGGGTTCATTTGCTTGTTCATATTGAATATCTATAGGAAAGCCAATAGGAAGGAGAATTATTTCATATGTGTTCATATTGATTATATCTCATGCATATGAAATGAATTAGTTTGCTTGTTCATATTGAATATCTATAGGAAAGCAAATAATAGGGCGAATTATATCATATATGTTCGTATTGATTATATGTCATGTATATGAAATGAATTAATTTGCTTGTTCATATTGAATATCTATAGAAAAGCAAATAGGAAGGAGAATTATTTCATATGTGTTCATGTTGATTATATCTTATGCATATGAAATGCCTTAGTTTGCCATTACAAAAAGTGTTTTACAAAATTTTTTTATCTTTAACTAATGCTTTTATTAAGGGGGAATTTTTACGGAAAATCTTTAAATGATTAACGGGGAGTTCGTACAAGCAAATTCACTCTAAGTTTTGTCATATCAAAAAAGGAGAGATTGTTAGATTTATAGCTTTGAATTCATCTCGATTTTAATATAATGAAAACTTAAGTTTAATTAGCTTGTAATTAAATGTTTTAAGATTTTGTTTAGAACTTTTATATTTTTCAAAGAAAGATGTTTCAAATGTATATGATCTTAAAAATATGTTTGAGACTTGTTTTGATAGGTTTTGAGGCAAGAAAAAATGTTTTACGTGTTTTTGATGAATTTATTGATACAATACTTCAAAGTATTAATACCTTGCTTAAAACTCCCAAAACTATCTATAAAATCCTTCGACTATCAACACAAAAGCATGGAATATCAATACATACTAAGCAAGTATCGATAAAAGTGCTTGGTAATAGCTTAAGTTGCATGAAACCCTCATTTATACCAATACAACCTAGCCCAGTATCAATACAACATGTATAGTATCGATACAAAAAGTTTCAAATATTGATACAAGTTGCTAAGTATCGATTCACGGCCACATTTTTCATTCACCTATTGATAGGCATATGTCTTGTATTGATACCAAGCCTTGAAAAATCACCAGTCTCGAGACTTACATTGCTATATCGATACCAAGTTTTAAAATCAGCAAAAACTCAATAATACCTGTACTGATACCACAAGGATCGAGATTGAAAGAGCATATCTTAATGGTAACTTGAATTTAAGAGGTTCCAATGGGTCCAAACCTTAGTCAAACACTACCAATAGCCATTTTGAAGATCAAGGCTATAAATAAGCCTCTCCGACATCTCCACAAATAGAGAATCAAGAAGAGAACGTGCATAATGCAACATCATTTATTCTCCAGGTCTTTATAGTAGTTATTTCATTGTATAGGATTAATTCTTCATACCTTTCATTGTATTCTTTGTATTACATCATTGTAAACATCCATCCTAGAGCTCGAAACTGTTAACATCAAACTACTGGAGGTCATCTTTGTTTACACCCTAAATCTTTCTATAAAAGAAAAAATTACTACCTTAGCCATTAAAAGACAAAAAGGTTACTATGTTGTCCTCGAAAGACAGAGAGGTTCTTATCTTAGGCTTGAAAGATAGGGAGGTTGCTATCTTAACCTTAAAAAATAAAGACGATGCTATCTTAGCCTTAAAGATAGAAAGGTTACTACTCAGGCTTAAAAAGATAGAAAGGTTTTTACTCAGCCTTTGAAAGTGATATTCTATCTTAGTCTTGAAAAGATAGAGAGGTTACTACTTAGCCTTTGAAAGTAAAAGGTTTTACCTCAGTCATAAAAGACAAGGAAGATGTTACTACTTAGCTTTTAAAAGTAGAGGGTTCTATCTAAGTTATAAAAGACAGGGAAGTATAAATATTATATCTTACGTTTTGAAAGATAGGGAAGTATAAATGTTATATCTTACATTTTGAAAGGTAAAAAATTTAAAATAGTAAATTGGAAAACTTCTCAACAAGTGAGGCAAGGGAGAAGACATAGACAAGCGAGGCCAAACTTCTATAAATCATTACGTTTGCTTCTCTATCCCTTTACTCATTTACTTTGTTTGTTTCATTAGCTTGCAACTTATAGCATTTACTGCAGAGATTTCTCAACTTGCATATTCAAAAGTTTTAAGTCCAAAAAATTTTTGAAAAATCAATTCACTCCCTCTTAATTTTCATCACCACATTCAAGGTCCATCAAAAAGCAATATTTTTTATGAGTCTAAAATGTCTTAAAACAATGTTTTATCAATAGTTTAAGATTTGAACCAATAATAAGAACACATTTTTTAAAACTAAAATAAAATTTTTGAATGATTACTTCGAATTCATCTTAACTTTGGCTTAAAAAAAAATTGAAGAAAGGTAGATGATCATAGAGGTTCACGTTCACATAATCATTGTATGCCTAAAATGTTGCGGACATGTTGAATTAATTTGCTGTTTTGTTGCTTTATTCATAATTGATGTTCCATTGTGTTTAAAGTCAATCTCATTTGGAGACCAATTAGTAGGCTGGAGTGGGCACTAAAATTTAACTCAGTTGAGTTGAGTTGAGTTTAAATTGCCTGTTTGAGCTCAATACACA
The DNA here is from genome assembly GCA_038382025.1 of Adansonia gregorii. Taxonomy (NCBI): domain Eukaryota; kingdom Viridiplantae; phylum Streptophyta; class Magnoliopsida; order Malvales; family Malvaceae; genus Adansonia; species Adansonia gregorii. Next base: position 381,507 of record JBBYHO010000003.1, read on the forward strand.
AAACAAAATCAATTTTAAACTCTTAAATTTTGATTGATGTTTGAGTCAAACCAATTGAAAAGTTTGAATTAAATATTATTCATATATATTATTTACGGTATCAGCTTGGTTTAGCATCATGTTTGGCGGACTATGAAGAAGAGAACGAAAAAGAAGACAGAAAGAAGTAATGAAGTTATATATATACATAATTATTTTAATATGTTCATTTTAGACATATAAAATAAGAAAAGAAATAGTTTTTTGTTTTACCTCGTAACCCATTCTGCCAATTTTTTATACACTGCAAAAAATGTTCAAAAAATTGAATCCTTGATTCATCTTTAGTGAATTACTAAATTTTAAAAAAAAATAACTAAAATTTTTTTCTTAATTTCTAATTTATCACTTTCCTTTTTTTTCTTTGTGATTTTTTATTTGGTTTTTTAGTCAAAAATGTTGCTTCCGTTTTCAAATAAATTAAATAACAAAGTTGCATGAGAAGAGAGATAAGCACAGTGACCTAATTTGAGCCGGCCGTAGCTGTGTGTAATTTGACTTTTGCTATATTTGCTATTCCAATATTCCACTCCTTAGCTTTTTCCCTGCTTTTACATGATAAGATAACAATTTTTACCTGCAACTATAAATCTATAAACTATATTAAAAGTTGTCACGGGATTCCTTAATTTAGAATTTGAGAAGATTAGTTTTTGGGCAACTAAGCTGTGCCATATATTGATGTATGAGGGCTAGTTATGGTAAAAACCTATAAAATTTGGTGGTTTTATCTACGCACTTTTTCATTAAAAAAGTCATTTACTTAAATTAAATACTATTTATTTTATTTTAATTATTTTATTAAAAAATTTATAAATTCGTGTTGTGTTTGTCTTTGCATTATTTTTTATATTAAAATCATTTAATTTATTTATATAAATTTTAACACGTTTATAATTTATTTTATATAAATTTTAATATATATATTCATATTATATTTTAATTATTATTCTCAAGTTAAGTTAACGACCTAAAGCCATAACACAGTCTGATTAACTCACCTTATTCGATTCCTACTTTTAATTTTTAAGGGTGACTTACATTTATGTTATCTTAAAAAAGCTAAGTTACTCTAGATATATATATATATATTTAATTCTTAACATGGGATTTACAGTAACTATTTGTTTCCGAAATTTTAATATCAAGAATATCTTTTAGTATTATTATTATTTTCATCCCAAAGGTTATTATTATATCTTCATTTTTCATCTCAAAGGTAACTATTAAAGGTTCATCCTGCATGCAATCTAATTTGTACCCAAATTTTGAATGAAATTAAGGGTCACATAACATCTGTACCCTACAATTCCATCAATGCATAAGGAGGGGTTCAATTTACTTTGATGTAAAATTAATTAAATAGTTTTATAGGTCTTGTAATGTTGTGTATTATTAATATTTTCTTAAATAAACAGTTAGATTCAAAACGATAATTACATTTGTTGTACTTCATTTATTTAAAATTATAATTTTGTGTATGATTAATTTCTAATGATTGAAAGTATTTTACATAAAACAAATGATTATATATTTTTTAATTTTTTTTGAAATTAGACATATAGAAGCATAAATAAGACATAAAACACAATGGTAATATCAACAAATATATTAATAAAAAATTATTAAAAAATGCAAATATAAATTACTCTTACACTAGTCCCCCCCCATATATATATTTATATATATTAGTTGCTTAAGAATAAAGAAAGTTCTTCTAACAAGAAAAAAAAGGTATGAAGTTAGATTTTTTTTTTTGATTGATTTTGCTATTTGATTTTTTATTTATTTTGTTTTATTTCTTTCGGAAATTGGGACAACTTTTTTGGGTGTATGGAATGAGTTCATTATCGACATATCCCACATCCAAAATCTTAAAATTTTAAGTTTGAAAATTGGAAAAGATTTAGAAATCAAAAACCCAATTTTATTTTCTAAAAAAGAGTGTATGAAATGATGATTGACCATCATTTCTTTGCCAGATTTTTGAATATAGAATTAAAACCCGTGATACAGTACCCATGATGTCACCAAGAGGCAGATTAAGCCCCAGTAATAATAATAATAATAAAGCCCTTCAACTTAACAAGAAAAGCTTGAAAAAAAAAATTAAAGAACTAAAAATAATTGAGATCAATTTCTTTAGGGGATTGATGACCACTAAGAAAGGGATGTTTCCCTCATATATTTGCTGATAAGCCAATCATATCTCTTTATCTGTGTTTTCACATGTAAACACTCAAATACCCTCCAAAGCAAATAGCAAAAAAAAATGTACTTGATTTGGAGTCATATATGACTAGACATACCATAATGTTCCAAAATACATCTTGGTTATTTGAATCCTTGAACTTGTTTGTTTTGGCTTCCTTTTGAAGGGTGCTCTTTGTTTTTTGTTTTTCTTTTTTTTCTGAGCATCTTATCCTGGTTAGTTAAAAACTACTGTTGCATGGATGGCTCAATCATTTGATGAAGAATGTGACTACCTGTTTAAGGCAGTGCTGATCGGTGATTCTGCGGTCGGGAAATCAAATCTTCTGTCGAGGTTTGCCAGTGATGAATTTCGACTGGATTCCAAGCCAACTATAGGAGTTGAATTTGCTTACCGGAATGTTAAGATTGGTGACAAAATCATCAAGGCTCAAATATGGGATACCGCCGGACAGGAAAGGTAAGCCTCTTTCTTTTTCTTTTTTTTTTTTGCTTTACCTTCTTTACCTATTTTTCATCATAGTCTTCTTCAAATCCTTTGAATCCTGGTTGAAAATATGAGATTATCATCCTTCAATCATGACTAAGCTGCATTGATCATAAAGCAAAATTAGAGTTAATAAATTAATTATTGATCAACTTGGTCAAGTATTGTTTGAAAACCCTGTGTATTTGTTCAAGGAGATCACTGTTGATTGATTGAACTTACCCAAATTCAGCCAAATCAGGACCCTGTATCTAAACTCAGTGACTCAGTTAACCACTCTCTCCAGAAACTATTTTTTAGTTTGATTTAGGGAACCTTTTCGTCTATAAACTTGTATTTTCAAGCTAATAATATATATATATATATATGAATATTCCTTATCACTCTTCGTTTGTGAGTTAACTCAGGGAAATCACATGAACATGTTCCCAGCAAGCTGATAAACTATAGGTCTTAATTAACGCTGATCATAGGTAGACTTTTCGACCTTATTAATAGGGGAAAAGAAATATAAAGGCATCAATTCTTTATAGAAGATAGTGGAGGCAAGCGTGTCTCAATTCTAGTGGGACCTAAATTGATTAAGTAATGAAATATCTTTAATTAATTTGAATTAATAAGATAATTAATCCCGTGGGTGAAGTTTTAATTTGTAAACTTTGATATATTTTCCATAAGCTTAGCCTAAGTACAATATTTGAAACTTGTTTTTCTGAATTATTCTGCCGTTCCTGTGAGTCACAGTTTAACCACCTACTATACTTTAAAGTCAGGTCAGTTTATGATGAAAGTGAATGGGATAGAAGTAGACCTGTCCATTGTGACTTGAAATTGAAAAAATACAATTAAATTCATTTGAATTTAGATATGATCTTATTTAATTTAATTAAAAAAATTAATAACTTAAAATCGATCTATTCGAATAAGAAAATTATTTAAATGTGAAATAATTTTAATTTAAAAAGATTTAAATTAAAAATGATCAGAACTTAAATTAATTTGACCTCAAGTGATTAAATTGAGATAAAACTTAGTATTAAACCTAATTGATCAAAAATCAATTAAATCGAGTATTAAACTTAATTGATTCAAACTCAAATTAAGAACAACCAAACTCAATTAACCTAAGTTTTAAACTCGATTGACCTGAGCTAAAAATGATCCAAAATTAAAATAATTCAAAACCGAAATGATCTAAATCCAAAAATTAAAAGAGTCAACATGACCTAACTTGAATTAATTCAACTCAAATCACCCCATTGACAGGTTTAGGTAAAATCCTTGTAATTGCATCCAAGTTTGTGATGGTTTTGCTTGACAAGTTAATGTGGCTCACTTTCAAATTGTCACGTTATTAAAATACATTTTAGCATAAAAATTAAAAAAAAAACCTTATAATTTCTCTCTTTATACATCGAATTCTTTATAAAATTATGCATTTTAAATATTAAAAAAAATAAATTAAAAAAAAGCATATGATTACGAAAAAGTGTTTTACACATTTACAAAATTTTCCAATAAAGGATTTTATAATTAGTCCTTATTTTGTTTAGAACATTATTGATATACGAACAATTAAATGGTTTTTATCCAAAAATCATTCCTTTTCCAAACAAAAAATTTGAGAAAATTTATATATTTGATTAAACTTTTCAAAATCATTGATCTATCTTTAGAAAGGATCGATTCTTTGTTAGGTTGTAATGCATGAAAGACTGAACCCCTCTATTTTCACTTGGATATTCCAACAAAATCAATTAGCACTTAACTAGTATTCCAACAGCTAACAAAAACACCAAGATAAGAGCTTATAACATACATAGATGCAAACATAATTGACATAAATTCTAATGTAAGAGAACAACCAAAATGATGGCACAAGTTCCAAAAAAACAGTTATGTATTAGCTCTAAAAAAACCAATAATTAGGACAACAAAAACAGACCATTAAATCCTAGAGAATGTCAGTTTTGTAAACAACAAAGTCATATATTCAATTCACATTGACCAGACCTAAACTATTTCAAAAGGGTGTTAGCATAAATTCACAACTCTTTTAACAACAAAGTCATAAACATAATCCATAAAAATCAACCCATGACATCTCCAAACCTTTCCCACAAAGTCAAAATATGAATAAGCAAACACAAAAAGTTCCAATATCTTTATACAAGCTTTGACCATATAGAGAAGCTAAGTATTTCCAGAAGGGTTGAAATCAAAAGAAGGTGTATCAAAATTAAATTCATTTGATTGCTTGACTATGTAATCTCTAATGAATATTTTTAGCAAACCAAAGAAGCAACTTATCATGTGTGTATTTTTGCCAATATATGCCCCTATAGTAATCATCTCATCTTCGGAAAAACCTTAAAGTTGTATGGTTTCTGTAAAAATCATCATCTTCCTGTCATTCCCTCAACCTTTTTCTTGAAGAATGTAGAAACAACCTTAATCTACTTTGTAGCTTCTCAGTATACAGTCCCAAAGTTATCTATTTCTTCCACCAACTCAATTTATCCATCAATACTTGTAAACCTCTTATTGCTCGTCACATCTCTTTTGGTTGGAGCAGCAACTGTTTGGTAGGTTGAAGCACCTATATCCTCCTTCGATTTAGATTTTCTTCCCTCATCAAGATCGGTCTTAGGTGCATCTACAAGCTCTTCTTCTGCACCATCAATTTACTCCACTGTATTAGATGGGATCTCAACTCCAGCTCTTGTTTCTCTATATAGCTTTTCCAAAGATTTTTGCAAAGTCATCAAATTGAAGAAATAGTTTGTTTCTCAAACCACCAGCTATTGGACGACTCTGAACAAATTTGAAACACCAAATAAATTTACATTTAGTGAGTTTACATTTCGATTTAATTGATTAAGTTTTGAATATGATATATATACATTAATGTATGAAACATAAAATGATTCAATTCTTAAGTTAATGAACTTACCATTCAAATTGAATTATTATAATAAATTATGCAAAATATTAGATAAATTTAAATGGACTTAACAGAACCTTTATGATTTAAACTATGAAACAATCTAAAAGCCTCCGAACCATCAAAAGTTGTTGCTATCCTTCCAGTCCATGAAAGTGTATCTAGATTAATAATTCCATCAAACATCTTAACAACTTCTACTTTACCTCCATATCTAGAGTACTCATAATAGCTTTGTTAAAATAAATTGAATTATTAAGTTAAAAGTCCATCTCCGAAAAAATCCCCACTGCCCCTCTTTTACACATCACATAAAAAATTATTATTTTTATTTAAAAATAATACTTTAATTTATTAGAAATACTATTTATCAAAAATAACTTTCGAAAACGTTATATTATGATGTAAATTTTTAGCATCTGCTACTATTAATATAACTATATTTCATTATTAATGACAATTTTATTAATAATAAGAGTTCTAGCAATAAACTAAAAATTAAATATATATTGAAAGTTATTATTTATAAGCTATATAATTAATATCATGATCATACTTAAGGCATACTGATGTATTTTTATTGAATATCAATATTAATATGTTATTAAGAATAATGTGTTTAGATTGATATTCTTGTTTTTCAAAAAGTACATTAATGTTTATGGCAAATTATTCATTCCATCATACATTGTTCATATTTTTTAAATGACTATATATAATTATATTATATTTGTAAACATTGTACATAACGTATGTGAGATATAAAATCATGTCCGTGAGATTCATATACTAATAGTTAATATCAATTGAGTTTTTTTATTTTTTATTCATATTAATTATATTATTCTTGATGATATCCTTAGTTATTTATTTTTTTTGCAATTAAAAAAGTGTTTCCTTTACTTACATAAATCAAAGTTAATAGAAATTTAAAATATATATATATATATATCACTTACAATTTTTCTAAAATTTATATATTTTTAAAATTTTCAAATAACTATTTTTATTAATTTCATCATTTATTCTATCTCTTTTTCTTTTTCCTTTCCTTTCCTTTCCTTTCCTTCCATTTTTCCTTTTCTTTTCCTTCCTTTCTTCCCCTTTTTTCTCCCTTCTCTTTTTGCTTTCGTTCTCCATTAAAAAAAAGCTTGACATACAAATTGCATATTTCTTATTTATTTATCTCCCTTAAGCCTTAAATTAAAATATAAAAAACAAAAAATAATTCAAATAAAGTTTTGGTCCATCAATTGATCGGAGCAACTGAAACTAGCACCTCAAACAAGCAACCTTAAGTAACCCAAAACATAAGAACACCTATGTCCAAAAACTAACAATTCCATAGACTTAAATATAAAAAATAAATACAAAAAACAAATCCAATAGCTCAACAATTCACCCACCAATCCAATCTCCCAAGACTATAAATCGAGTGATTGACAAGTGTTAACCAATTAGCACCTGAACTTGCATAAATAAAAGGTAATATTATTAAAAGGGGCAAAGCACCCAAGACAACAGAAAATACAACTTGGAGGTCCAAATTCAATAACAGGCATCCGACATAGAAGATCAGAAAAGACAAACTTAAAAACAGGAGCAAGGAAAGCATGAAACAGAGACCAAATAAAACATGTGCTCCTGCATTTTGATAATAGGAATTCACGCTTTTTAAATCCTAAAGAATGCGGTTGCAACTAGGGTTACTTCATGAATCTAGTCGGCTGGATTTGGACCGAGCTTAGTCACGATTTCAAGCACATATGATTTTCCCAAAGTTTGTTAATTGGATTGTTAAGACTTACAACTCTGTCCATATTTATACAATTAATAAATATTGTAATCGAAGTCTGTCCAAATGAGTTTTTTTGGACTTTTTTAAATAATTAAAAGCATGGTACTTTTTTTAGTCTTTCATATTTTTCCTTTTCTTTTATTAAAGTCTAAAACTTTGATAATTTAATATTTATACTACAATAACATATATATATTTGGTCTTCATATAATATAAAGTATGTAATATGTAAAAATGTTTATATATATATATATATATAAATTATGTAATAGTAGAGTCGGACTTGAATCTTTAACGTTGAAGTTATAAAGTCTGATCATTTTCAAATTGGCCTTCAATTTTTTCAAGCCTGCTTAATAAGTTTAATTTATTTGTACCTAAAAGGATAATCCGATATTGTAACAAATT
>JBBYHO010000003.1:389493-399579 GCA_038382025.1 Adansonia gregorii
TATATTTATATTATTAAATTTAAATAAATATGTTATTTTTATTAATAAATAATATTTCGGATTGAATTGGTAGGGTCTGAATTTATAAAAGTTTTGTCTAAAATCTGTTTTATATGGACTAAGCTTATCAGCTTGGTTCTTAGATAAGTCTAGTCCCAAATATCAAATATCCCAACCAAATCCACGAGAACCAGATATCCCAGCTTTAGCTAACTTGTGTACAATTGAATTCGCCTTACAAGTAATGTGTTTGAAGGTGATAACCTTTGAGTTAATTCAATTTGATTAAAATGTGGCTTCTGTTGATGTCATAGCTAATCTTTTTGTCAATATTTAGGATCGAAAGCGTAGAATGCAATGTTTTAATTGATTTTTAATGAGCAAAATAAACTCGTTTTATTTGCATAAATGTTATATTTAGTTTTGGTGCAGGTTTAGAGCAATTACAAGCTCATACTATCGAGGAGCGTTGGGGGCTTTGTTAGTGTACGACATAACCCGAAGAACTACCTTCGAAAACGTGAAGAAATGGATGCATGAGCTTAGAGAATTTGGTAACTCGGACATGGTGGTTGTTCTTGTCGGCAATAAAGCAGATTTGAGTCAATCCAGACAGGTAAGCGAGGAAGAAGGAAGAAACCTTGCAGAGAAGGAAGGTTTATTTTTCATGGAAACATCTGCGTTGCAAAATTTGAATGTGGAGGAAGCATTTTTACGAATGATAACGAAAATCCATGAAATCACAAGTAAAAAATATTTAGAAGCTAAGACGATTGAACCAAGCAGTGTTGTTCAAGGTGGAAAAGAAATAATCACCATTGATGAAGTGACCGCCACTAAGCAGTCAAGTAATTGTTGCTACAAGTAATAAGCCTTTTTTTATGAACTTTGAGTACATAGATTTTCTTGCGATTTTTTATGTCTTTCTCTTTGTCCTTGTTTTTCTTAATCGTGTTGATTTCACTTCAGAACTTGCTTGCTTTATCTTCGATCTACTATAGTAGATTGTAATTTACAAGTAAAGGTGTTCGCACATTAAATCAAATCAGGTTCAAAAAAAAAATTACTTGCCAAAAGACTTATTCAATCAACAGTTAATTTTATTGTTTAAAACATATTAAAATATTATTTTAATAATATTATTTATATTTATATATAAATCAAATTAAACCAACCCACTAATCATCTATCCAAATCTGAACTGTGAACAAATCTACTTATAAATAATTAATAGCATATTTAATTTCTTATAATAAAAATTTTATTATAATCATATTCCAGTGCACTCCAATAATGCAACTATTTAATTAACAAAATGACTATTTCGCGAAAAATTTTATTGCGACTTTGTTTTATGAAATCACTTGATGATCATTCCATACCTTCTCCCGTTGAATAATTATTCCAACTTTTAACAAAATATGATATCGAATCCCCTACAAAAAAAATTCAAATCTCATATTATTTTATTTCACTAAATCAAATTACTGTATATAACTATTTCATTGTATTTGTTCTCTATTCCATTCTCACAAAATAATTATTTTATTATAACTTTATTTTATTTTAGTGAGCTAAACGTAAATGGTTCAAAATTTATGTACGTGACGCATTGGGATCTCATGGGGTCAAAATTTATGCAATTCCAACAATAAATCACTCTATTATTGCAGGAGTTTTCTTTCTTACTTCTAACCAATTAAGCTAATTGGTTTCTATTTCTAAATGATATTAATCTATTGCATGCCATAGACAGGTGACGCCAATTTTGCATCATACATAGATCAATTACGGAATCATAAATACATCAATTATCTAATCAAACTCCCCTGAAATTTAGGTAACATTGATTCAACACAAGCATCATAGTTGACCAAGCAATAAAGTCTGAAACACATGCATGAAATGCTCTACAAAGTCAAGTTTCAAGCACAATTTTCCAGACGTCAAGTCTAAACACACAAATGAAAATGGCTCCACATAAACATAACAAGAACGAGAGCACTACTACCACAACTGCATCGCCTTAAGATCCTATTGGCCTTCAGGCGCTGGTAAAGTTTCAAAATCTCATCCGCAACCTGGAAAATCCAAAGAATAAGGAAGCACTAACCCAACTTCTGTTCATCCTTGATTCCTTGTTGGCTTGTGCTGCACATTGCACCAAATGGAAATGATTTAGAAAAAAAAGAAAAAAACCTCTTGAATCAGTAGTACCTGAAAACTGGTAGCATTACAGCATTAGCAATATTTTTTATTGAACAATCCAGGGAACTGAAATGAGGTTTGGAGATATGAACAAAGCTAAGATGGTACTAAATCTTCGATTTCCACATTTGTTCCTGGAGCCAAATGTTTTTGCAGTCACATGTAGACTAGAAGTACAAGTAACATAACAGATTTTTATGGACGTTCTGGCGGGATTGGCATTGTCATCTAGGTAATAAGTGCACAGCATTGAGTTTAAATATAATGTGTTCTTCCTTTTCCGTACTCCAAGAGTTTCATATTTTGATCTTAAATTCCATCCAACATATTTCTTGCCTGATAGAAATGATGAACAACGGACAGAAAGACAGACAGACAGACACACTTACTAGTGGAAAATAGGTTTAAGATTGTATCACAGCCCAAAAGTGACCATTTACAAAAGAATAGATTTAATCTCACCGGTTTGGTCCTTCTTTTGCAAAATAACGAGAATGAGTGTACAAAGGAAATTCAAAGAGAAAAGCAGCTTTGAACCATAATGGCAGGTTCCCATATATTGCTCGCGGCAGTGGAATAAGAGGGCTGAAATCAGAAAATATTAAAATTCAGTAACTTTCACCTCCAGTTCATACTTCAAGAGATTATATAGTGGAAGAAAGGATGACTAACCTAGTTGTTTTCTTATAAATCCGATATGCAGCCACATTACCAAACTTCTTGTCATTTGATTTCTGCATCCATCAATGTACCATAATATTAATATATTGCAAAATTGTGGCAAAATCTTATAACAGAAAACTGAAGCAAGGGAAACGAACCTCAAGAATTGGTAGGCCGCTAACAAAAAGAAGTAGCAATGTCAGAAAGATTGGCCCAATAATTACAAACCATTCAACACCTTCAAGTACGGGAACAGCAGCCACAAAAAATCCCCAGCTAAGTAAAATCTGGACAAAATATTTGCTCAGAATCACTTAAGAGAAATTACAAAAAGCAAAGTGCCAAAGCTCTAGTGACTCAGATATTGTTAGGTTCAACACTATTTTCCCTTTGACCAAAGGAAAATTATCCTAAAAACCGGCAGTGGAGTGTAAAAATTCCATAAGTGGAGTTAGTAAGATGACATATATCTCTTAAAGTGTATTTAAATATAAAAACATAAATAAATGAGAAGTGCATAATTCCACTAACCCTGCTTGAGGAATTTTTACACTTAACTACTACTGGATTGGATATTTATCCTTGACCAAAAGGAATATTATGTCATGTCAATCCAACAAAGCAAAAGAGATCCGTACCCCAAACCCCACAATTCTCAATTAAATCCCATGCCACCTACTTGTATAAGATTCTACTCGGTCATCAAACTAAAGGCAAATCTTAGAATCCAACTATTACAACCTACAATTACAGGTATATTAGAATAGTACAGAAGCATGAAAATGGAGATTGGAGTCCAATCCTAACAATGATAAAGTTAAACCAGGTAGATATAACGTTGGTTAGGAATGATATTGAAAAGCCAATAAAATTTCGGCATTTTTTCCTGAAGGTGCACAACAGGGTTTTGAACAGAAGCAGAAAGGATTAAAGCCACCATGTTCAAATCTAGAGGTTCATGACGTCTATATCCTTATAGCAATGCATACACCAGAAGAACTTAGATGAACCTACTTTCCCTTATATCTGATAATCACATGATTGAACGATGAAACAGGAGCTCATTAAAGGCAGCATGATAGAGTATGGAAGCCAACAGGACTAAAATGAAGTATGCACTTAATCCAACAATGAGTTAGCATTTGGAACACTAAAATAAACTTTAGCACTATTAGCTAGAGCCATCTAGAGAAGCATGCAACCAGATGCGTAAGTAAGTCAAAGCACGTTTTCCAACTTTCTTAGCTGGTTCCAGGTCACATGGAAAGTTATGATGCTCACATCACCAAAATAGTTTGGATGGCGAGAGTATTTCCATAGTCCAATATCACACCACTTTGCTTTGCTTTCTGGAGAACTCTTGAAGGCAAGTTTTTGCTCATCAGCTATAACTTCAACAATGGTACCCACTAGCCACATAATCCACCCTATAATGTCTGTAGCCTGAATAGGTGGATCTCTGTCGCTCGCATTAACAACTGTTACAGGTAAAGTCACCATCCACACCCAGAGACCCTGATACGCATGCAACGATTGGGATACATTAAAGTTTGTTAAATGTAACCACAATAAACAACAAAGAAATAGCTGTGATCAGAAGGATAAGAAAACCTGAACTATAAAGAAAACTGCTAAGTTCCCCAAATTATTGCGCATCCTATCGTAACGATGATCCTCCCCCCATCGCAAGATTCTGATCACCAGCGTGTCAGAAAAGCATAATTACGAATAGGTTTACATAAGAGTAATTGTTACAAAAAAAACATTCATTGGACGGCATATGGGAAATTTCCACAAGAGTCAGAATCAGCAAGAAAGATGATGGAACATTTGGTAGTTAAAAGAAGCATGCCAACTAAGTGCCTAGCGTTTGCCTGATTTTTCTGAAAATGGAAAAGGCCCTTCCAATATTTGAGGCATCATGTTAATCATACCACAGGACCAAGTGAATAACGGTTTCTAAATAGTCTAGCCCATGCAAATGGAGATAATTATAACAGTAATATTATTACCCATTAAGTGTAATTTTTACATGAATCAAACAAAACGGGACATCTTGCATAAATAAAGAAAATTTCATAGAACTGACAATCACCAAGCTATCATTATTAAGGACTAAATATATGGTGCTAAATCTTGGCCAGAATGACAAGGCCAAAACTTTTGATGCAGTCCATGGCCTTATATTACATGACAACATGTCCAGCAATAAGCCCATAGATAGTTCCCTTGACCTCCCCTCTCAGTTTATCATGCAAGACAATGTTTTAATCATCATTCACCACTGCTTGGTCTGCTGCATACTGACAGCAAAAAAATTAAAAAAAAAAAAAAAATTTCCATATTATATTTCTTTTTATCATCTTTTAATTGATACTATATAGCTGAGAGAAAATGAATAATTTATTTGTCCATAAATAATCTTACAGGATAAATATACGACAGAAACAGATACCTCAAGCTACAAGCTAGACAAGAACATCCAACATTGTCCATTAACAAAAAACAGAAGTTAGTTTTTACCTAATTAACATTTAATGGACAAAGAAATTGAGTATGGATACAACCTAAAGATATAAATACCATTTATTCAACTAAGCTTGCAATAGCAACGGTGTCCAAAGCTCAACAAGGTACTAGAGTAGAAGGAGAAAGATAGTTCAGCTGAGAAGGCTACTTTCATTAAAGACATAAATACAATCATGTTGCTTATGGATGCTTGTAACTTTATTTTTTGATCTCATTAAGGTTCATCACATTACTGTTAAAATAAAAATAGGCCCATATAAATAGGGATTTCTGTCAGTCACAAGTAGTTGCTATGCTTATGTCATCTGAGCAAAAGTGAACAGAGGACACTCAAACCTGTAACTAAAATTTCAATGCTTAGACATAACTATACCAAGGAAAACTAGTTAAATTACATTTACTGGTTTCATATGCAAAAGAAAAGGTGATTGAGCCTTTATAAATTGAAGGATATTATAGTTTCAATATGACTTGAAAGTCAAAAGCATCTAGAATAAAGGGAGATCGTAAAAAATGCCATCCAAAAGTTGAGAACATTGATAAAAATATAACTTTTAGCACCTTTACCTTTTGCTGGTCAAAGTCTGACAATAAGAAAAGGGAAGTATTTTAGATATGCTCTAAGGCATTGTATATGAGAAGGTAGTCAATAAGCAATAAACCGGTTGATGTTAATTGAAGATGAAAAAGCTATATGAGATGACTAAAGACCTGTTTAGCATTGTTATTGACAGAGAGGCCAAAAGCTATGTTTCATTGCAACCTCAATGCTAAACAGGTAAAAGATTATTGCTTTTGTAGTTAAAATCAAGGTTTGAGAACCCAAACGAAAAAGCCGGGAAAATGGTGATTCTACAATTTGGAAGTTGGCTTTCAAATAAAATAAATCTATTATCCTCACATCTCTTAATTTTTAGTACTTTAAACATATCTTTTTTTTCACATTTTAATTCCTTAAAGCAATATCGAACACTGAAAACTTCTTAAACGACATTTTTCACCACTTTTTAAGCACACTTTTTCCAACCCAAGCTTGTCCCACACAAAATGTTTTTCCAACAGCAATGCTAAACTAACCCTAAGCCATGTACATCAAATACCAGTACTAGATCTGCAACGAACAGCCAATTTCCTCTATGGCCTTCAACTTGATAAGAGACCCTAAATAGGGTTGAAGAGTGAAAAATTATTAGTTAACCCAAGCTGCTTGGGCAAAATATTTTATTCAGATGATTTGGCAAAAGGATAGATCAAGCTATATAAGTAATAACTGAGGATTAGTGCATAGAAGCAGATGCATTGCTTCTCAGAAAGCATTCATGCTGTATCAAAAGATCAAATCGTCAAATATAGCCAAAAAAATATATATTAAAAGAAGAGTGTTTTTATAATCTTTCATACTATTATACCTTCTAAAGAGAAATAGCGCCAAGCGAAGGCTCCATATTACTATAAGCAACGTCAAGACTACCTGAAAAGCAAAGCTGCTAAATCACTATAGAGAAAATATGTCTACAGAACATTATTCTAGGCTGAAATACACACAGAAGCATCAGATCATCCAGATTCTCAGTTGTCAATCAGAACATACAAAACTAGCGGTGTCATGGAGACATAAAATAACATAAGTTTTTTTTTTTTTTTTTTTTTTCAATTTTTAACAAAGAACAAAATATGGAAAGGAAAATGTAAGGAAATCTCTGTACCACTCAATATCGAAAGCTTGAACATAGTTAATCTTATTAGAGTTCAGTGTAGAGTTACTTCGTCCAGTGCATATGCATACAACTCAATGCAGAGTGTGATTGTATGAAAATTAAGTTGAAGGAGTTAAATTGTTTAGAGAAAGGGAAGAAGAAGAAGAAGAAGAAGCCCCTAGAGACCTCAAAAATGACTCAGAACCCTGAGCTAAAGAATTATAATTACATCATAAAAAATTATTAAGGGGAAGTTTAAGAATCCTGCAAAATATACATATCAAGAAAGTAACAAAAATATGATGCATACGGAAAACTTTTAATGTGTAAACCGTCAACACACAGAGTGAGGAATAGAGTTTATATATCTCTTTATGAAACAAACCTAAGCCATCCAGAGTGAAGATATATAATCCATTCAAAAAGCAATGTACGGTCCAACCCTAGAAAAGTGAAGTGTTGTGGCCATTGAGGTAAAAGAGTTTTAACAGGAAAAGATTTGGACTGGAACAAAAGTGTGACAAAAAAGACAGAATACAAGCAAGAATTTTGATAGTGACATTAAATCACATTGAAACTGCTAGCAGTGGAGCATTCCACCAAAGCACATGAGTGACAGCTTGTTTGATTTTTTTTTTTTTTTTCATTCCCATTACAATTGATTAAAGTATGAATGCTCCAGCAGATTGGTTTTTTTCCACACCATGCTTCTTTATTGAAAACATGCCATAGAGACAATTGCACAGAAAATGTGAAAATTGTTTCAACCAAATCAATTTATAAAAACAGCCCATAGCTTATGATAGAAACCGCAGGAAGAAAAAAAAGAAAGAAGAAGAAGAAGAAGAAAGAACATCACTATCTTAAAATAAGATATGCATCCCCAAGAAGGAACTCTAATCAGTTTAAGTCTTATAAAAGCGGAGCAAATCACGATCATTACTAACAGTTTTAGAAGAGCTAGGGCACACTAAATACTAATAAAAAATAAATCAAAATTAGAACCGAACTTAATTAACAGATCAAGAGCGATTAAAGAGTGATTAAAGAGCTTGTAACGGACCAACTAAACTAACAATGCTTGAGTTCAATGCATATCAGAATCATAATCCTAGGAAGGATTAAGCATATATATTTCACACAAATTCCAGTGAATAATTTCAGAAATGCTATAAAACTTTCTTTGTCAAGGTATCTTTCATCTTTGAAAGTCAGAGAACGGTTCTCGATTACCTGTCGGAAATGCCATGAACCTTTCTTTACCAGAGTCAACACAGATATTATAACAAAATTCGAGCTTCCTGAGTAAGAAAAAAAGAAAAACAATATCTTTACATATAACGATAATTGCACAAAAAATAATTCCTATCTATTGCTAACAATCAAATGAATTAGAAACCCTAATTTTGCATTTGAAGAATCCTATGAATTGCTATATGGATCTTAACAAATGATTAAAATGTTTCAATAATTACCCTAAAATAATAGTAAAAAAGAACATCGAAAGACGCTGAACACATGGATTATGTACCTGCTAAATCAGTCAGTTTATCAAACTTGAAAACAGCGGCAATTATAAAGAAAAATAACTGATATCCCGCCTACAGAAAACATCAAAACGAACCAAAGAATCAATTATATGGGCAAAAACTTAAAAACAAAAAAAACAAAAAGAGAAAATTAAGGAAAATGTAAAACGCATACAGTTACAATAGCAGTTTGAGCTAAGAATTGAGACTCTATGTCACTAAGCATTTTGTTCTTTTGAAATTTTTTTTGTTTTCCTTGCGTTTTCAACTGAAGCTACGAAAAAGGGTTGATTTGCTTTATCTGACTGAAAGGCCCTTTAAAAAGAAAAAAAAAAACTGAAAGGCCCTTTCGTTTGTTGGGGTTGGTTAATGTTATTTAATACAAAATCCAGGTACATTGTATTGTACAACTGTCTATAATATGAACAAAACTAATATGTACAGCCATACGTATAACTTGATATAAAAATAAAATAGAAAAAGCTATTATTTTATATTAATAATTTATTACTCCCCCTCAAGCAACTTGGGGGATCGCGACAAGTTCTTGTATCAGGATATACGGAAGGATAAGACCAAAGACGTTCTACGAGCTTTTTTCTTTTTTTAAATAAAATTGCTTTCCATTAAATATTTATAGCATTATTGACAGTTTGATGAATACTTCGTAGGCATTGCATCCCATAAGAAATTGCAAGGCTTAATTTAGCAGTATCAACAAAAAAATAAAAAATAAAAAAATAGAACATTTATTAACGCTCCATTGGGATTCGGATCTGTGGGCAGTGGGATCCAAAGAGTAAATTTATTTTAATGGCATCAGGGTGTGAGTTAGTGTTCATAAGTTCATACTCCAAAATTCTTTCATGCATTTTCGTCATGGTTTGGTATGAAAATTTTAATTATTATTTATAAATTAATAAAAAATTAAAAATTATTAACATTTATGTCTTAAATTTAAAAAAAATTATTATTAAATAATTTTTCGAGCCTATTGTCCCTTCATACCTTTGTTTTTTATATAATTTTTATTTTTTATTTAAAATTTCAAAGGTTTCTAAGCTGCATCATTTTATTCTGCTTGATTATTGGATTGCACAAATAAAATTTTAATTTTTATCAATTTTTTAATATTTTTAATCTAATCGTAATCATTTTATTTGATCTATTTAATTCATTTAAAAAAATATTATGTGCTTAAATTTTTTTTAAACTAGTAATTTTAAGAATTTATCAACAACTTTATGCTAATTGGGGTGATACTCAGTAAGCAATTCCTTAAAACCCAAAAGAAAATTACAGAAAACCCCTTGTTGAAACATTTGATAGCAGAACAATTGTCCCAATTAGCACCAACATTGCACACCAAACTTGAATTAGTGTTCTTATGGAGCCAATCAGATTGTTAATAGTGTAAACTGATAACTATATTTAAAAATATAAGATATTCTTTCAGGTTA
>JBBYHO010000003.1:418345-430874 GCA_038382025.1 Adansonia gregorii
AGATCTCAAAATCATTTTTTCTTACAGTGGCATCGACTACTCTCTTCTTTCGAAAAGAGGAAACAAGTAAGTTCATAGCAGGAAGAGTCAAATTGGGTTGTTAGAAAGCTTAAGGGAAGAGATTTGACTATATTAATATTAAGAAAGCCTGGAATGCATGCATTTATCTTTGGCAGGAGGGAAACCGAAAGCTTCATGGGAGTCAAAGACAGATAAGAACAAATTTTGTATAGTCTAATTGTTAGTAATGTTAGGGATAGATTAACTAGGAATATGAATCTAGGAAATTATCATGTAAATAAAAGTTTTAGTGATACACAGGAGCTAAATATATAGATATTCAAATGCAATATGTTTGAACTTGAGTTTTGATGTACAACTATGCATTTGTAATAGGACTTTCTGCTTCTTTTAGATAAATAAAATTTTTTGCTTATTCAAAAAAGAAAGAATAAAGGATGGACTTTCTTCACAGAGCTTGAAATTTCCATATGTGAAATTAAATGCAATAAAAAGTTAAAACACAGAGAGAGAGAGAGAGGGAGAGAGAGAGAGTTCCTCGACTAAAGATAAATTTGCAAGTTTTAATATCCTACCAAAAATAGGGATTTGTTCTCACCAATTAAAATCTAGGTTGTGATCACATTCCATACCAAATGCTACTTACATAAAATCTATTTTCAAATTTAGTATGTCCCTCTGTTACCTGTCCAAACAAACTTTTTAATTTATAGAAGGATATGAACAAAAATTTTATGTTTAAAAGATAAATTTATACATAAAAGTGAGGTTCATTTTAAATATGAATCGGATTTGGTTCTAATATCAAATTCCAGCTTTGTCTAGTATGGTTAGGATCATTTTTGAATTATATAATATTATGTTTTATATATTATGCATATCATATAAAATTAAATACATAATATTATAATATAAATATTAAAAAATATTAAATTATTTATATTTAAAAACTTAATAAAAGATCTTTAAAAAATGATAATAAAAGAAAAATATATAAATTACAATGATTAAAAAAAATAATATGTTTTTTGAATTTTTTTTCTTTATAAAATAATGTAGGTGAACTTAAAAGAGTCAGGCTATCTAATTAAAATATGAATAGGCTTAGATAAAATCTTATATTTCAACCGAACTTGACTTAGATAGAATATGAGACCTATATTTTGGACTAAGCTCAGCTTTGACAAATATATGATATCAATATTATACATAGACCTGATTCAAATCCAACTTGGCTTCAACTTGAATACCTCTATTTCCCATATACTTCAACTATTCATATCACTTAGACTTATTTATGAATTAAATAGCCTCAACATGGTAAGCTTGCTTATATTCGACCAAGGTAGGTAAAAATTTTTAAATTTCAAGTCAGCTTGACATAACCCAAATTATTATTTATTTTATAAAAAAATTTTATTTAAATTTAATTATAAAATAATAATATTTTAAATAATAATATAAATTTTTAATAAAACTCGATTCGAACATGACTAAAAAAAATTTTGAATCTCAATTCTATCCATAAACCCTCAGTATTTTCTAAAGAAAATTATGAATATAATTAAGAGAAATAATATGATCTA
The DNA here is from genome assembly GCA_038382025.1 of Adansonia gregorii. NCBI lineage: Eukaryota > Viridiplantae > Streptophyta > Magnoliopsida > Malvales > Malvaceae > Adansonia > Adansonia gregorii. Next base: position 419,953 of record JBBYHO010000003.1, read on the forward strand.
AAAACAAAATAACAGATTAAATAACGCCAAATTATGTGCCTCTGTGCTTCAACTGTCAGTATCGCCTTCAATAAAAATGCAAAAAAGGAAAATAGATAAAAGAACGGTTTGAATGTTTGGAAATAAGTATCTGGAGTCCTCCCCCTGCCCCTTCGTTTCTCCGGATCTATCGGGCAAGAAATAAAAAAATAAAAAAAATAAAAAAAAGAATTATTTTATTTTATCTTTTTGTATTATTATTTATGTCAATATTAATAAAGCAGATAGATAATAGGTGAGAAGGAGAAGGAGAAGGAGAAAGAGGGAAACTAGGAATTGGAATCGGAATCGACAGCGGGCAATGCGGGAATTGACTGGTTGTGAATCCAAGCTATACAGAGTATATGGGGTCAACTGGCGCTCTCTTCGACGCTGTTCTTCGCTGGTTTCAACGTTGCCATTTTATTACCTCTTCTTCTTCTTCTTCTTCTTCTTCTTCTTCTGATTCTGATAATAATAATAATAATAATAATAATAATGTTATCCACCTCGATCACCATGATCATTCAACTTCTACAGTGGCTCTGACTCAAAAACAACAACAAAAGGTAGAAGAACTCATTGTTCTGGATTCCGACTTTTCTTCCCTGAAGCTCATCAAAGTTCCCAACCATAATCCTCCCCGTATTACTTCCATGGATTCTCAGAAAAAGGTATTTTCTTTTGTCTCCCATATCTGGTTTCATTCTTTCCCTCCTTTTTTTTTTCTTTTTATAATTGAAAATGCAAAATTTTTTATTTTCGAACTGATAATTGGGAAGACTTTGTTCATTTAAGCAATAAAATCATAAATTTGCTTTTTTTTTTTGGTTCTAAATTTTGCTTTATGAATCATATCAAATCTCTTTAAAAGTGGCCAAATTTGTTGCTCATAAGGTTTTTATTTTTCTTCTAAAAAGGTAGTTTTAATTTATTTTCTTGATAAAAATAGGTCACGTACTTTTCTTTAACGATAATTGATTGATAGATTAGCATAAATTGTGATCTATGACATTTGATTTGAATGATGTCCAATGAATTACATTTGTTGTTCATCCTGTGTTTTATATATATAGATATAATATATTTATTTATTTAACAGCATCTGGATGATTACTATTTTAGAGGCTTGGAATCCAATTCCATTGCTTTTTTTTTTTTTAATAAATAATTGATCAATTTTATTATTAGACTTTGAAGATTGTAAATTGCCTTTAGTATCAGGATAAAATCAATCAAAGCTAGAAGCTTTCTTTGTTCTTATTTTCTTCTTTCATTCTCAATCTATTATTTCATAGATACTATATAATTACCCATAATATCTTCAGCAGCATTATTTTCTTGTTGTATAATTTGGAGAGCAAGGGCACTGCTGTGTCTAGGTTGTTGATCTGCTTCTCATAGCCGAATTTTATTTCAACATAGAAAAGTAAGGGGCAATGGCCCTTTCAGTTTGCATGTTTAAATTTATTTATGGCAGCTGCTGAGAGGTATGAGGAGAACCCCATTCCTGTCATTTTGGAAGGCTAATACGAATTGTTATCGAGAGGCTGCATCTATGATCCTGAGGTTTCTTATGATTGTTTTTACTTTGGAAATTTCACTTTGCTCTTAGCTAGCGTGCACTTTTAAACGTCATTTGTTTCTGTTTTGTTGTAGAACCAGTGATATAATAAAATAGAACTCATTAATCTATCTTTTCAATACGTGCATCTCCTGTCGCGCTCCATTTTTGTTCCTTGTCTCTAGATAGGGCTTTTGATGTTTCTAAACGATGGTGCTATACAGGGTGCACTTGAAACAGAATTTTTCACTGAGTATGGAGAGGCAAACCGATATCAGATTCAGGAGATCATTGGAAAAGGAAGTTATGGGGTTGTTGCTTCTGCTATTGACACGCACACTGGTGAAAAGGTTGCAATAAAAAAGATTAATGATGTCTTTGAGCATGTCTCTGATGCAACGCGGATTTTGAGGGAAATCAAGCTGCTGCGGTTGCTTCGGCATCCGGATATTGTAGAAATAAAGCATATTATGCTTCCTCCATCACGCCGAGAATTCAAAGATATTTATGTTGTTTTTGAGTTGATGGAATCTGATCTTCACCTAGTAATTAAGGCCAATGATGACTTAACTCCTGAGCATCATCAGTTTTTTTTATACCAGCTTCTTCGCAGTCTGAAGTACATACACTCGGGTCAGTGCATTTCAGTAAGCTTCCCTACCACTACCTCTTAGTTTTATTGTTGATTTTTTTTTTTTTTAAATTTCTGCAGCAAATGTATTCCATCGAGATTTAAAGCCGAAGAACATCCTTGCCAATGCTGATTGTAAGTTGAAGATATGCGATTTTGGGCTTGCACGAGTTTCATTTAATGATGCCCCATCAGCGATTTTTTGGACTGTATGTTGTTCTTTCATGAAATCTTGAAGCTTCTGCATTTATCTTTCCTTACTATTTCTCAAAAGGCTTAATTTTTGCTTTTAAACCTTTTTCCACGTTACATAGGGTAAGTCTCCAAAAAGCATGTGCTAACTAATTAAACTTGTTTAATCCATTAAGGACTATGTAGCAACTCGTTGGTATCGAGCACCTGAACTGTGTGGATCTTTTTTCTCCAGAGTAAGTTCTTTTGATCTTCTATATATTAGGCTTTTCATCTTTATATTCTTGTTTCCAGTTGCTGAGATGGCTAAAAGAGTTGAAAGAGATATGTTTCTGTTTTGATTACCTGGTCATGGATTTTTTTTACTTTGGTTTCTTGAAATATTTTTTGCCCCGTGGTCTTTCCCCTTCTACTTTCTTTGGAACGGTTATTGTTGATATTTATCCTGAGTAAAACTTGTTTGGAACTGTTGCTCATGAGTTTGATTTCTTTGAGCTTTGAATTCATTTTCTTTAACAGTAAAAACCACATCAAGACATTTCCTTCTACTTTTTGATGGATACTGAGTTTTGCATATACGCAAATCTTCACTGTGTAATTTGATGTTATCAGTAGCATGTTTGAGTAAGGTTCTTGGAGACTAGTTTAATTTTAAGTTTTCATCTTTCGGGTGGTTAATGGCAGATTGTTTCGCACTTCTCAGTGGATAGTATTTCTATCTTATGTAAAATTTAACTTTGCTGCATTATCTTTAATTTATCTGTCAGCCATTTCTTTAAATTGTTCTTTATTGTTTCTTTTCTACTGCATCTTCCATGGAGAATTCTTGAAGCTGAATCTTGCAGTTCTGTTTTGAAAATGTTAACCGTTGTTCTTGCAATTTGGAGCGAAAAAGTCAAAATGTTACCTGAAAGTTGTTAAAAGTTCCTTTTTAACAATGATTAATTGTGGTGATCGCCTTTGTAAGCACTTTTTTGCAGGGTTTTTTTTTATTAATAACCTTGATTTAATGTGACCTTAAAGAGGCTATGTAATTGATAGGTATATTCTCTGTTTGCTCAAATCTCTTGCAATTGAGCATATTAGCAAAGACTAGGAGCTAAAAACAAAATTGTTCTGCTCTCTTCTGTGAGTTCCACCTGCATTAAAATGTGGTTTTATGCCATGCTCTGTTGTCATGAATATTTGGCCACTTTTGATTCTATTGGTGCACCTATCATTGTCTTCATTTGGCATTTTTCTTTTGGTGCGAGTGAGTGTTTGTGTGGAGGGTGCAAATCACTTGTTTTTATATATCTTTTGAACATGAGAAGTGCAGCATTAGAAATTTCATTTGCCTTATGATGTATAATATTTGTGTTAAAAAAGTTTTATTTGGCTTTAATTGTAATTTCCAAGTCTTTCGTCCTTTTGTAGTACACTCCTGCAATTGATATATGGAGCATAGGATGCATATTTGCTGAGATGCTTACTGGAAAACCACTATTTCCTGGAAAAAATGTGGTGCACCAATTGGATCTCATGACTGATTTACTAGGCACACCCCCTGCTGAATCCATATCAAGGGTTAGTTATCTTGTTTTCTTATATTCAACTTAATATGCATTTGCTTCAACCTGACACTGATTACAAGCTTTGTTGTAGTCTTTGAGGCTATAATGGAGAGATTAAATACTGACAAACTCCCCAGTGCTTAATTTATCATGACCTCGCAGATTAGAAATGAAAAGGCAAGGAGGTACCTTAGTAGCATGCGTAAAAAGATACCAGTTCCTTTCTCACAGAAGTTCCCTAATGTGGATGCTCTAGCGCTTCGCCTACTTGAGCGCTTACTTGCATTTGATCCAAAAGATCGTCCCACAGCTGAAGAAGTAAGATTGAGCTATCCAAGTGATTCAAAAAAAAAAAAAAAATCAAAAGCACTAAAAATGAAAGGAAGTATGCATACAAGAGATAGCCTGAAATTGACCCACAAAAGGGGAAAAGTAATTTCTTGCTAACATTTTATATATTCAGAAAATATTAAGGTTATAAGTTATGATTTCCATTGAATTGAAATTCATGAAGGGATTGTCCTGAATGCAACTTCTTTGATTTGAAGCCCCATCAACTTCACTTCATCAAAGATATATGATAATTCCTCTCAACATTGACATCAAATAAAGTATAAATGATAAATGTGCCAGTTAGATCCTGACGTACATGCTTCTGAAATCCCTAAGCGTGATATGTTATGCTTGCAGGCATTAGCTGATCCATATTTTTATGGTTTGGCAAATGTGGATCGTGAACCATCCACTCAACCTATTTCAAAACTAGAATTTGAGTTTGAGAGAAGGAAATTGTCAAAAGAAGATGTTAGAGAGCTGATTTATCGAGAGGTACTCCACATTTGTTGCTTTGGTATCATCTGGGTTTTATTTATCATATAGCTTAACCAACTCCTGGCTCGGAGTGAACAGATATTGGAGTATCATCCGCAGATGCTGCAGGACTATCTCCATGGTGGAGATCAGACCAGCTTCATGTACCCAAGGTTATAAAACACTTATTTTTAGATTAACTTCACTCATATAAATGAGAGCTGTGATGGTCATCTCTTTATATATGCAAATAACAATTTGGACTGAGGTTTAAGGATCTGTCACTCTTTCTTGACTAAGTGAATGTTCTTTCTTTTCTCCATCGTCTTTGAACTGGTTAGCTATGTGATTTTTTTTTTCTTCTTAGGATCTTTAAGCATGAGAACATATTTTGTTTTGGTTTAGTTTCATTATCAACTTGACGTGTCAACGAATTTTATAGTGATACATGTATAAAAGACAATTCATTTATGAAGGAATTTCATAGTGATACAAGAATATCTGAGGAAAAAAATTAGTGTTACCCAATAGTTTGAAAACCTAACAATTGTACTTACGGTAAAGTAGCGGTTTTTTGTTTAATTGGTTCAACCCGTCAGTTCAAAAGATTGTAAAATAATCTTTCTATAAATGTAAAAATAAAGTATTAATGGAAAATATGAAAAATATGAAAAATAATAAAAAGCAGTTCAACCTTGATCTGGTTCAATGGTGCACACCCCTTTCCTTCCCCCCCCCCTCTGATTTTACTGGCTTTCGAGTGGTTTCATCTTCACTTAATTCAATATTCATATCTGGACTGGAGAGGCCATGAGTTCCCTGTCCAACCCATTCGATTAGCCAGTCCAGTCTTGTCCTGAAAAAAGGGTATTACCATACATGATTTATATTTATGTATGTATGTGTGTGTGTGTGTATGTGTGTATGTGTCTCTATATATATATATATATGTCAGTAAATGCTTTTTCTAAAAGTATGTCTAGTTTGTTCCGTGAATAGTTGGTGTACCTTCGTGAAATCATATTAAGATCAAATAGAGCTTCATCTCAGTGTCTAACATAGTCTTCATTTTTGTTATTGGCTGGGTTTTGTATCCTTTCTTAAATGGGAGAAGTACTAAATCAATACGATTTTGAAAGTTTTGGGTTTCTTCTTATTAAAGTTGTGAGAAAGTATATCTTGAACTCAAACACATATGAGCACTCATGTTTGGTCAGACCAAACACTAACCAAGCAAAAAATATTGACATACTTTTCCCTTATTCTCATGAGGCGTCTACGTTCTCACCCTTGTGAGCCTTACAACTCTTTCGAGTGCTTAACTTTTGTTACTTAATATGATGCCCAAGATTGTCCTTATACAATTTAAATACACTTTAGCAAGGTAATACATTTTGAGTGGCTTAGAAGATCAAATTGCTGTTCAAGTTATGTAGTACTGAAGTGAAATACAAGGGAAAAGGATGAAAAAAGGTCCAGAAATTCTAGTTGAGATCATTTACTTCTGGGATCGCAATTAACATTTTCTTTTCTTTTCAATTTGATAGTGGTGTTGACCGATTCAAGCGACAATTTGCACATTTGGAGGAACATTATGGTAAAGGTGAAAGGAGTACTCCACTTCTAAGACATCATGCTTCTTTGCCTAGGTATGCTTTGTAAAATTTTAGGAATCATATTAGTTTTGTGCCCTTTTTATTTTCAAAATTGTAAAATCAAGGGATGTCCTATCATACTTAAGATGTTAGAACATACCTGTAGTTTGTCTAGTTCACGTGTTGCATTTCAATTTGCCCGATCAACTGTGCTATCTTCTTATCAGAGAGAGAGTTGCTGCTCCCAAGGAGGAGAATGCTCGTCAAGATAATGATGGTGAGAAAAATGCAGCTTCAGTATCTCGGCTCTCAGATGGTTCAGAAAACACAAATGCAGAAGGGCAAAATGGCCCTAGCAAACCAAACTGTAGCGCTCGTAGCCTATTGAAGAGCGCTAGCATTAGTGCCTCCAAGTGTGTTGTTGTAAAAGAAAAAGAAGACACAGAGGTAGACCTTCTCTAATTTACTAGACCTTTCTCTTACAATCTAACATCAAGTTAGCATGAAGCGAAAACTGTTATTGTAAAATCTTCAACTGTTTGTCTCGCAATTGACATCAGTTTCTTTTTGCGGAACCGAAAGAATGTTATATAGTTATCTTGTTTGACACTGCATTTATTTTTCCTGCTGCAGGATAAACCAGCTGAAACCACTGATGAGACAGTTGATGCCTTGTCTCAGAAGGTTGCGGCTCTTCATGCTTGATTGAAACTTCCGATTGGCTTTCAAAGGCTTTAGTTGGCTTTTGTGCATTACCCCTTTTTGCCTTGATTATTGGGAAGAGGGTAATTCGTAGTGATTAGTACCAAACATTTTCCTTTTCTCTTTCATTGGACAGAAGCTAACAGTAGGACAATATCATAGCAAATATCGTTGCATTAATGCAGTACATAGAAGTCTTCACCTGACATGCAAGCTCCATTTACATTTGAAGAAGCAAGAGATGTATTTGTTCTATTGTGAACTTTAGAAATGCCATGTTAGGGAGTAAGAATTTTGATTTTCAGGAAAAAGAAAACAGTGTATACTATTTCGGATCCAACTGATAGTCGTGCTATATTGCAATTTTCTAGTAAAAGAAAAAAGGTCGCATTCATGGTCATCTGTGTGCTATACCTAGGACTGGGATTTATGAAGAAATAATAGTCAAGTTATGATGGTACAGTGTTTCTACATTGATACACGGATGACCTCTTTCTTGTTCAAAGCAGGAGGATTCATCTCACATTGAGGCTTTTAGAAAAAGAAATCTATTATCCGCAGTGTTCTGAGTTTAAAAGGGCTCTCACTGGCCTGCAAATTTGTTAATTAAGTCACCTCATCTAATTCCGAGTATATTATAAGCATTCTAAATTGCTACAAGCGTATTTCTTTTTACAATGAAATGATATCTTAATAGTTTTATTCCATTAAGCGATCATTTCACCACAGATAAAGCCATGTAAAGAAATGATGGATGGGATACCAATTCCAAATCCTAATTTCTAAGCATGCTAATTAAGGTTGTCAATGTGTGGAAAGAAAAAATATATATATATATGATGTTAAGAAATGCATTAATTTCTAGATTTGTTCAGGGTTACCAGAGCATCTCTCGTATAAAATCGTAGGCAGGATTATGGTAAAAAATCAGGGTTACAACTCAAAGCAGCACGTGACCCAAAGTTCGCGGCCCACCGTGCGTCTTAATCAAAACCACTTACGCATGTAATCTAACTTTCCCACGAAGGAAAGAAGCTAAGCAGAATGTAGTCACAATTGCTCATCAAACCATCCAAGAAACAAGCGCAACCATGAATTATAAACCAAGCTACACTTCCCCACTACTAGTATTTACGAGGTCTATATCAGTAACTTTTGTCTTTCCTGTAAATTTTCACAATGCTGATTCGAGATTTTCCAATGAAAAATTATAATCACCAACAGCAAGAACTAGAATTTTGGACCCTCAGTTAAAAAAGTAGTTTTTTTTTTTTATGTGATGCGAGTAAATTTTAGAAAAAAAAAAAGTGAGTAGATTGGTGGGTTTTTTTTATAAGAAAAGTAGATGTTTTTAAAATTTTATTAAATAGTTAAAATTATTTTATTAAAAATTATTAAAAGACAATAATATACTTGCATTTAATTCATTAGCATATATTATATTTAATGTTGGCATAAATTTTACGGAGTTGGGTGTCACTTAAGCTACTTTATATTAGTAAAGATTATTATAGACAAATGCAATGTTTTTTAATAATTAAGGTTACCAAAATTTGATTCCAAGTGACTAAAACTTAAAGTCTGACATTCTACTAATAGGCCACAGACTGTTGGCTTTGCAAGAATTATTATTGATCCTAATTTTTGTTAAAGGAAAACATCATATTGCAAAGTTGGGAATGTTGAATTTCATACATCATGCTTGCAATAAGTTTGGCGCACCAAGTGGAAATTCATTAAAGGGCTAATTGCACGCCTGGTCCCTGAGTTTTAAGTCATATTTTATATTGATTTTTAAACTTAAAAATGTATCAATTAGGTTCTCAATTTGAAAGTTTTATAAGATGTGATTCTGCCGTTGGTAAAATTATTAGAATAAGTGTTAAAACAATTGTTGATGTAATCCTTTCTTTTCTTTTCTTTTTTCTTATTCCTTTATTTTTTTTTCTTTTTCAAATTTTATATTAAATTTCTTTTATAAATAAATAAAACAAGAAAAAATAATTATATTATAATTTAAATTAATTCATGCAAAATAATTAATTTATAAACATATAAATATTTATTTAAAATTAATTTTAAAAAATTGATTCTAATTTTTTGTTTCTTTCCTTTTTTTTTTCCTTTGTTTCCCATATTATCTTCTTGATAAATAAACCAAAATATAATTAAAATTTTATATTAAAATGTAAACTAATTTTATAAATATTAAATAATTTATAAAAATATAAAATATCTATTTAATTTAGTTTTTTAATTTTTTATTTCTTCCTATATCATATTCTTTCTCTTCGTTATAAATAAATACAAAAAATAAATAATTATTATACTACAATTTTGATTAATTTTATAAAAATTAAATAATTTATAAAATATTTACTTGCATTAATTTTATAGAATATATAAAAACATTTATTTACATTAATTTAGGGGATTTTTCTGAGCTCTTCATGATCGAAAATGATTGGTTTGACTCTCCGCCGCTAGTCTAATATAAATAAATATGGATTTTTAATTAAATTAATGTAAATAAATATTTATTTTTATGACTTATTTCATTTTTTTTGAAATTTAATTTTAAATTATGATATAATTTATTAATATTTTTATTTGTTTTTATTTATAAATAAGAAAAAGGGAAAAAAAGTAAAAAGTAAAAGACTCAAAATATTTTTAACAAATTATTAATTTTTATAAAAATAATTTAAATTATAATATAATTATTTTTATTTTTATTTATTGATAAAGAGGATAAAAAAGAAAAATATAATAAAGAAGAAATAAAATTTAAAAAGTTAATGTGAATAAACATTTTACATTTTATAAATTATTTAATATTTATAAAAATAATTTAAATTATAATATAAGTTATTTTTTATGTTTTAGTTAACTTATGAAGATGATAAAAAGCGGGAAAAAAAAGGAAAAAGGGAAAGAAATAAAAAAGTAAAAATAGTTTTTTATAAAACTAATTTTGGTTAAATATTTTATATGTTTATAAATTAATTATATTTGCATGAATTGATTGTATTATAATTATAATGTAAATTATTTTTATTTTTTTCATTTTTTATTAAAAAAAAAGAAGATATAAAATTTGAAAAGGAAAAAAAAAAATTAAAGGAATAAGGAAAAAAGGAAGGATTAAAGACATCTGTCATTTTAACGCCTATACTCATGGTTCTACGATAGAAAAACCAAATTAATATGAAATCTGAAATTGAAGATCTCATTAATACATTTTGAATTTTAGTATCAATTGAAAATATATACTAAAATTTGAGGACCACATGAATAGTTAACCTTTCATTTGACCTTGCAATCTTTCCTTTTCTTTTTCAACTATAAGCTAACTACATTCAAATTCACTGATAGTTAAATTAAACATTGAGCACCCTTTGAAGGTTGAATTCAAATAATTTAGGATTAAGTTTAAAAAGAAAAAAAAAATTAAAGTCATGGATCTCATTAACTAAGCTGTTGGTAATATGATATCTTTCCTAGAAGACATGTCCGAGATCAATCAGCATCAAGGCATGGAGGTGCAGACTTTGGTTTAGAGAAATAGCTTGGGGCAAAGGATTTAGAAATGGATGCAAGAAAACCAGAAAAACTTTGTTTCCTTCTTGTGGGTTTGTTTTATGATTCTTTTTCTGTTAGTATTTTGGGTCTTTGCTCGTTGAAAAATGTTACAATGGGGATAATTTTGCGGTCTAAAAAATTGTTCAGAACTTGGAGAAATAGTTCGTTCAAAGATGGAAATTTTGTAGTAGAATAAGTTAGTGAGGATAGTGCCTTTGGAAAAAAATTCATTAATACTTTTTATAATTATATTACGAAAAAACAATCAACCCCTC
>JBBYHO010000003.1:436863-458304 GCA_038382025.1 Adansonia gregorii
CTATAAATTTGAAATTTTAGTACGAAATTCTAGATCCACGAGTAGATTTTTTATATGAATATTATTGAATATTTGTCAAGATGATTAAGTTTTTAGTTAAATTTAAATGCTGCAGTATATTCTTTTGAAGTATCTTTCCATTAGCTAAAGTTAAAATATTGTAATTGTAATTAAATTACAAAATAACAGTACTTGAAGTATAGTTTATATTTTTCCTCAACTATTAGTATTTTTCTTAGAAGACAAAATAACTAAATCACTAAATTTAGTAACTTAATTCATCTAAAAACCTAATAAACATTCCATTCATCAATAATCTAATTGTAATTAAATTATAGCATAATTAAATTACTGTATCCACTAACATTCAAATTATTGAATTATATTGATAGAAAATCTAACATTCTAACTTAGTATTCCAAGAATTATTAATATAAAAATTATGAATTAGATTGTGAAAAATTTGCGCACACACCTTAAATGAAGAATCCGTCCTCCGCTTTAATCTTATCTAAATGCAGTAATGAATAAATTTGTGGCCCTCTATCTTCTTCTTGATTTAGCCTTTTCCCTTAATGTTTTATGGGAGATTATAAGCAGCAATTTTTTTTCCCTTTTCTTTCACCTCTCTGCTTTTTTTTTTTTTATTATGTTCTAACTTTCTTAAAATGTATTTTATATTTTTTTGTTTTAAATTGATGAGGAAAACACAAGAGATGATATTTTACCAGGAAAAAAAAAAGCAAAATTAATTTTTCATTTCCAATGTCAAAGTCACGAATTAGATTCCATTATCCATTAACTATTAAAATTGTGAAAGTCTTAAATATTGGGATTTTTATCACAAGTCCTGCTGCTCTTAATAATTTTTTTTTAATATTACATACTGATCTTAATATTTTCAAGTTAGTGGGGTCAATTTAAAATTTCAATGGGGCCAAGTTGTTTTCCTAAATTGTTTGTAGCCTTGGCAATGCATATATTTTAAGGGAACTTTTAAAATTTCAGTGGGGTCATATGACCATACTGGCTTGTGGCTTTGCCCTGTTCCAGGGGGTCATGTTCATATGGGTGTGCGTTTGTGTCGATAGACTTGTGCAATTTATGCTGATCACTCTAATACTTAGGACAATCCTAGCTGATTTGTGCATAAGTATTTGTTTGATTGTATCTTTCAATTATATGGTTTTGTTGTTTCTTTTCTACCTATGCTTCCCTCTATTTCGAGTTAGGGCCTGTACAACCCTCCTTGTCTTAATGATTTTTCTTTTTCTAAAAAAAAGTTGATTGACTGAAGCATGGCAATGGTGACATGAGAATTTTGTTAAACCTCTCTTTTCTTGCGTATATTATTTTGCATGAGTACTGGTTATTTTCCTTTACTTATATGAATACACGTACATTTATTTAAAAAGACTATGGCTTTTGGGAGAAGTAGAAATTTTTTTTACGAAAAGTGGAATCTAGCCAAGTTTGGAAGATTGGGTCCTTAGGAGAACTATCATTTCATATTGCAGCTAGAATTTTCTGGAAACTAAAAATAAGTCAACCTATTTTATGAACAACCTTAATAGATCCCGCTCAATGACCCTTACTTTAAAACACAAACACACATGCTCATAGACATGCAAGCTGAACTCATATTTTGCCCCATGTTTGGAGAAATGTCCAATAACCCAGCCTAACAAGGGGGAAAAAAAAACTCATGTGTCTCTCTGATGTTTGGAGTTTATGATTGTTTGAACTTTCGTATGCTTTTCATTTCACCTATTAATGCATAGGCTGAAATGCTCCAATCTTTTATTTGCAGAGATCACTCCAATTTTGTAAATTGTGTAAGATTTTCTCCGGATGGAAGCAAATTCATAACTGTAAGCTCTGATAAAAAGGGTATTATATTTGATGGAAAAACTGGGGAGAAGATTGGAGAATTGTCATCTGAGGGTGCCCACAAAGGCAGCATTTATGCTGTCAGCTGGAGTCCTACTGGTAAACAGGTGAGCATGTGAGAACTTTTATGCTTGGCAGTTGAAATTCCAATGTAGATGTTACGTACAACTATATCAACATAGCATTGACTTAAGCATTGAACAAATGTGAATAACTTGTTTCACCATTGCTATATTAGTCTTGGAGTTATTGTTGCAATGGAACATACAAAAGAATAAACAATCAACGTGACAGTTTATCCAGTTGATAAAATAGGTTTACCTTCTTTCTCAATTTTATATGCATTTGATGTGCAGCTGTCATTTTTTTCGTTAATGCGATTTGTCTCTACTTAGAAAAGATTTTATATTTTGAGCTATGAACTGAGCATTACAATAAAAGTGTATGGTTGTTGTTGCCAACATTGTAGATAATGACTTACTGGCATACAATATATTTCCTGTGTCTAGGAATTCTGGTATATTGCATCTTGTTTTTAAGCTTAATGCATCGAGTTCAAAGAGGCCTTTTGCTGAATGAAGATAGAAGGTAGGCCCAGGTGTAATTCCTATCAAGGTTTGGAAATGCTCCGATGAGGTTGCAATTGGTTGGTTGACAAACCTTTTTAACAAGATTAAGCAAAATAATAAGATGCCTGATGATTGGAGAGAGTACCTTTGTCCTTTATGAAAAACCAAAGGCGACATTAAAGATTTCTCAAATTATAGAGGAATAAAAATCATGAGTCATATTATGAAAAGGATTATTGAGCAACATTTGGGATTAATGCTTGTTAATTTGGTTTAGTTTGGTTTGGACACCATGCACTGAATATCTTTTGTTCATGAATCAGATTTTCTAGAGCGTTTAAATTACCATCATGCCATTTTTTTACGAAGGGACTTAAAAGCTTTCACTCCCCCCTCCTTTTTCTTCTCTAATTTTTTGTATTTTAGTGCATATGCATCTACAGTTACATTAATTATAGTTTTCTTTCATGATGTGCCCTTTTCTAGTGCAACTTTACTTAATTTGATTTTAAGATTTATTAGTACTTTTTTCCAGGTGCTGACAGTATCTGCTGACAAGACAGCAAAAGTATGGGATATCGCTGAGGATGGTAGTGGGAAGTTGAAGAAAACATTGACATGCTCTGGCTCTGTTGGAGTTGATGACATGCTTGTTGGATGTCTTTGGCAGAATGATCATCTTGTCACTGTCTCTCTAGGTGGTACAATTAGTCTATTTTCTTCTGGTGATCTCGAAAAGGCCCCACTTCAGTTATCTGGACACATGAAGAATATCACTTCATTAGCTGTCCTAAAGAGTGACCCAAAATGTATACTGTCTAGTAGTTATGACGGGCTAATAGTTAAATGGATTCAAGGTTTGGGATATAGTGGTAAATTACAGAGGAAAGAGAATTCTCAAATTAAATGTTTTGCTGCTGCTGAAGAAGAGATTGTTACTTCTGGGTTTGACAATAAGGTACTCATCTCTTCTATTTCTGACCTCTGATGAAACACTGCTTTTAAGATTAACTTTCTTGATTTATTTATTTATTGTTATTGGAGGAGGATGAAAACTTGCTTCTTACATGTCATTGGTTTATGTTTCTTCATTAATATTTTGAAGCAGTGGGTCTATTATGGTGCATCCTACTTGTTAACCGAAATAACCCCTCAGATATGAGTACATATTTGACATGAATATAAGCTTTCCCCTAGTATCCTCTTTGAAAAGTCTAATATATATCTGACATGAGTATATTAGGGAAAAAAATGAAGTAACGTAGACCAATCTATTTACGGTGTGAAGATCATGGTTTAAGAATAACATGAAACTTTTAAGTGATAATTATTTGGGTAAAATGTCTTAAGATAAAAAATGCGGTGCTCGCTATGAGGTACTATCTACTTTAGAGGTCTTTTGTCCTTTAGGAAAAGGCATCTTAATAGAGGAAGGTTGGCCTTTTGCTTTATAAAGCCATAGTCCAATCCTTGGCTAGTCAAGGTGTGATCACTTTCCCTCTCAACACTAGCTTCCCTTCTTAAGGGTGTGAACTGTGATTTTCCTGAGGGCTGGTACGGATGCAAAACGAATTCCCACAAATGTGGCATCATTAATGATGCAAGTATTGCTAGATTGCACCTGCTATAAGGTATTGTTTGCATTGGAGGTCTCAAGAATGTCCTCATGATTGTCCATTGAGAAAAGGCACATTGATAGCGGAAGGGTGGCCCTTTGCTTTATAAAGCAATGATCCAATCCTTAGCTAGCTGATGTGGGATCGTTTTCCCCCTCAATAGAACTGATATGTTATTTTAAATATTAGTGTGCACTAAGCTGTAGAATAGATGTTATATGTTACTGAATTTAGTATCTAAAAGAATCAGCAGCTTTAGCTTCTAGTAATGGTATGATGTTAGCTCTCTTTTTTCTTTCTTCCCGTTTCCTTGTGTCTATGCACATGTGATCTGTTTTCTATTGAGTAAAAGGCTAAACTGAGACATTTATGTGGATTATCATATTCCATACCTCATTATTATTATTTTTTTTCTTTTGGATAAGTAGGTTTCTTTTATTTCTTATGTTTTCCTTTTAATGCCACTCCTATTTTCCAGATATGGAGAATTTCTCTGCACGGGGATCAGTGTGGGGATGGAGATTCAGTTGATATTGGCAGTCAACCAAAGGACTTGAGCCTTGCCTTCCTCTCTCCTGAACTTGCTTTGGTTACAACTGACTCAGGAGTTGTCATGCTGCGTGGAACAAAAGTGGTATCAACCATTAACCTTGGTTTTCCTGTGACAGCATCAGCAGTTGCACCCAATGGAACTGAAGCTGTTATTGGTGGGCAGGATGGTAAATTGCATATATATTGCATCACAGGCGATACCCTTGAGGAAGAGGTAGTACTTGAGAAACACCGAGGTGCTATTACTGTCATACGCTACTCTCCAGATTTTTCAATGTTTGCATCTGGAGATGTAAATCGAGAAGCTATAGTGTGGGACCGTGTCTCTCGAGAGGTATTATTTTCATTAGCACGACAGATTTTTCTTTATTCTTTTAGCATTTGAATATCTAATAATTTGTGCGGTAATTGTGGCTAATGTGCTACATGTTACCAGTTGGCTGTCTCTCTCCGTTTCTTCATCCTCGTATATTTATGCTTATACACTCCCAAAGTGGAGAGAGACGTGAACAAAGTTTAATGCTGTGCATACATATAGTAACTTTGTCTTTTATATTTCACTGATGAAGATTATTTTACATTATGTCGTGGTCTTGCGTTACAGTTTTTGAGTTCCATTTTGCTTTTTGTCTTTTTCTTCTCAATAACTTAAGCAGACTGAAGGGTGAAATCTGGAAATTCGTGTATTTTGCCATGTCATAATCGTGTTTAAAATATTTAATATTTCTATTGATTTTGATACTTAATAATTTGTACTATATAAATTTTAAGACATTTATTTGTGTCGTGTATTAAGTACTTTATCAATGTCATGTTCTTGTAATCATGTCTAAAATTACTAGGCGTAAGTTTGTGTTGAGTCACTTGTGTTGCATAGGCATTTGCTAACTGAACCTTATGATGACCTTCCCATATATTTTCCGGGGGGGAAGGTAGTGATTGGTCATTGATTTAGAATAAGCCTCGACCCAGAAATAGAATATCTCATTTCGGGACATCGATAGATTTTTATTTTTCATGGAAAAATTTTGGACCATTTGGTTTCTGTCTCCAGCCTAGCGGCAGTGGAACAGACATGTAACAATGGAAAATGAATGTTTCATCATATGCGATATTAGTCCATTTTGAAAGATAGTTCATTTTCTCTTTTGTTTGGGTAATGTATGTTTTGTAGTCCATCACAATGATGCCATGCATTGTCCTTGTTTTTTTTCCCCCCCTTTAATGCTGGACTATGTTATCTATTCACGCTTTTGAATTGCTCTCTGTTGCATTTTGGAACTCTAGAATTCGTAAAAATTGTCTTACTTATTTTTAACAAATGCTGCTCTGCAGGTAAAGCTGAAAAACATGTTGTACCATACTGCTCGTATAAACTGTCTTGCTTGGTCTCCGAATAGCAGCATGGTTGCTACCGGATCACTCGACACCTGTGTAATAATTTATGAGGTTGACAAGCCTCCATCTAGCCGTATGACCATAAAGGGAGCTCATTTAGGCGGAGTTTACGGATTAGCCTTCACTGATGAATACAGTGTGGTGAGCTCTGGCGAGGATGCCTGTGTTCGAGTGTGGACATTGACCCCCCAATGATGAAGAGCGATGAAAAGATATCTCAGTCAGAAGTAGAAGTTTGGTGAATGTTCTGCCATTTTGTCAAGTTTTTCTCTTTATGAGCTTGGTCAGAGAATCAGGTATGTCAACTGAAGTCTAGGAGTTGGGTGATTTTATGAACATTACCAGCCTTTCTAGTTTCTGTTGTAGCTGCAAGCAAGTTTTTGATCGATAGCTAAGACTCAAGACCTTTTTTGCTGCATGCAGTCGGCAAAATTTCCTTGTACAAACAAGATGGTTCTCGCATGGTTTCATTTAAACGATGGCGTGCTAGGGTCGCCATACTTCATCTATATCCATTGTGAGCATGTCTAATTATGGTCTGTATTCTTGTGTTTCTGCATTTTGTGCATTTCGAAGTTATTTTCTGTTTCTTTTTTTTTTGGGGGGGGGGGTGGATAAGTAAAAATTTGGATCATTTCTTGATTTGTGCATGTCATCCTTATCCAGGGGCCATGTTAATCTTCTTTGTATCGTTTTAATTTTATCTGATGTCCTCGAAGGGACGTTATTTTCCAGTTCTTTATTATTCTCGTTTTCTTTTATACAGATATGCCTTGTTTCAAGGGTAGTAGATTGTCTTATGCATCATTGTTCGCTACGTGTCTTTTTCAAAAGATAAAGAAAAAAAATTAATAAATATTAAAATTTAAATTTTAAACTTTAAACTTTTTCTACAAAGCAAGTGAGCTTTGGATTGTATAATTTTTTTTTTATTTGAATATCTTTACTGTTTTGGATATATTTTGGAAAGGAAAAATGCTTAATGACTTTCTGTCTCATCTAAAGTTAGAAGATAAGTCGTATTTTAAAATGGTAATTTTTTTATTTCTCTTTCGGCGAGATAAAATTCAAGGAAAAAAAAAACGAATCATGTGCCACGTAGACTTTCCAAGTCTCAATTTTGATTAAACCGCCAAAAGAGACAACTATAATTTTGTGTGTATATACGTGTGTTAAATAATATATATATATATATATAAATTGATTTAAATTATTTAATTATTATTTTAAGAAGGGTTTTTTTATTTGGTGTATTGTTTTTATTGAATTTAAGAAGAGCAATTCTTTAGTTATATTGTTATTCTTTTTAATATTATCTTAACAAGTTAAGACAAGAAACTTTTTTTAATCTTTTATTTTCAATCAAACTTGCTGGCGCTAGTTTTCCAGTGGGGCTCCACTTCCAGAGACATCACATGAAGATGAAATATTGAATGATTAACGCTCCATTCTCTTCTTGCATGATAAGAACATTGTACAGATCAATTTAACCTCGCCCGAAGTACAAGTAGGAAGGGGAAATGATCTTATTTTCTCAAATATATATATATATATATATATTTCCATATGAAAGACTATGATGCATGCGTTATAATTAGTATGCTCAAGTGTTCATGATGCGCTCTTGATTAGGAAGAAAAATAAAAGGAAAAAAACTGTTAAAATATTGAAGGGCAATCAATTGAAGGCTTTTTAGAAAAAGAAATTCTTGATTTTTTTAAAAAATTAAATATTATTTGTTCAATTATTGCTTTTACATCATTTGATTTGATTAAAGCTGCAATTTGAATTTTATTAGAGCTCCGTTTCAGTGAGTTTTCATTTGTACCACTGAAGATTGACTAGGTGTTTCACCTTTCAATTCTAGCTTCATTCCATTTTTATCCTTTCATTTATTAGTTAAATAAATTATTAATTATATAGAATACTTTTATATATAAGTAGTTATAAATAAATACAACCATAAAATAAAGGGCAATAATTATTTTAATAATTAAATATATGATTACTTTTAGTATGAAATAGTATGTTAATATTTTTGAATGAATGAAATTTTTAAAATTTTAAGATATAAAATTGATTTAAAATATTATAATAATATAATAAATATTGAATATTATTTTATTAAGTTTTAATTTGCATATATATTATGATTTATATATTTTAATTTAATATTTTTAATAATTATTTTATTTTTATTATAATTCACTTCGCTATCATCGTTGCATTTAAATTAAAACACATATCTCACTAGTGATTTTAAAATTCGTTTCGATCTCGCTAAAACCTTCCAAATTTTGTGGGGGGATTTCTTCCCACCGACACACCCCTCACCGGGGTGGGTTCGGCACACCAACACTGGCGGCTCTAGGGAGCCCCGATGAGGGTAAATCCTCCTTTTACACTATTTTTTATTTTTTATTTATTTCTTTATTTTATACTTTAATATAAACAATATTTAACAATTATTTGATATAAGTATAATTTTTATTTTTTGATATATATATTATATTATTTAATATAAACATAACTTACTAATTTTTAATTATTATTCTATATATATAGTTTTATTTATATTTTATTATTAAATATAAATATAATTTAATAATTTTAAATTATTATTCAGCATAAATATACTTTGATTTATGTTTTATTTTTTAATATAAATATAATTTACTAATTTTTAATTATTATTCAATATAAATATAAATTTATTTGTATTTTATTATTTAATATAAATATAATTTAATAATTTTAAATTATTATTAAACAAAAATATACTTTTATTTGTATTTTATTTATAACTATACTTTTATTTATAAATATATTTTTAATTATTTATTAAATATAAACATGCACTTTAATCGAATGTCCTAAATGGTTATTTTTTATTTTTATCTCTCCGAATTTAAACACGTCTCATTATTAATTTTAATCTCACCGTTATAATAACTAATCTCATGGCCTATCCAAACAAACTCTTAATCTCACCACTATAATAATTAATTTTACCGTAACTATTATTTTTAATTTCATTAAAACTAATCTCAATGTCAATCCAAATAAATCCTAATTTATTTGTATTATTAATTTGGAGATACATAAATAGAAAACAGTAAGCATTTTCTACCAAAGAAAATGTGAAAGAAAAAAAAAATAGTCTAATCTTTGCCATTTGCCAACAATGTCATGTGGCTTTATTTTGCCACAATGTTTCCATTAATCACTAAAATTTTGTTTTTAATCCCTTCCTTTGGTGTCTTCATTCATTTGTCTCTTTTAGTTTCCTCTCTTTCCTTTGTACTTTTTATGTTGGTTTTGGTTTATTTTATTCCTTCTTATTTCATGCTTATCTCTTTCGATTTCTATCCTTCTTGAGATATTATTTGGATGGTTTAGTATTATTTTATGGTTTGTCGTTGGGTGGATAGATCTTTCATTTCCTAAATCCATTTCCTCCTAAGTCAAATAGTCATAAAACTTTTCCCTCCGTCAAAACTCCAAAAAAAAAAAAAAAACAAAAATCAAAATCAGTCATATACAAATTGTACATAAATCCAAAATGCTAAAAAAAAAAAAAATCAATAACATGAGAGAATGCATAAATATATCCCAACTTCAATACATATATTTTACGATTTGAAAAATTTTACACTATAAGTTTATGTAGCAAAACAACTTAGAGCCTTATGATTCATCATTTATAGAAAATGTTCATGATGAAATTATATCCGTTGTTAGTAGATTTTGTTAATCGAAAAGGAATGTTAGAATCAATGCAATGGATTTGAACTCGTATCTTAACTTAATTAGTTTATGTAATTAATAGACACTTATCAATCGGATCCCGGTATTTAAAAAAATCATCATAGTGGATCTCATCCTATTTAGTCAATACAAAGGGCATGAAATAAATGTTAGGGTTTTCTTTTTGTTTTTTGAAATTAAAAACAATAATACTATTACTATAGTTATTATCAATCAATAACCATGATTAAGGGCTTGTTAATGGAAATCAAGATTTTCTCTTTTGAATACAAATAGTTGATTATAGTGAACTCGAAGTGTAGTTTAATTCGTTTATGAAATTAGTTGACATTTAGTAAGTTTGAAATTTGAATCTCAATATTTTGTAATAAAAAAAAGTTTACTATAATTAAGAATATTATTTATAGAAGAAAGTACATAAAATTTTTTTAAAAAAGCAATCAAATTTATTAATTGAAAATCAAGCTCATTATTAACGCATGATGAATTTTTTTCTTATTTTAAAAACCTAATAAATTTTATATTGTTCAATTCCATAAATTAAAAAACAGAACCCATAAAATTAGAAGTTTGTATTTGACCTTATTTATATATTTAAATAATTTAGGCAATTAGAATATTTGACCATTGAATGATAATATCAATATTGACTAATTAATGAAGGCACCGATAGTTGAATATTAAATGGCTATTCAATGTTTGAGAATTGGAATTATAATTAGATTATAAATTAAATTCCTTTGCAAGATAGCAAAAGAAATAAAAAAGATAAATCAATTAAAAATGTCAAAATAAATGAATAAAATTTATTATATAAATGAAATCAAGAAAATTAAATGTATAATATGTGATTTTTTTATAATAAAAAATTAATCAGGGTATTTACTTTGTGATATTTATAAAATATTATAATAGTTAATTTAGAATAATGTTATAGAATTATGTTTTAAGGGAAGAGTTAACGAGTGTCTATAAATATTAGTTAAAATTTAAAAACTTAAAAAAAAATTATAATTATTATCATATTTTTTATTGAATACTTTGAAAGTGATTGATTAAATATATATAACTTTTCATTTTTTAAGATCCATAATGAGTGCTTGTAAACACTATTAAACTGACTTTTTAAAAAAGGTACATTAATTTTAAATAATTAATTATGAATTTAAATATCTCGTTAACATATTCATTATTTAACACGCAAAATAAACTTAAAATATTAAAAATAAATAAAATATATTTATATATCAATATTATGAAGTCGACACGTGAGAGGCATATTGGTGTATATTTAATAAGTGTGGGACACCTAAATCAATCAATGATCAATGATGTAATTCTATAAAATAAATTCAAAAAACTTAGTGATGTGAAATAAAATAATACTATTTACCTCCAAATTCCAAAGTAACCCCACCCCTCCCCTAATACCTCCCAATAAATAAATTGCTTCCATACCAAAAAGTAAACGAAACCCAAAATCAGACCTAACGCAGTTATATAAAATAAATATAATATAAAAATATTGAAAATATAATATAAAATATAATTTAATTTAAATTATAATATAATATAAAAATATAAAATATAAAATTATAAAATTTATATAATATTAAAATATTAATTTATTAAAATTTATATGAATAAAAAATAAAAAATATGATTATTATATTATAAAATAAATAGATCCATCAAATACACGAGCTACTTGGTCTACTAACTATCATAATGGCATAAACGTAAAAAAGAGAACAACGAAGGACAATGCCGTCAGTTCGTGTTTGTTTAGTGTTCTGTTTCTATTCCCCTCCACTTGAAATTCAAAAGCCTCTCCAATTTATCCATTTTAGAACCCCGCCTTTCTCAAAATCTAGTTTTTTTTTTTTTTCCCCCCCTCCACAACCCCCCCACCAAAAAACAATAATCTCCCTCTCTTTATAATCCCTTCTCAAAATCCCATCACCAGATCCGACGTCTCTTATCCTGCGCATCAGAACCTGTTGTGTTGTTGGCCAATGGCGCACCATATCGTCCAGCTGCCGTGCGACGGCGAAGGCGCGTGCATGCGCTGCAAGGTTACCCCTCCGACGGAGGAAACACTCACTTGCAGCACGTGCGCCACTCCTTGGCACGTGGCCTGCTTGTCTTCTCCGCCCGAAACCCTAGCATCCACTTTGCAATGGCACTGCCCTGACTGCTCTGGCGATCCTCTTCCCTCGGCCTCGGTCGCCGTAGATGGAAACTCTAGCGAGCTCTTCGCGGCGATAAGGGCAATAGAGGCGGATGAGTCGTTGACAGAGAAGGAGAAGGATAGGAAGAGGCAGGAGCTGGTGAGTGGGAGAGTTGAAGAAGTTGGAGATAAAGAGAAGAAGGGGGAAGGAAAAGAGGAGAGCTCTGTTTTGGACGTTCTTGATGGAAGCATAAACTGTTCATTTTGCATGCAGTTACCTGACAGGCCTGTGACGGTTAGGTTCTTCTTTTCTTTTTCTATGTTGCAGAGAGTTGTTAATAGTCAGCCTATTTCATGACTTGTTACCTAATTCAGCCTTTTTTCTCCTCTGTAGTGCTTTAAATTTAAAATTTTTTGGTTGATATCTTGATTACATACTTTTTTTGTTTCTTAAAAATTAGTACTAAACAGTGACTTTAGATAAAATTGCTATTTATATTGTGAGTTTAGAGTTTTCATTTACTTTTAGTCAATTACATAATTTTAAATTTTAGTAACATTCTGAATTAATCAAGTACATAGCAAAACTAACAACTAAATAGAATCTTAGATTCTAGCTTCACTTCATGTATTATTATTTTGTTGAAAGGTTCACTTGACCAAACTGAATTATTCTTTAACTGAATCTTATCTTTCAGCTCTAAGAGGCAAATCCACTTTGCAATTATAAGGGATGCTACTGTTTCGAGTTACATTTCGTTTTATGTTTTTGATTGTTTAGTTTTAACTAGTCTCTTAGTGTACTATTGAATGTGGTACGTTATGCGATTCGAGTAGATTATTACATCCCCTTAGGGGTGAAATCTTAGTAGCCATTGGAATCAAATTGTCTTATTTTCATCTTCAAAGCTCGAAAGGGGTTTAATTTACTTTGAGGGGTTGAGCAATTGGATCATCCACTTAAGGGTGAAATGATTACCTGTTTATGGACATTGAATGTTGATATATTTCTTATTCCTGTTGTTTTAGACACCATGTGGCCACAATTTCTGCCTCAAATGCTTCCAGAAATGGATAGGCCAAGGAAAGCATACTTGTGCAAAATGCCGGTCAACAATTCCCCCCAAAATGGCAAGCCAGCCTCGTATTAATTCTACGCTTGTATCTGTTATCAGAATGGCAAAGCTATCAAAATCAAATATTGCTGATGGGCCTCCAAAAGTTTACCATTTTATACACAACCAAGATCGACCTGACAAGGCTTTCACTACAGAGCGAGCACAAAAAGCTGGGAAAGCAAATGCAGCTAGTGGGAAGATATTTGTGACTGTACCACCTGATCATTTTGGGCCAATCACAGCTGAAAATGATCCAGCTAGAAATCAGGGTGTGCTTGTTGGTGAATGTTGGGAAGACAGATTGGAATGCCGGCAATGGGGTGCTCACCTTCCGCATGTTGCTGGTATTGCTGGTCAGTCAAACTATGGTGCTCAGTCAGTGGCACTCTCGGGAGGTTATGAGGATGATGAGGATCATGGAGAGTGGTTTCTCTACACAGGAAGGTTTGATTTGAGAGGGCTATACATATTATTAGTAATATGCTACCTCATCATTTTTATTGCACTTGCGTATAAAAGAAAGTGGATTTCATGACTGTTTGGTCCAGTTTATGCTGATGCTTTGTTGCCACTCAATACTTTATTCAAGAATAATGAGTTACAGGGTGTCAAGATAAATCTAGTCTATTTGCCTCAACTTTAGGAGGCTACTAAATTCTTTGAAATGAAAGGTAAGTTTTCAAATTTCAATGCTTGTTTTGCTGTTTATAGGAGGCCTCCAACATCCAAGGTTTGATTGTCATCTTTAATGTTGCTCTTTATAATGTAACTGACGAGTGCAAGAATAGAAAGTATGGTAGATATGCATGGTTGATTCGGTGAACATGTTATGCGTTTGTTGTTGTTACCTTTTGGGGCTGAGAAGAACTTAAGAATCCACTTTTGCTGCATAAATAGCATGCTGACATTATCCAACAATGCTGTCAATAATTGTTATCTTTTTCCTGTCTTTGAGAAGAAGCTTATCTGGTGATATTTATTCTTGTGGGTGTTTGACAATTTTTTGTTTTTATGGCTGTCAATGGCAGCGGAGGCAGAGATCTTAGTGGAAATAAGCGAACAAGCAAGGAACAGTCGTTTGATCAAAAATTTGAGAAGTTGAATGAGGCTTTGCGAGTAAGCTGCAAAAATGGTTATCCTGTTCGTGTTGTAAGGCAAGTCTCATCACTTGAAGCTTAACTCTCTTTGTTTCCATAAGTGGTTTTCTATGCATGGATAAATGTTACCTTCAGCTTCATTAATAGGTTGGCATTTTGGTTTTATGTTTCTGGAGGCTGTGTTTTTTTGCCTGGTTGGACCAAGTCACTTTATGTTAGCTGTTTGCTTGTTGAGTCTAGTCTTGTCAAATTGCCTACTTGATTTTACTTGGTAAAAGCTTTTGTGTGTCTTGATGCATAGGTCGCACAAAGAAAAACGTTCTTCATATGCCCCGGAGAAAGGGGTGAGATACGATGGAGTCTACAGGATTGAAAAATGTTGGCGAAAGGTTGGAATACAGGTAACATATTTCTATCGAACACATCAAAGTTGCCTGATATGTTGAACTTTTATTAATTAATTTGCTGATTAGATTTCATCCATTAGGGGTTTAAAGTTTGCCGATATTTGTTTGTGAGATGTGACAATGAGCCTGCCCCATGGACGAGGTTTGTGCCTATGCTTAAATGGCCTTCTGCCTTCTTTTGTTTTGCTCCACTAAGATGACTTATTTTACTGTAGTGATGAACATGGGGATCGACCTAGGCCCTTACCAGCTATTCCTGAGCTGAAGAAGGCCATTGACATATCAGAGAGAAAGGAAAGTCCTTCATGGGACTTTGATGTAAGAGATCCAATTTCTACTCCTTGATTTCTTTATTTTCATGTTTCTGT
Organism: Adansonia gregorii; assembly: GCA_038382025.1. Classification (NCBI taxonomy): domain Eukaryota; kingdom Viridiplantae; phylum Streptophyta; class Magnoliopsida; order Malvales; family Malvaceae; genus Adansonia; species Adansonia gregorii. The sequence goes on from JBBYHO010000003.1 coordinate 451,817, forward strand.
TTTTTTACAGGGTTTAATCTGCTAGATAGAAGTCAATTTGATGCAATTGTTACGAATGTATCTTGTGCTGGAGAACTCATTATGTCATTAAAACTACGAAATGTATATTCATAAAACAATGTTATTACTGAAGTTAACTAGTGAAACACCTTTTCTCCCTTTATTGGGCTAGTCTTTGTTATCACTGGCAACCTGGTTCCTCTTCCCATGAGCTTTATATTTTTCTGCTATGCTTATGTTGTTAATTCAATCAGGAAGAAGATGGTCACTGGAAGTGGAAAAAACCTCCACCTCCTAGCAGAAAGCCAGTGAATGCAGCCGATCTTGAAGAAAGGAAAAGGGCAAGGAAAGCTATAAGGAAAGCACATAGTACAAGCATAAGAGAGAGACTCCTGAAAGGTTGTTCTTGTACTCCTGTCATGAATTATATGCATTTGATATTCTGGCCCTAGTCTGCATGTCTTAAGTTTGCTTATAGCTGTAATATGCTATTGATATGTATTTATGCCTAGGTTAAGTACTTAAGTTGGTTGGGTAACTGAAGATAATTGAGTTCTACTCGATATGCTATTCGTGATTTTAGATTTTAATGCATGGGAACTTCGGAAAAAACTTACATGCTTGTTCTGGTTAGAAGGTGATTATACCCAATAAAAAGAGTAGTGTTCATGTTTGATCGTTAAGTTACTCAAACTTGAGTGTGAGTGTTGGTCATAGGCATGTCCAAAATTTTTTTTAAAACTTTTTTCATGTATTTAAGAGGGCTTTTGGTGGATCATATTTGCATACCTATACTTGGATATGTCTCGAACATGAGTAATTCAAGAAAATGAAGAGTTGAGCAAACATAGTTTGATAGTCTTTTGTATTCATCCTTTAATGTGGCATGAGTAGGAGACAGGGAGCAATGAGAGGAATGGAGCATTCATACGTCAAAAGAAAAAAAGAGGAAGAGAGAGAGAGAGAGAGAGAGAGAGAGAGAGAGAGAGAGTCTGATTCTATTATTCAAAATAATGCAAATCAGCATAATTCAACCCCCAGAAGTGTTCTGTGTTGACTTCATATGCTTTGTGTGCAGAGTTCTGTTGTCTCATCTGTCGGCAAGTTATGAATCTCCCAGTTACAACTCCTTGTGCCCACAACTTCTGCAAGTCTTGTTTTGAAGCTGCATTTGCTGGTAAGACTGCTATAAGAGAGAGGAGCAAAGGTGGTCGGACTCTTAGGTCACGAAAGAATGTCCTGCACTGTCCTTCTTGCCCAACTGATATCTCCGATTTTCTTCAAAATCTTCAGGTGTGGCATTGTATTTACATTTCCTTTTGCCTAATTTTCTGCAGAATCTTTTGTGCTTTGCTCTAGAGAAAGAAAAAAAAGGTTAACTACAACTCTAAAAGGTTTGAAAAATAGATTATAAGGTTACTTGCTGGGCATCTGTAATAACTTGAAATATAGTTTAATAAAATAGATTTCCTGGAATTAAATTGTCAGGTCAACCGAGAATTGATGGATGTCATCGAGTCACTGAAACAAAAGAGTGAGGGGGAGAATCAGGAACATACTGAAGAGTCGAGCGAGGAACAGATGGATGGCTTGGAGGAAAATGCAGACTTAGGTTCTGGTGATGGTGAAACAGATAAGAAAACTGAAAATGCTGATCTGAAAGACAAGTCAAGGAATCCTCCACCCAATTGTGAACACGACAGAAGCAGCAAGAGGAGGAAAGTGGATTCTGGTGAAATAGCAGCTGATGAAAAGAACTCTCCATCAAGCACCCTCCAGGTGCAATCATCTGAAGGTGATCTTGAATAAAATGTTTTCTTCTTTTTCTAAAGGATGAATTTTTATCAGACAAATTTTAAAGGGGTTTACAGTTTTATTCTTTCCAAGATTGGGACTGGGGTTGACCATGCATGGTTTAGGACTAATCTTCTGAGTAGCTAACCCATGGAAAATTTTCATCCTTCTGCCAGTTATTTTGTTTTAATTTGATGTCCTATTTACCTGATTGAATGGAAGGTACTTGGAAATCAGTTAATCAAAAGTATGTAGGATAAAAAGAACATTTGAGTCATTTTCACAATGTTTCATATTCTCAACTCTTTAAAGTTAAAACAATGGTTTTGGGTATAAAATAACCAATTCAACCGTGCTTTTAAAGTTGTTTTGATCCGAAACAAGCTGGTTTTATTTCATGCTTTTCTTATTGGTTGTCTTCAGTAATATTGACTATCCAATTTTATAAAGGAATAAATTTCTGTTATGCCCAAAACTAGGTTTAGCTGTGAAGCAGCAAGGGGAGTCACTAACCACAGAATTATTTTATTTGTTGTTAACGGCATAAAATGTAAGAAGCAAGGCAATTGAGTTTTAGATCCTATATATATATATATAGTTATCTTTTAGAAGCTTTTATATTTTTGAAGTTTGCTTAATATTAATTGATGTTGCATCGCCATTTTTGGATAAAGTTCTGATTGCCTCAAATTGATCTTTCTCCCAAGCCTCTCCTGTTAACTTGGAAACGTCTTTTAGCACAATATATTCTTTGTTAATTCATAACGGTACTTGTTATAGTTCAACTTTTAGTACAAAGGAGGACAAGACGTTTTAATAGTGTTTTGTTAAGATTTTGTCTAAGCTGTTCCTTCAAAAAGGATCCACCATCCACGGAAGAATTAAGTCTACAACCAAAAATATACTTTCGATTTCATAATATGATTTGACATAAAAGTAAAAGCATTAAAAGTTCAAGTCTCTATCACTTAAAAAATACATGTAAAAGCAATTCTAATTGTCAAAAAAAAAGTCCAAAATGGGGAGAAGTTTGGCATTACTATTTGATGCAGTATACATGCAGCCAATGCCACTCCCGAATCTTAATCGGTTAAGGGTTGTTTGGAATATATTGCACTTCCCATGCAAGGAATTTAAACTTGTGATTCGCGGTATGTTTGCTTCAGTGAAAATAAAAATGTAATAAAATAATAATTTTGTGAGAAAAAATAAAGCTAGAATGAAAGGTAATAGTTGTAGAAATAATTTAATCTAGTGAAATAGTATATTGTTGTTATAGTATTCTTATGTTTGGTTTAGTATAAATAGAAAATGTAATAAAAAAATAATGGCAAAATGATTAAATTACCCTTAATTTAAATAAGTTATTTTTAAAAGTATATTAATAAAAATAATTCTAAATTATATTTAAGAATAATATTTAAAATTATTTTTAAAATAATATACCCAAATATATGTATAAAAATAATATTTTTAAAAATACTGTAAACATATATATATATATTTTGAATCCTTAAGACTCAAGAAGTATTTTTTATATTTATAAGGCTATTTTTTCCAGGAATATTAAAAAAGAGAATTTCAAAAAAAAAAATTTGATTGATAATTATTAAAAAAGAGTAAAATTGAAAAAATAATTTTAAGAAAAAAATAATTATTAGAATTATTAATAACTAGATTGTAATTTTTTTTGTTCTTATTTTTATTTGATGTTTGTTGTTTTCTTTCTTAAAAAATAAATAACGAGGGTCGACTCCTTGATTAAAAATTTTTTATCTTATTAATTATTTCTATTTTATTTTTAAATGTTGTATTTAAATAATTAGTTCGTACATTGACTCACGAATCGATTTAGAATGCATTGCAATTTTGCTAAAAAGTAAAATAAAAATTTATTTTATTAATTATTTTTATTTTAATTTTAAAAGTTTTTTTAAAGGTATTAATTCATATATTAATTTGAAAGTCAGTTTAAGATTGATACTCGAGGCGGATCAGTGAAAAAAGTTTTAAAACATTTATTTTAATAATTATTTTAATTTTATTTTTAAATAATACGTTTAAAATGATTGATCTACATTTTGACTTATAGATCAATTTAAAATTCATATTAAATTTAAATATATAAATATTATTTAATAACAATATAAAAAATTTAAAAAATATCATTCATTATTTTATTTTTAAATAATATGTTTAAAATAATAAATTTACTCAACAATTCTAAATCAATTAAAGTTTATATTTAATTTTAAATACATATTTATTATTTAATAAAATTTAATTTATAATTAATTTTTAATTGATAATAATTAAAATTTATAAAATAAAAATAATCCCAAAGGGCATAACACTTGTAATATTTAATTTTTATATTTTTATATAAAAATATTTTAAAAATAATATATATAATTTTTCTTTCAATTTTTAATTTTTTTTGTTTTCCATTTTCACTTAATCCTCTCCCTATATTTCTCCTTCTCTCTCTCCCTTCACCTCAAATCAAATTGCTGGCAAACTTCAACCTACCCATACTCTTATCCCGTTAATCTTCATAGATGAGATACAGAAATGCTTTTTCTATTTTCCCCCTTTTGGTTATTTTAGTATTGGGGGTTTTGTTTTTCGGATGATGATCTTACACGAGTTCTTCACTTTTTTTTTCCCTTTTTTCAGGTCAATTTTCGTTGAGGAAAAACCCAGTTTAAGGGATCGATTGTTCACTATTGTGCTTGTTGGGGCTTCTGTTCATGGTTCTTATTTGATTTTATAATTATGAAAAATGATTAAAGATATAGAAAATAGGTTTGAACGACAGTGAAGAAACGTTATGAGAGAAAATATACTTTGAAAGGAAGGACAGTTTTGAAGAAGAAGAAGAAAAATATTGAAAGTGAGATTTGTTGCACAGAAAGTCTACCATGAAACAGAGGCTGCAAAGAAATTTTGTGGAAGGACCCTTTTTAGTAAAAAAGGAAAAAGCTGTATCACAAGATAGGCCGAATAACCATTCAATGAGTAAACCACCGAAAGAAGAATGGCTGTACGCGTAGGTCTAGCTAAATATGCTTTGTATAAGATTTATTTATGAATTGGATTAACTTCAATAGAATTATACTCTATTAAGTGCGGTTTAGCCTGAAATCTAGAGTAGACAACTTTCAATGACAAGGCCAATTATGCTGTCCAGATTCGACCCCCCATATTTCAATTAAACAAATTTTAATGCATCTGGTAAGAAATGCATTGAATACCTTATGGTAAGATCACAGCCTATACATATAGTTCATTACTCCAAATGATAATGAACTAAAAAGCAGCTAAAACAACATCGAATTAATGGAAAGAGGTAAATCGGTTAAAAGGTATAAAATATCTTCATGATTGAAAGATGATCAGAGCACATGTTTTCAATCAGAAACTACACTTCTGATTAAAGTTGATATGAACGAACTCACTCACATCAGCAAAGTAAAAAGATATGGGTGGACCTCAGATTAATTGTTTGTATTCAGAACTGTAATACCAACAAGAAATTAAACATGGGACTTTGTGTTTTTTTCTTCAGCCAACCATGAATAACAAGAATTGATTTTCTTTTCTTTTCTTTTTAATAGTGTATTAGCAGAAGAACCAAAGAGGTTTAAGAATAACAGCTTCAAAACGATCAATACACGTGAAAGGAACAAAACATCATGACCAAAATTTGAGGCAGAAATCCTAAAAGCATGCATATTTCCAGATTGGAATCATCCATAAAAGGTTTGGAATAACAACATTGGAAATCATCTATGAAAGATTTGAATCTAAAAACTTGGAATCCATCTTTCAAATCTATCTATTAGCATAAAAAATTTTGATTTTGAGCAATTAAAATTTAAAAAGCTAACAATGATAGAAGAATAACAACAGCCCTTTAGGGCAAACATAATATTTTTCATGAACTTAAATGGTACTTCCAAAATAGACAGAGAGCTGATAGCAGAGAAAGAAGGGTGAAAGGCGGCAATGAGAGAGCTGAGAGGATGAGGAGCTGACGCTAAGAGGCGGCGCTTGAGAGACGGCAGAAAAAATACGCTGAGAGGATCAGAATCGAGAGACAACAGGATGAGAGTGGAGAGCAGAAAAACGAGTTTCTAGGGGGAAAAAAAAAGTAAACATATTTTATTTTATATATATTGATTAGGGTAATAATTTTTAATAAATAAATAAATATATATATATATATATATTATATTTATAAACATTTACTGTTCGGGCTAAGGCCTAAAAATTCTATTCAAGGTCCGGTCCATTTAAAAATAGATTTTAATTTTTGTTTGAGTTTATTTTTTGAATTTAATTTTTTATCTAAATTTTTTTAAATATTAAATAAATTATTAAATTTAAATAAATAATTTAATCTTTAAATAGATATAATGGTGATTATACTTAACCAAAGGTGCCCTCAAAGTTTTACTATCTCAATCGTATTCTATAGGTGCATAGTGGAGATTTTTATCTAATTAGCCCCTTAAGTGCGATTGGAGGGATACATATTTTATTGATGATTGAATCATGAGTAGAAAGTAAAATCTTATTTTACTCTTTTTTATTTTTTTCTTTTTCTTTTTAACTTTATTATTTTTTTAGTTTTTAATTATTTATTTTTATTTTTAATTTATTTTTAATATAAATATAATTTGAATAAATTT